>OU452240.1:8635617-9235617 GCA_911728455.2 Marthasterias glacialis
AACTTGGACATTCTGAAGCTAAAAGTTCAACCTCGGTTATATTTGAGATGGAAAATTTTCAAACTTCTCAGAATGCTCTGAGAGCGATTTGGTCCTAACAAACTCGGGTGTTCTGATGCTACGGGTTCAATTCTCGGCGACATTGGAGATGAAAATAATCAAAACTACTCAGATCGGTCTGAGATTGATTTTTGTAACAACAAACAAGGGCATTCTAAAGCTATAAGTTCACCTCGGCTTCATTTGAAATGGACATTTTTCTAAAACTCCTCAGAATGCTCTGACAACGATTTTGTACTAACAAACTCGGGTGTTCTGATGCTACAGTTTCAATCTCGGCAACATTGGTGGTGAAAAAAATTAAAATTGCTCTGATCGATCTGAGATCAGATGTTTTTGTAACAACAAACTTGGACATTCTGAAGCTAAAAGTTCAACCTCGGTTATATTTGAGATGGACAATTTTCAAACTTCTCAGAATTCTCTGAGAGCGATTTGGTCCTAACAAACTCGGGTGTTCTGATGCTACGGGTTCAATTCTCGGCGACATTGGAGGTGAAAATAATCAAAACTACTCAGATCGGTCTGAGATTGATTTTGTACCAACAAACCAGGGCAATCTGACGTTATAACTTCAAACTCGGCTTCATTTGAAATGGACAAATTTCAAACTCCTCAGAATACTGTGAGAGTGGTTTTGAACAAACAAAAAAGGGCATTCTGAAGCAACAAAGTTCAGCCTCAGCTTCATTTGAAACGGACAATTTTCTCAAATTAAGAACGATTTTGTACTGACAAACTTCGGAGTTCTGAAAAAATTTAAAATTGCTCCGATCGGTCTGAGATTGGTTTTGTACCAACAAAAGAGAACATTCTGAAGCTACAAGTTCAAACTCGGTTACATTTGAGATGGACAATTTTCAAACTCGGGTGTTCTGAACCTACTGGTTCAATCTCGGCGACTTTGAAGGTGAAAACAATAAAAACTACTCAGGATCGGTCTGAAATTGACTTTGTACCAACAAACAAGGGCAATTTGAAGCTACAAGTTCAACCTCGGTTACATTTGAGATGAACAATTTTCGAACTACTCAAAATTTTGTGAGAATGCTTTTGTACCAACAAACAAAAGCATTCTGAAGCTAAAAGTTCAACCTAGGTTATATTTGAGGTGAACAATTTTCAAACTTCTCAGAATGCTCTGACAGCGATTTGGTCCTAACAAACTGAGGGTGTTCTGATGCTACTGGTTCAATTCTCGGCGACTTTGGAGGTGAAACAATTAAAACTACCTGAGATCGGTCTGAGATTGATTTTGTACCAACAAACGAGACATTCTGAAGCTAAAAGTTCGACCTCGGTTATATTTGAGATAAACAATTTTCAAACTACTCAGAATGGCTCTGAGAGCCATTTTGTACTAACAAACTCGGGTGTTCTGAACCTACTGGTTCAATCCCGGCAACATTGGAGGTGAAAAAATTAAAACTGCTCTGATCGGTCTGAGATTGATTTTGTAACAACAAACAAAAGCATTCTGAAACTATATGTTCATTCTCGGTTACATTTGATATAATCAATTTTCAAACTTCTCAGAATGCTCTGAGAGCGATTTGGTCCTAACAAACTCAGGTTGTTCTGATGCTACTGGTTCAATTTTCGGCGACTTTGGAGGTGAAAAAAATCAAAACTACTGAGATCGGTCTGAGATTGATTTTGTACCAACAAACAAAAAGCATTTTGAAGCTAAAAGTTCAGCCTCAGCTTCATTTGAAATGGACAATTTTCTCAAACTACTCAGAATGCTCTGAGAACGATTTTGTACTAACAAACTCGGGTGTTCTGATGCTACAGTTTCAATCTCGGCAACATTGGTGGTGAAAAAATTAAAACTGCTCTGATCGATCTCAGATTGTTTTAGTAACAACAAACAATGGACATTCTGAAGCTAAAAGTTCGACCTCGGTTATATTTGAGGTAAACAATTTTCAAACTACTAAGAATGGCTCTGAGAGCCATTTTGTACTAACAAACTCGGGTGTTATGAACTAACTGGTTCAATCCCGGCAACATTGGAGGTGAAAAAATTAAAACTGCTCTGATCGGTCTGAGATTGATTTTGTAACAACAAACAAAAGCATTCTGAAACTATATGTTCATTCTCGGTTACATTTGATATAATCAATTTTCAAACTTCTCAGAATGCTCTGAGAGCGATTTGGTCCTAACAAACTCAGGTTGTTCTGATGCTACTGGTTCAATTTTCGGCGACTTTGGAGGTGAAAAAAATCAAAACTACTGAGATCGGTCTGAGATTGATTTTGTACCAACAAACAAGGGCATTCTAAAGCTATAAGTTCAACCTGGGCTTCATTTGAAATGGACATTTTTCTAAAACTCCTCAGAATGCTCTGAGAACGATTTTGTACTACCAAACTCGGGTGTTCTGATGCAACACTTTCAATCTCGGCAACATTGGAAGTGAAAAAATTAAAACTGCTCTGATCGATCTGAGATTGATTTTGTACCAACAAACGAGGACATTCTGAAGCTACAAGTTCAAACTCGGTTATATTTGAGATGGACAATTTTCAAACTTCTCAGAATGCTCTGAGAGCGATTTGGTCCTAACAAACTCGGGTGTTCTGATGCTACGGGTTCAATTCTCGGCGACATTGGAGATGAAAATAATCAAAACTACTCAGATCGGTCTGAGATTGATTTTGTAACAACAAACAAGGGCATTCTAAAGCTATAAATTCAACCTCGGCTTCATTTGAAATGGACATTTTTCTAAAACTCCTCAGAATGCTCTGAGAACGATTTTGTACTAACAAACTCGGGTGTTCTGATGCTACAGTTTCAATCTCAGCAACATTGGTGGTGAAAAAAATTAAAATTGCTCTGATCGATCTGAGATTGCTTTTGTACCAACAATCTACGGCATTCCGAAGCTACAAGTTCAACCTCGGTTATATTTGATATAATCAATTTTCAAACTTCTCAGAATGCTCTGAGAGCGATTTGGTCCTAACAAACTCAGGGTGTTCTGATGCTACTGGTTCAATTCTCGGCGACTTTGGAGGTGAAAAAAATCAAAACTACCGAGATCGGTCTGAGATTGATTTTGTACCAACAAACAAGGGCATTCTAAAGCTATAAGTTCAACCTCGGCTTCATTTGAAATGGACATTTTTCTAAAACTCCTCAGAATGCTTTGAGAACGATTTTGTACTAACAAACAAGGACAATCTGACGTTATAACTTCAAACTCGGCTTCATTTGAAATGGACAAATTTCAAACTACACACAATGCTCTGAGAACGATTTTGTACTAACAAACTCGGGTGTTCTGATGCAACACTTTCAATCTCGGCAACATTGGAAGTGAAAAAATTAAAACTGCTCTGATCGGTCTGAGATTGATTTTGTACCAACAAACGAGGACATTCTGAAGCTACAAGTTCAAACTCGGTTATATTTGAGATGGACAATTTTCAAACTTCTCAGAATGCTCTGAGAGCGATTTGGTCGTAACAAACTTGGGTGTTCTGATGCTACGGGTTCAATTCTGGGCGACATTGGAGGTGAAAATAATCAAAACTACTCAGATCGGTCTGAGATTGATTTTGTACCAACAAACAAAAGCATTCTGAAGCTAAAAGTTCAGCCTCAGCTTCATTTGAAATGGACAATTTTCTCAAACTACTCAGAATGCTCTGACAACGATTTTGTACTAACAAACTCGGGCGTTCTGATGCTACAGTTTCAATCTCGGCAACATTGGTGGTGAAAAAAATTAAGATTGCTCTGATCGGTCTGAGATTGATTTTGTACCAACAAACTTGGACATTCTGAAGCTAAAAGTTCAACCTCGGTTATATTTGAGATGGAAAATTTTCAAACTTCTCAGAATGCTCTGAGAGCGATTTGGTCCTAACAAACTCGGGTGTTCTGATGCTACGGGTTCAATTCTCGGCGACATTGGAGATGAAAATAATCAAAACTACTCAGATCGGTCTGAGATTGATTTTGTAACAACAAACAAGGGCATTCTAAAGCTATAAGTTCAACCTCGGCTTCATTTGAAATGGACATTTTTCTAAAACTCCTCAGAATGCTCTGAGAACGATTTTGTACTAACAAACTCGGGTGTTCTGATGCTACAGTTTCAATCTCAGCAACATTGGTGGTGAAAAAAATTAAAATTGCTCTGATCGATCTGAGATTGCTTTTGTACCAACAATCTACGGCATTCCGAAGCTAATAGTTCAACCTCGGTTATATTTGATATAATCAATTTTCAAACTTCTCAGAATGCTCTGAGAGCGATTTGGTCCTAACAAACTCAGGGTGTTCTGATGCTACTGGTTCAATTCTCGGCGACTTTGGAGGTGAAAAAAATCAAAACTACCGAGATCGGTCTGAGATTGATTTTGTACCAAGAAACAAGGACAATCTGACGTTATAACTTCAAACTCGGCTTCATTTGAAATGGACAAATTTCAAACTACTCACAATGCTCTGACAACGATTTTGTACTAACAAACTCGGGTGTTCTGATGCAACACTTTCAATCTCGGCAACATTGGAAGTGAAAAAATTAAAACTGCTCTGATCGGTCTGAGATTGATTTTGTACCAACAAACGAGGACATTCTGAAGCTACAAGTTCAAACTCGGTTATATTTGAGATGGACAATTTTCAAACTTCTCAGAATGCTCTGAGAGCGATTTGGTCGTAACAAACTTGGGTGTTCTGATGCTACGGGTTCAATTCTGGGCGACATTGGAGGTGAAAATAATCAAAACTACTCAGATCGGTCTGAGATTGATTTTGTACCAACAAACAAAAGCATTCTGAAGCTAAAAGTTCAGACTCAGCTTCATTTGAAATGGACAATTTTCTCAAACTACTCAGAATGCTCTGACAACGATTTTGTACTAACAAACTCGGGCGTTCTGATGCTACAGTTTCAATCTCGGCAACATTGGTGGTGAAAAAAATTAAGATTGCTCTGATCGGTCTGAGATTGATTTTGTACCAACAAACTTGGACATTCTGAAGCTAAAAGTTCAACCTCAGTTATATTTGAGATGGAAAATTTTCAAACTTCTCAGAATGCTCTGAGAGCGATTTGGTCCTAACAAACTCGGGTGTTCTGATGCTACGGGTTCAATTCTCGGCGACATTGGAGATGAAAATAATCAAAACTACTCAGATCGGTCTGAGATTGATTTTGTAACAACAAACAAGGGCATTCTGAAGCTATAAGTTCAACCTCGGCTTCATTTGAAATGGACATTTTTCTAAAACTCCTCAGAATGCTCTGAGAACGATTTTGTACTACCAAACTCGGGTGTTCTGATGCAACACTTTCAATCTCGGCAACATTGGAAGTGAAAAAATTAAAACTGCTCTGATCGGTCTGAGATTGATTTTGTACCAACAAACGAGGACATTCTGAAGCTACAAGTTCAACCTCGGCTTCATTTGAAATGGACATTTTTCTAAAACTCCTCGGAATGCTCTGACAACGATTTTGTACTAACAAACTCGGGTGTTCTGATGCTACAGTTTCAATCTCAGCAACATTGGTGGTGAAAAAAATTAAAATTGCTCTGATCGATCTGAGATTGCTTTTGTACCAACAATCTACGGCATTCCGAAGCTACAAGTTCAACCTCGGTTATATTTGATATAATCAATTTTCAAACTTCTCAGAATGCTCTGAGAGCGATTTGGTCCTAACAAACTCAGGGTGTTCTGATGCTACTGGTTCAATTCTCGGCGACTTTGGAGGTGAAAAAAATCAAAACTACCGAGATCGGTCTGAGATTGATTTTGTACCAAGAAACAAGGACAATCTGACGTTATAACTTCAAACTCGGCTTCATTTGAAATGGACAAATTTCAAACTACTCACAATGCTCTGAGAACGATTTTGTACTAACAAACTCGGGTGTTCTGATGCAACACTTTCAATCTCGGCAACATTGGAAGTGAAAAAATTAAAACTGCTCTGATCGGTCTGAGATTGATTTTGTACCAACAAACGAGGACATTCTGAAGCTACAAGTTCAAACTCGGTTATATTTGAGATGGACAATTTTCAAACTTCTCAGAATGCTCTGAGAGCGATTTGGTCGTAACAAACTTGGGTGTTCTGATGCTACGGGTTCAATTCTGGGCGACATTGGAGGTGAAAATAATCAAAACTACTCAGATCGGTCTGAGATTGATTTTGTACCAACAAACAAAAGCATTCTGAAGCTAAAAGTTCAGACTCAGCTTCATTTGAAATGGACAATTTTCTCAAACTACTCAGAATGCTCTGACAACGATTTTGTACTAACAAACTCGGGTGTTCTGATGCTACAGTTTCAATCTCGGCAACATTGGTGGTGAAAAAAATTAAGATTGCTCTGATCGATCTGAGATTGCTTTTGTACCAACAATCTACGGCATTCCGAAGTAATAGTTCAACCTCGGTTATATTTGATATAATCAATTTGCAAACTTCTCAGAATGCTCTGAGAGCGATTTGGTTCTAACAAACTCAGGGTGTTCTGATGCTACTGGTTCGATTCTCGGCGACTTTGGAGGTGAAAAAAATCAAAACTACCGAGATCGGTCTGAGATTGATTTTGTACCAAGAAACAAGGACAATCTGACGTTATAACTTCAAACTCGGCTTCATTTGAAATGGACAAATTTCAAACTACTCACAATGCTCTGAGAACGATTTTGTACTAACAAACTCGGGTGTTCTGATGCAACACTTTCAATCTCGGCAACATTGGAAGTGAAAAAATTAAAACTGCTCTGATCGGTCTGAGATTGATTTTGTACCAACAAACTGAAGCTACAAGTTCAAACTCGGTTATATTTGAGATGGACAATTTTCAAACTTCTCAGAATGCTCTGAGAGCGATTTGGTCCTAACAAACTCGGGTGTTCTGATGCTACGGGTTCAATTCTGGGCGACATTGGAGATGAAAATAATCAAAACTACTCAGATCGGTCTGAGATTGATTTTGTAACAACAAACAAGGGCATTCTAAAGCTATAAGTTCAACCTCGGCTTCATTTGAAATGGACATATTTCTAAAACTCCTCAGAATGCTCTGAGAACGATTTTGTACTAACAAACTCGGGTGTTCTGATGCTACAGTTTCAATCTCAGCAACATTGGTGGTGAAAAAAATTAAAATTGCTCTGATCGATCTGAGATTGCTTTTGTACCAACAACCATGGACATTCTGAAGCTAAAAGTTCAACCTCGGTTATATTTGAGATGGAAAATTTTCAAACTTCTCAGAATGCTCTGAGAGCGATTTGGTCCTAACAAACTCAGGGTGTTCTGATGCTACTGGTTCAATTCTCGGCGACTTTGGAGGTGAAAAAAATCAAAACTACCGAGATCGGTCTGAGATTGATTTTGTACCAACAAACAAGGACAATCTGACGTTATAACTTCAAACTCGGCTTCATTTGAAATGGACAAATTTCAAACTACTCACAATGCTCTGAGAACGATTTTGTACTAACAAACTCGGGTGTTCTGATGCAACACTTTCAATCTCGGCAACATTGGAAGTGAAAAAATTAAAACTGCTCTGATCGGTCTGAGATTGATTTTGTACCAACAAACGATGACATTCTGAAGCTACAAGTTCAAACTCGGTTATATTTGAGATGGACAATTTTCAAACTTCTCAGAATGCTCTGAGAGCGATTTGGTCCTAACAAACTTGGGTGTTCTGATGCTACGGGTTCAATTCTGGGCGACATTGGAGGTGAAAATAATCAAAACTACTCAGATCGGTCTGAGATTGATTTTGTACCAACAAACAAAAGCATTCTGAAGCTAAAAGTTCAGCCTCAGCTTCATTTCAAATGGACAATTTTCTCAAACTACTCAGAATGCTCTGACAACGATTTTGTACTAACAAACTCGGGTGTTCTGATGCTACAGTTTCAATCTCGGCAACATTGGTGGTGAAAAAAATTAAGATTGCTCTGATCGATCTGAGATTGCTTTTGTAACAACAATCTACGGCATTCCGAAGCTAATAGTTCAACCTCGGTTACATTTAATATAATAAATTTTCAAACTTCTCAGAATGCTCTGAGAGCGATTTGGTCCTAACAAACTCAGGGTGTTCTGATGCTACTGGTTCAAATCAAAACTACCGAGATCGGTCTGAGATTGATTTTGTACCAACAAACAAGGACAATCTGACGTTATAACTTCAAACTCGGCTTCATTTGAAATGGACAAATTTCAAACTACTCACAATGCTCTGAGAGCGATTTTGTACTAACAAACTCGGGTGTTCTGATGCTACACTTTCAATCTCGGCAACATTGGAAGTGAAAAAATTAAAACTGCTCTTATCGGTCTGAGATTGATTTTGTACCAACAAACGAGGACATTCTGAAGCTACAAGTTCAAACTAGGTTATATTTGAGATGGACAATTTTCAAACTTCTCAGAATGCTCTGAGAGCGATTTGGTCCTAACAAACTCGGGTGTTCTGATGCTACGGGTTCAATTCTGGGCGACATTGGAGGTGAAAATAATCAAAACTACTCAGATCGGTCTGAGATTGATTTTGTACCAACAAACAAAAGCATTCTGAAGCTAAAAGTTCAGCCTCAGCTTCATTTGAAATGGACAATTTTCTCAAACTACTCAGAATGCTCTGACAACGATTTTGTACTAACAAACTCGGGTGTTCTGATGCTACAGTTTCAATCTCGGCAACATTGGTGGTGAAAAAAATTAAGATTGCTCTGATCGATCTGAGATTGCTTTTGTAACAACAATCTACGGCATTCCGAAGTAATAGTTCAACCTCGGTTACATTTAATATAATAAATTTTCAAACTTCTCAGAATGCTCTGAGAGCGATTTGGTCCTAACAAACTCAGGGTGTTCTGATGCTACTGGTTCAAATCAAAACTACCGAGATCGGTCTGAGATTGATTTTGTACCAACAAACAAGGACAATCTGACGTTATAACTTCAAACTCGGCTTCATTTGAAATGGACAAATTTCAAACTACTCACAATGCTCTGAGAGCGATTTTGTACTAACAAACTCGGGTGTTCTGATGCTACACTTTCAATCTCGGCAACATTGGAAGTGAAAAAATTAAAACTGCTCTTATCGGTCTGAGATTGATTTTGTACCAACAAACGAGGACATTCTGAAGCTACAAGTTCAAACTCGGTTATATTTGAGATGGAAAATTTTCAAACTTCTCAGAATGCTCTGAGAGCGATTTGGTCCTAACAAACTCGGGTGTTCTGATGCTACGGGTTCAATTCTCGGCGACATTGGAGGTGAAAATAATCAAAACTACTCAGATCGGTCTGAGATTGATTTTGTAACAACAAACAAGGGCATTCTAAAGCTATAAGTTCAACCTCGGCTTCATTTGAAATGGACAATTTTCTCAAACTACTCAGAATGCTCTGACAACGATTTTGTACTAACAAACTCGGGCGTTCTGATGCTACAGTTTCAATCTCGGCAACATTGGTGGTGAAAAAAATTAAGATTGCTCTGATCGGTCTGAGATTGATTTTGTACCAACAAACTTGGACATTCTGAAGCTAAAAGTTCAACCTCAGTTATATTTGAGATGGAAAATTTTCAAACTTCTCAGAATGCTCTGAGAGCGATTTGGTCCTAACAAACTCGGGTGTTCTGATGCTACGGGTTCAATTCTCGGCGACATTGGAGATGAAAATAATCAAAACTACTCAGATCGGTCTGAGATTGATTTTGTAACAACAAACAAGGGCATTCTGAAGCTATAAGTTCAACCTCGGCTTCATTTGAAATGGACATTTTTCTAAAACTCCTCAGAATGCTCTGAGAACGATTTTGTACTACCAAACTCGGGTGTTCTGATGCAACACTTTCAATCTCGGCAACATTGGAAGTGAAAAAATTAAAACTGCTCTGATCGGTCTGAGATTGATTTTGTACCAACAAACGAGGACATTCTGAAGCTACAAGTTCAACCTCGGCTTCATTTGAAATGGACATTTTTCTAAAACTCCTCGGAATGCTCTGACAACGATTTTGTACTAACAAACTCGGGTGTTCTGATGCTACAGTTTCAATCTCAGCAACATTGGTGGTGAAAAAAATTAAAATTGCTCTGATCGATCTGAGATTGCTTTTGTACCAACAATCTACGGCATTCCGAAGCTACAAGTTCAACCTCGGTTATATTTGATATAATCAATTTTCAAACTTCTCAGAATGCTCTGAGAGCGATTTGGTCCTAACAAACTCAGGGTGTTCTGATGCTACTGGTTCAATTCTCGGCGACTTTGGAGGTGAAAAAAATCAAAACTACCGAGATCGGTCTGAGATTGATTTTGTACCAAGAAACAAGGACAATCTGACGTTATAACTTCAAACTCGGCTTCATTTGAAATGGACAAATTTCAAACTACTCACAATGCTCTGAGAACGATTTTGTACTAACAAACTCGGGTGTTCTGATGCAACACTTTCAATCTCGGCAACATTGGAAGTGAAAAAATTAAAACTGCTCTGATCGGTCTGAGATTGATTTTGTACCAACAAACGAGGACATTCTGAAGCTACAAGTTCAAACTCGGTTATATTTGAGATGGACAATTTTCAAACTTCTCAGAATGCTCTGAGAGCGATTTGGTCGTAACAAACTTGGGTGTTCTGATGCTACGGGTTCAATTCTGGGCGACATTGGAGGTGAAAATAATCAAAACTACTCAGATCGGTCTGAGATTGATTTTGTACCAACAAACAAAAGCATTCTGAAGCTAAAAGTTCAGACTCAGCTTCATTTGAAATGGACAATTTTCTCAAACTACTCAGAATGCTCTGACAACGATTTTGTACTAACAAACTCGGGTGTTCTGATGCTACAGTTTCAATCTCGGCAACATTGGTGGTGAAAAAAATTAAGATTGCTCTGATCGATCTGAGATTGCTTTTGTACCAACAATCTACGGCATTCCGAAGTAATAGTTCAACCTCGGTTATATTTGATATAATCAATTTGCAAACTTCTCAGAATGCTCTGAGAGCGATTTGGTTCTAACAAACTCAGGGTGTTCTGATGCTACTGGTTCGATTCTCGGCGACTTTGGAGGTGAAAAAAATCAAAACTACCGAGATCGGTCTGAGATTGATTTTGTACCAAGAAAC
This sequence comes from Marthasterias glacialis, assembly GCA_911728455.2. Classification (NCBI taxonomy): domain Eukaryota; kingdom Metazoa; phylum Echinodermata; class Asteroidea; order Forcipulatida; family Asteriidae; genus Marthasterias; species Marthasterias glacialis. The sequence goes on from OU452240.1 coordinate 8,646,837, forward strand.
AAGGACAATCTGACGTTATAACTTCAAACTCGGCTTCATTTGAAATGGACAAATTTCAAACTACTCACAATGCTCTGAGAACGATTTTGTACTAACAAACTCGGGTGTTCTGATGCAACACTTTCAATCTCGGCAACATTGGAAGTGAAAAAATTGAAACTGCTCTGATCGGTCTGAGATTGATTTTGTACCAACAAACTGAAGCTACAAGTTCAAACTCGGTTATATTTGAGATGGACAATTTTCAAACTTCTCAGAATGCTCTGAGAGCGATTTGGTCCTAACAAACTCGGGTGTTCTGATGCTACGGGTTCAATTCTGGGCGACATTGGAGATGAAAATAATCAAAACTACTCAGATCGGTCTGAGATTGATTTTGTAACAACAAACAAGGGCATTCTAAAGCTATAAGTTCAACCTCGGCTTCATTTGAAATGGACATATTTCTAAAACTCCTCAGAATGCTCTGAGAACGATTTTGTACTAACAAACTCGGGTGTTCTGATGCTACAGTTTCAATCTCAGCAACATTGGTGGTGAAAAAAATTAAAATTGCTCTGATCGATCTGAGATTGCTTTTGTACCAACAACCATGGACATTCTGAAGCTAAAAGTTCAACCTCGGTTATATTTGAGATGGAAAATTTTCAAACTTCTCAGAATGCTCTGAGAGCGATTTGGTCCTAACAAACTCAGGGTGTTCTGATGCTACTGGTTCAATTCTCGGCGACATTGGAGGTGAAAAAAATCAAAACTACCGAGATCGGTCTGAGATTGATTTTGTACCAACAAACAAGGACAATCTGACGTTATAACTTCAAACTCGGCTTCATTTGAAATGGACAAATTTCAAACTACTCACAATGCTCTGAGAACGATTTTGTACTAACAAACTCGGGTGTTCTGATGCAACACTTTCAATCTCGGCAACATTGGAAGTGAAAAAATTAAAACTGCTCTGATCGGTCTGAGATTGATTTTGTACCAACAAACGATGACATTCTGAAGCTACAAGTTCAAACTCGGTTATATTTGAGATGGACAATTTTCAAACTTCTCAGAATGCTCTGAGAGCGATTTGGTCCTAACAAACTTGGGTGTTCTGATGCTACGGGTTCAATTCTGGGCGACATTGGAGGTGAAAATAATCAAAACTACTCAGATCGGTCTGAGATTGATTTTGTACCAACAAACAAAAGCATTCTGAAGCTAAAAGTTCAGCCTCAGCTTCATTTCAAATGGACAATTTTCTCAAACTACTCAGAATGCTCTGACAACGATTTTGTACTAACAAACTCGGGTGTTCTGATGCTACAGTTTCAATCTCGGCAACATTGGTGGTGAAAAAAATTAAGATTGCTCTGATCGATCTGAGATTGCTTTTGTAACAACAATCTACGGCATTCCGAAGCTAATAGTTCAACCTCGGTTACATTTAATATAATAAATTTTCAAACTTCTCAGAATGCTCTGAGAGCGATTTGGTCCTAACAAACTCAGGGTGTTCTGATGCTACTGGTTCAAATCAAAACTACCGAGATCGGTCTGAGATTGATTTTGTACCAACAAACAAGGACAATCTGACGTTATAACTTCAAACTCGGCTTCATTTGAAATGGACAAATTTCAAACTACTCACAATGCTCTGAGAGCGATTTTGTACTAACAAACTCGGGTGTTCTGATGCTACACTTTCAATCTCGGCAACATTGGAAGTGAAAAAATTAAAACTGCTCTTATCGGTCTGAGATTGATTTTGTACCAACAAACGAGGACATTCTGAAGCTACAAGTTCAAACTAGGTTATATTTGAGATGGACAATTTTCAAACTTCTCAGAATGCTCTGAGAGCGATTTGGTCCTAACAAACTCGGGTGTTCTGATGCTACGGGTTCAATTCTGGGCGACATTGGAGGTGAAAATAATCAAAACTACTCAGATCGGTCTGAGATTGATTTTGTACCAACAAACAAAAGCATTCTGAAGCTAAAAGTTCAGCCTCAGCTTCATTTGAAATGGACAATTTTCTCAAACTACTCAGAATGCTCTGACAACGATTTTGTACTAACAAACTCGGGTGTTCTGATGCTACAGTTTCAATCTCGGCAACATTGGTGGTGAAAAAAATTAAGATTGCTCTGATCGATCTGAGATTGCTTTTGTAACAACAATCTACGGCATTCCGAAGTAATAGTTCAACCTCGGTTACATTTAATATAATAAATTTTCAAACTTCTCAGAATGCTCTGAGAGCGATTTGGTCCTAACAAACTCAGGGTGTTCTGATGCTACTGGTTCAAATCAAAACTACCGAGATCGGTCTGAGATTGATTTTGTACCAACAAACAAGGACAATCTGACGTTATAACTTCAAACTCGGCTTCATTTGAAATGGACAAATTTCAAACTACTCACAATGCTCTGAGAGCGATTTTGTACTAACAAACTCGGGTGTTCTGATGCTACACTTTCAATCTCGGCAACATTGGAAGTGAAAAAATTAAAACTGCTCTTATCGGTCTGAGATTGATTTTGTACCAACAAACGAGGACATTCTGAAGCTACAAGTTCAAACTCGGTTATATTTGAGATGGAAAATTTTCAAACTTCTCAGAATGCTCTGAGAGCGATTTGGTCCTAACAAACTCGGGTGTTCTGATGCTACGGGTTCAATTCTCGGCGACATTGGAGGTGAAAATAATCAAAACTACTCAGATCGGTCTGAGATTGATTTTGTAACAACAAACAAGGGCATTCTAAAGCTATAAGTTCAACCTCGGCTTCATTTGAAATGGACAATTTTCTCAAACTACTCAGAATGCTCTGACAACGATTTTGTACTAACAAACTCGGGTGTTCTGATGCTACAGTTTCAATCTCAGCAACATTGGTGGTGAAAAAAATTAAAATTGCTCTGATCGATCTGAGATTGCTTTTGTACCAACAATCTACGGCATTCCGAAGCTAATAGTTCAACCTCGGTTATATTTGATATAATCAATTTTCAAACTTCTCAGAATGCTCTGAGAGCGATTTGGTTCTAACAAACTCAGGGTGTTCTGATGCTACTGGTTCGATTCTCGGCGACTTTGGAGGTGAAAAAAATCAAAACTACCGAGATCGGTCTGAGATTGATTTTGTACCAAGAAACAAGGACAATCTGACGTTATAACTTCAAACTCGGCTTCATTTGAAATGGACAAATTTCAAACTACTCACAATGCTCTGAGAACGATTTTGTACTAACAAACTCGGGTGTTCTGATGCAACACTTTCAATCTCGGCAACATTGGAAGTGAAAAAATTAAAACTGCTCTGATCGGTCTGAGATTGATTTTGTACCAACAAACTGAAGCTACAAGTTCAAACTCGGTTATATTTGAGATGGACAATTTTCAAACTTCTCAGAATGCTCTGAGAGCGATTTGGTCCTAACAAACTCGGGTGTTCTGATGCTACGGGTTCAATTCTGGGCGACATTGGAGATGAAAATAATCAAAACTACTCAGATCGGTCTGAGATTGATTTTGTAACAACAAACAAGGGCATTCTAAAGCTATAAGTTCAACCTCGGCTTCATTTGAAATGGACATATTTCTAAAACTCCTCAGAATGCTCTGAGAACGATTTTGTACTAACAAACTCGGGTGTTCTGATGCTACAGTTTCAATCTCAGCAACATTGGTGGTGAAAAAAATTAAAATTGCTCTGATCGATCTGAGATTGCTTTTGTACCAACAACCATGGACATTCTGAAGCTAAAAGTTCAACCTCGGTTATATTTGAGATGGAAAATTTTCAAACTTCTCAGAATGCTCTGAGAGCGATTTGGTCCTAACAAACTCAGGGTGTTCTGATGCTACTGGTTCAATTCTCGGCGACTTTGGAGGTGAAAAAAATCAAAACTACCGAGATCGGTCTGAGATTGATTTTGTACCAACAAACAAGGACAATCTGACGTTATAACTTCAAACTCGGCTTCATTTGAAATGGACAAATTTCAAACTACTCACAATGCTCTGAGAGCGATTTTGTACTAACAAACTCGGGTGTTCTGATGCTACACTTTCAATCTCGGCAACATTGGAAGTGAAAAAATTAAAACTGCTCTTATCGGTCTGAGATTGATTTTGTACCAACAAACGAGGACATTCTGAAGCTACAAGTTCAAACTCGGTTATATTTGAGATGGACAATTTTCAAACTTCTCAGAATGCTCTGAGAGCGATTTGGTCCTAACAAACTCGGGTGTTCTGATGCTACGGGTTCAATTCTCGGCGACATTGGAGGTGAAAATAATCAAAACTACTCAGATCGGTCTGAGATTGATTTTGTACCAACAACCAAAAGCATTCTGAAGCTATAAGTTCAGCCTCAGCTTCATTTGAAATGGACAATTTTCTCAAACTACTCAGAATGCTCTGACAACGATTTTGTACTAACAAACTCGGGTGCTCTGATGCTACAGTTTCAATCTCAGCAACATTGGTGGTGAAAAAAATTAAAATTGCTCTGATCGATCTGAGATTGCTTTTGTACCAACAATCTACGGCATTCCGAAGCTAATAGTTCAACCTCGGTTATATTTGATATAATCAATTTTCAAACTTCTCAGAATGCTCTGAGAGCGATTTGGTTCTAACAAACTCAGGGTGTTCTGATGCAACTGGTTCGATTCTCGGCGACTTTGGAGGTGAAAAAAATCAAAACTACCGAGATCGGTCTGAGATTGATTTTGTACCAAGAAACAAGGACAATCTGACGTTATAACTTCAAACTCGGCTTCATTTGAAATGGACAAATTTCAAACTACTCACAATGCTCTGAGAACGATTTTGTACTAACAAACTCGGGTGTTCTGATGCAACACTTTCAATCTCGGCACCATTGGAAGTGAAAAAATTAAAACTGCTCTGATCGGTCTGAGATTGATTTTGTACCAACAAACGAGGACATTCTGAAGCTACAAGTTCAAACTCGGTTATATTTGAGATGGACAATTTTCAAACTTCTCAGAATGCTCTGAGAGCGATTTGGTCCTAACAAACTTGGGTGTTCTGATGCTACGGGTTCAATTCTGGGCGACATTGGAGGTGAAAATAATCAAAACTACTCAGATCGGTCTGAGATTGATTTTGTACCAACAAACAAAAGCATTCTGAAGCTAAAAGTTCAGCCTCAGCTTCATTTGAAATGGACAATTTTCTCAAACTACTCAGAATGCTCTGACAACGATTTTGTACTAACAAACTCGGGTGTTCTGATGCTACAGTTTCAATCTCGGCAACATTGGTGGTGAAAAAAATTAAGATTGCTCTGATCGATCTGAGATTGCTTTTGTAACAACAATCTACGGCATTCCGAAGCTAATAGTTCAACCTCGGTTACATTTAATATAATAAATTTTCAAACTTCTCAGAATGCTCTGAGAGCGATTTGGTCCTAACAAACTCAGGGTGTTCTGATGCTACTGGTTCAAATCAAAACTACCGAGATCGGTCTGAGATTGATTTTGTACCAACAAACAAGGACAATCTGACGTTATAACTTCAAACTCGGCTTCATTTGAAATGGACAAATTTCAAACTACTCACAATGCTCTGAGAGCGATTTTGTACTAACAAACTCGGGTGTTCTGATGCTACACTTTCAATCTCGGCAACATTGGAAGTGAAAAAATTAAAACTGCTCTTATCGGTCTGAGATTGATTTTGTACCAACAAACGAGGACATTCTGAAGCTACAAGTTCAAACTCGGTTATATTTGAGATGGACAATTTTCAAACTTCTCAGAATGCTCTGAGAGCGATTTGGTCCTAACAAACTCGGGTGTTCTGATGCTACGGGTTCAATTCTCGGCGACATTGGAGGTGAAAATAATCAAAACTACTCAGATCGGTCTGAGATTGATTTTGTACCAACAACCAAAAGCATTCTGAAGCTATAAGTTCAGCCTCAGCTTCATTTGAAATGGACAATTTTCTCAAACTACTCAGAATGCTCTGACAACGATTTTGTACTAACAAACTCGGGTGTTCTGATGCTACAGTTTCAATCTCAGCAACATTGGTGGTGAAAAAAATTAAAATTGCTCTGATCGATCTGAGATTGCTTTTGTACCAACAATCTACGGCATTCCGAAGCTAATAGTTCAACCTCGGTTATATTTGATATAATCAATTTTCAAACTTCTCAGAATGCTCTGAGAGCGATTTGGTTCTAACAAACTCAGGGTGTTCTGATGCAACTGGTTCGATTCTCGGCGACTTTGGAGGTGAAAAAAATCAAAACTACCGAGATCGGTCTGAGATTGATTTTGTACCAAGAAACAAGGACAATCTGACGTTATAACTTCAAACTCGGCTTCATTTGAAATGGACAATTTTCAAACTACTCAGAATGGCTCTGAGAGCGATTTTGTACTAACAAACTCGGGTGTTCTGAACCTACTGGTTCAATCCCGGCAACATTGGTGGTGAAAAAATTAAAACTGCTCTGATCGGTCTGAGATTGATTTTGTACCAACAAACGAGGACATTCTGAAGCTACAAGTTCAAACTCGGTTATATTTGAGATGGACAATTTTCAAACTTCTCAGAATGCTCTGAGAGCGATTTGGTCCTAACAAACTTGGGTGTTCTGATGCTACGGGTTCAATTCTGGGCGACATTGGAGGTGAAAATAATCAAAACTACTCAGATCGGTCTGAGATTGATTTTGTACCAACAAACAAAAGCATTCTGAAGCTAAAAGTTCAGCCTCAGCTTCATTTGAAATGGACAATTTTCTCAAACTACTCAGAATGCTCTGACAACGATTTTGTACTAACAAACTCGGGTGTTCTGATGCTACAGTTTCAATCTCGGCAACATTGGTGGTGAAAAAAATTAAAATTGCTCTGATCGATCTGAGATTGCTTTTGTAACAACAATCTACGGCATTCCGAAGCTAATAGTTCAACCTCGGTTACATTTAATATAATAAATTTTCAAACTTCTCAGAATGCTCTGAGAGCGATTTGGTCCTAACAAACTCAGGGTGTTCTGATGCTACTGGTTCAAATCAAAACTACCGAGATCGGTCTGAGATTGATTTTGTACCAACAAACAAGGACAATCTGACGTTATAACTTCAAACTCGGCTTCATTTGAAATGGACAAATTTCAAACTACTCACAATGCTCTGAGAGCGATTTTGTACTAACAAACTCGGGTGTTCTGATGCTACACTTTCAATCTCGGCAACATTGGAAGTGAAAAAATTAAAACTGCTCTTATCGGTCTGAGATTGATTTTGTACCAACAAACTTGGACATTCTGAAGCTACAAGTTCAAACTCGGTTATATTTGAGATGGAAAATTTTCAAACTTCTCAGAATGCTCTGAGAGCGATTTGGTCCTAACAAACTCGGGTGTTCTGATGCTACGGGTTCAATTCTCGGCGACATTGGAGGTGAAAATAATCAAAACTACTCAGATCGGTCTGAGATTGATTTTGTACCAACAAACAAAAGCATTCTGAAGCTATAAGTTCAGCCTCAGCTTCATTTGAAATGGACAATTTTCTCAAACTACTCAGAATGCTCTGACAACGATTTTGTACCAACAAACAAGGGCATTCTGAAGCTATAAGTTCAACCTCGGCTTCATTTGAAATGGACATTTTTCTCAAACTCCTCAGAATGCTCAGAATGCTCCTCAGAATGCTCTGAGAACAATTTTGTACTACCAAACTCGGGTGTTCTGATGCTACAGTTTCAATCTCGGCAACATTGGTGGTGAAAAAAATTAAAATTGCTCTGATCGATCTGAGATTGCTTTTGTAACAACAATCTACGGCATTCCGAAGCTAATAGTTCAACCTCGGTTACATTTGATATAATCAATTTTCAAACTTCTCAGAATGCTCTGAGAGCGATTTCGTCCTAACAAACTCGGGTGTTCTGATGCTACGGGTTCAAGTCTCGGCGACATTGGAGGTGAAAATAATCAAAACTACTCAGATCGGTCTGAGATTGATTTTGTAACAACAAACAAAAGCATTCTGAAGCTATATGTTCATTCTCGGTTACATTTGATATAATCAATTTTCAAACTTCTCAGAATGCTCTGAGAGCGATTTGATCCTAACAAACTCAGGATGTTCTGATGCTACTGGTTCAATTCTCGGCGACTTTGGAGGTGAAAAAAATCAAAACTACTGAGATCGGTCTGAGATTGATTTTGTACCAACAAACAAAAAGCATTTTGAAGCTAAAAGTTCAGCCTCAGCTTCATTTGAAATGGACAATTTTCTCAAACTACTCAGAATGCTCTGACAACGATTTTGTACTAACAAACTCGGGTGTTCTGATGCTACAGTTTCAATCTCGGCAACATTGGTGGTGAAAAAATTAAAACTGCTCTGATCGATCTCAGATTGTTTAAGTAACAACAAACAATCGACATTCTGAAGCTAAAAATTCGACCTCGGTTATATTTGAGATAAACAATTTTCAAACTACTCAGAATGGCTCTGAGAGCGATTTTGTACTAACAAACTCGGGTGTTCTGAACCTACTGGTTCAATCCCGGCAACATTGGTGGTGAAAAAATTAAAACTGCTCTGATCGGTCTGAGATTGATTTTGTAACAACAAACAAAAGCATTCTGAAGCTATATGTTCATTCTCGGTTACATTTGATATAATCAATTTTCAAACTTCTCAGAATGCTCTGAGAGCGATTTGGTCCTTACAAACTCAGAATGTTCTGATGCTATTGGTTCAATTCTCGGCGACTTTGGAGGTGAAAAAAATCAAAACTACTGAGATCGGTCTGAGATTGATTTTGTACCAACAAACAAGGGCATTCCGAAGCTATAAGTTCAACCTCGGCTTCATTTGAAATGGACATTTTTCTAAAACTCCTCAGAATGCTCTGAGAACGATTTTGTACTACCAAACTCGGGTGTTCTGATGCTACACTTTCAATCTCGGCAACATTGGAAGTGAAAAAATTAAAACTGCTCTGATCGGTCTGAGATTGATTTTGTACCAACAAACGAGGACATTCTGAAGCTACAAGTTCAAACTCGGTTATATTTGAGATGGACAATTTTCAAACTTCTCAGAATGCTCTGAGAGCAATTTGGTCCTAACAAACTTGGGTGTTCTGATGCTACGGGTTCAATTCTCGGCGACATTGGAGGTGAAAAAAATCAAAACTACTCAGATCGGTCTGATATTGATTTTGTACCAACAAACAAAAGCATTCTGAAGCTAAAAGTTCAGCCTCAGCTTCATTTGAAATGGACAATTTTCTCAAACTACTCAGAATGCTCTGACAACGATTTTGTACCAACAAACAAGGGCATTCTGAAGCTATAAGTTCAACCTCGGCTTCATTTGAAATGGACATTTTTCTCAAACTCCTCAGAATGCTCTGACAACGATTTTGTACCAACAAACAAGGGCATTCTGAAGCTATAAGTTCAACCTCGGCTTCATTTGAAATGGACATTTTTCTCAAACTCCTCAGAATGCTCTGAGAACAATTTTGTACTACCAAACTCGGGTGTTCTGATGCTACAGTTTCAATCTCGGCAACATTGGTGGTGAAAAAAATTTAAATTGCTCTGATCGATCTGAGATTGCTTTTGTAACAACAATCTACGGCATTCCGAAGCTAATAGTTCAACCTCGGTTACATTTGATATAATCAATTTTCAAACTTCTCAGAATGCTCTGAGAGCGATTTCGTCCTAACAAACTCGGGTGTTCTGATGCTACGGGTTCAATTCTCGGCGACATTGGAGGTGAAAATAATCAAAACTACTCAGATCGGTCTGAGATTGATTTTGTAACAACAAACAAGGGCATTCTAAAGCTATAAGTTCAACCTCGGCTTCATTTGAAATGGACAATTTTCTCAAACTACTCAGAATGCTCTGACAACGATTTTGTACTAACAAACTCGGGCGTTCTGATGCTACAGTTTCAATCTCGGCAACATTGGTGGTGAAAAAAATTAAGATTGCTCTGATCGATCTGAGATTGCTTTTGTACCAACAATCTACGGCATTCCGAAGCTAATAGTTCAACCTCGGTTATATTTGATATAATCAATTTTCAAACTTCTCAGAATGCTCTGAGAGCGATTTGGTCCTAACAAACTCAGGGTGTTCTGATGCTACTGGTTCAATTCTCGGCGACTTTGGAGGTGAAAAAAATCAAAACTACCGAGATCGGTCTGAGATTGATTTTGTACCAACAAACTTGGACATTCTGAAGCTAAAAGTTCAACCTCGGTTATATTTGAGATGGAAAATTTTCAAACTTCTCAGAATGCTCTGAGAGCGATTTGGTCCTAACAAACTCGGGTGTTCTGATGCTACGGGTTCAATTCTCGGCGACATTGGAGATGAAAATAATCAAAACTACTCAGATCGGTCTGAGATTGATTTTGTAACAACAAACAAGGGCATTCTAAAGCTATAAGTTCAACCTCGGCTTCATTTGAAATGGACATTTTTCTAAAACTCCTCAGAATGCTCTGACAACGATTTTGTACTAACAAACTCGGGTGTTCTGATGCTACAGTTTCAATCTCAGCAACATTGGTGGTGAAAAAAATTAAAATTGCTCTGATCGATCTGAGATTGCTTTTGTACCAACAATCTACGGCATTCCGAAGCTAATAGTTCAACCTCGGTTATATTTGATATAATCAATTTTCAAATTTCTCAGAATGCTCTGAGAGCGATTTGGTCCTAACAAACTCAGGGTGTTCTGATGCTACTGGTTCAATTCTCGGCGACTTTGGAGGTGAACAAAATCAAAGCTACCGAGATCGGTCTGAGATTGATTTTGTACCAAGAAACAAGGACAATCTGACGTTATAACTTCAAACTCGGCTTCATTTGAAATGGACAAATTTCAAACTACTCACAATGCTCTGAGAACGATTTTGTACTAACAAACTCGGGTGTTCTGATGCAACACTTTCAATCTCGGCAACATTGGAAGTGAAAAAATTAAAACTGCTCTGATCGGTCTGAGATTGATTTTGTACCAACAAACGAGGACATTCTGAAGCTACAAGTTCAAACTCGGTTATATTTGAGATGGACAATTTTCAAACTTCTCAGAATGCTCTGAGAGCGATTTGGTCCTAACAAACTTGGGTGTTCTGATGCTACGGGTTCAATTCTGGGCGACATTGGAGGTGAAAATAATCAAAACTACTCAGATCGGTCTGAGATTGATTTTGTACCAACAAACAAAAGCATTCTGAAGCTAAAAGTTCAGCCTCAGCTTCATTTGAAATGGACAATTTTCTCAAACTACTCAGAATGCTCTGACAACGATTTTGTACTAACAAACTCGGGCGTTCTGATGCTACAGTTTCAATCTCGGCAACATTGGTGGTGAAAAAAATTAAGATTGCTCTGATCGGTCTGAGATTGATTTTGTACCAACAAACTTGGACATTCTGAAGCTAAAAGTTCAACCTCGGTTATATTTGAGATGGAAAATTTTCAAACTTCTCAGAATGCTCTGAGAGCGATTTGGTCCTAACAAACTCGGGTGTTCTGATGCTACGGGTTCAATTCTCGGCGACATTGGAGATGAAAATAATCAAAACTACTCAGATCGGTCTGAGATTGATTTTGTAACAACAAACAAGGGCATTCTAAAGCTATAAGTTCAACCTCGGCTTCATTTGAAATGGACATTTTTCTAAAACTCCTCAGAATGCTCTGAGAACGATTTTGTACTAACAAACTCGGGTGTTCTGATGCTACAGTTTCAATCTCAGCAACATTGGTGGTGAAAAAAATTAAAATTGCTCTGATCGATCTGAGATTGCTTTTGTACCAACAATCTACGGCATTCCGAAGCTAATAGTTCAACCTCGGTTATATTTGATATAATCAATTTTCAAACTTCTCAGAATGCTCTGAGAGCGATTTGGTCCTAACAAACTCGGGGTGTTCTGATGCTACTGGTTCAAATCAAAACTAACGAGATCGGTCTGAGATTGATTTTGTACCAACAAACAAGGACAATCTGACGTTATAACTTCAAACTCGGCTTCATTTGAAATGGACAAATTTCAAACTACTCACAATGCTCTGAGAACGATTTTGTACTAACAAACTCGGGTGTTCTGATGCAAACACTTTCAATCTCGGCAACATTGGAAGTGAAAAAATTAAAACTGCTCTGATCGGTCTGAGATTGATTTTGTACCAACAAACGAGGACATTCTGAAGCTACAAGTTCAAACTCGGTTATATTTGAGATGGACAATTTTCAAACTTCTCAGAATGCTCTGAGAGCGATTTGGTCGTAACAAACTTGGGTGTTCTGATGCTACGGGTTCAATTCTGGGCGACATTGGAGGTGAAAATAATCAAAACTACTCAGATCGGTCTGAGATTGATTTTGTACCAACAAACAAAAGCATTCTGAAGCTAAAAGTTCAGCCTCAGCTTCATTTGAAATGGACAATTTTCTCAAACTACTCAGAATGCTCTGACAACGATTTTGTACTAACAAACTCGGGCGTTCTGATGCTACAGTTTCAATCTCGGCAACATTGGTGGTGAAAAAAATTAAGATTGCTCTGATCGGTCTGAGATTGATTTTGTACCAACAAACTTGGACATTCTGAAGCTAAAAGTTCAACCTCGGTTATATTTGAGATGGAAAATTTTCAAACTTCTCAGAATGCTCTGAGAGCGATTTCGTCCTAACAAACTCGGGTGTTCTGATGCTACGGGTTCAATTCTCGGCGACATTGGAGATGAAAATAATCAAAACTACTCAGATCGGTCTGAGATTGATTTTGTAACAACAAACAAGGGCATTCTAAAGCTATAAGTTCAACCTCGGCTTCATTTGAAATGGACATTTTTCTAAAACTCCTCAGAATGCTTTGAGAACGATTTTGTACTAACAAACTCGGGTGTTCTGATGCTACAGTTTCAATCTCAGCAACATTGGTGGTGAAAAAAATTAAAATTGCTCTGATCGATCTGAGATTGCTTTTGTACCAACAATCTACGGCATTCCGAAGCTAATAGTTCAACCTCGGTTATATTTGATATAATCAATTTTCAAACTTCTCAGAATGCTCTGAGAGCGATTTGGTCCTAACAAACTCAGGGTGTTCTGATGCTACTGGTTCAATTCTCGGCGACTTTGGAGGTGAAAAAAATCAAAACTACCGAGATCGGTCTGAGATTGATTTTGTACCAACAAACAAGGACAATCTGACGTTATAACTTCAAACTCGGCTTCATTTGAAATGGACAAATTTCAAACTACTCACAATGCTCTGAGAACGATTTTGTACTAACAAACTCGGGTGTTCTGATGCTACTGGTTCAATTCTCGGCGACTTTGGAGGTGAAAAAAATCAAAACTACCGAGATCGGTCTGAGATTGATTTTGTACCAACAAACAAGGACAATCTGACGTTATAACTTCATACTCGGCTTCATTTGAAATGGACAAATTTCAAACTACTCACAATGCTCTGAGAACGATTTTGTACTAACAAACTCGGGTGTTCTGATGCAATACTTTCAATCTCGGCAACATTGGAAGTGAAAAAATTAAAACTGCTCTGATCGGTCTGAGATTGATTTTGTACCAACAAACTGAAGCTACAAGTTCAAACTCGGTTATATTTGAGATGGACAATTTTCAAACTTCTCAGAATGCTCTGAGAGCGATTTGGTCCTAACAAACTCGGGTGTTCTGATGCTACGGGTTCAATTCTGGGCGACATTGGAGATGAAAATAATCAAAACTACTCAGATCGGTCTGAGATTGATTTTGTAACAACAAACAAGGGCATTCTAAAGCTATAAGTTCAACCTCGGCTTCATTTGAAATGGACATATTTCTAAAACTCCTCAGAATGCTCTGAGAACGATTTTGTACTAACAAACTAGGGTGTTCTGATGCTACAGTTTCAATCTCAGCAACATTGGTGGTGAAAAAAATTAAAATTGCTCTGATCGATCTGAGATTGCTTTTGTACCAACAATCTACGGCATTCCGAAGCTAATAGTTCAACCTCGGTTATATTTGATATAATCAATTTTCAAACTTCTCAGAATGGTCTGAGAGCGATTTGGTCCTAACAAACTCAGGGTGTTCTGATGCTACTGGTTCAATTCTCGGCGACTTTGGAGGTGAAAAAAATCAAAACTACCGAGATCGGTCTGAGATTGATTTTGTACCAAGAAACAAGGACAATCTGACGTTATAACTTCAAACTCGGCTTCATTTGAAATGGACAAATTTCAAACTACTCACAATGCTCTGAGAACGATTTTGTACTAACAAACTCGGGTGTTCTGATGCAACACTTTCAATCTCGGCAACATTGGAAGTGAAAAAATTAAAACTGCTCTGATCGGTCTGAGATTGATTTTGTACCAACAAACGAGGACATTCTGAAGCTACAAGTTCAAACTCGATTATATTTGAGATGGACAATTTTCAAACTTCTCAGAATGCTCTGAGAGCGATTTGGTCCTAACAAACTTGGGTGTTCTGATGCTACGGGTTCAATTCTGGGCGACATTGGAGGTGAAAATAATCAAAACTACTCAGATCGGTCTGAGATTGATTTTGTACCAACAAACAAAAGCATTCTGAAGCTAAAAGTTCAGCCTCAGCTTCATTTGAAATGGACAATTTTCTCAAACTACTCAGAATGCTCTGACAACGATTTTGTACTAACAAACTCGGGTGTTCTGATGCTACAGTTTCAATCTCGGCAACATTGGTGGTGAAAAAAATTAAGATTGCTCTGATCGATCTGAGATTGCTTTTGTAACAACAATCTACGGCATTCCGAAGCTAATAGTTCAACCTCGGTTACATTTAATATAATAAATTTTCAAACTTCTCAGAATGCTCTGAGAGCGATTTGGTCCTAACAAACTCAGGGTGTTCTGATGCTACTGGTTCAAATCAAAACTACCGAGATCGGTCTGAGATTGATTTTGTACCAACAAACAAGGACAATCTGACGTTATAACTTCAAACTCGGCTTCATTTGAAATGGACAAATTTCAAACTACTCACAATGCTCTGAGAGCGATTTTGTACTAACAAACTCGGGTGTTCTGATGCTACACTTTCAATCTCGGCAACATTGGAAGTGAAAAAAATAAAACTGCTCTTATCGGTCTGAGATTGATTTTGTACCAACAAACTTGGACATTCTGAAGCTACAAGTTCAAACTCGGTTATATTTGAGATGGAAAATTTTCAAACTTCTCAGAATGCTCTGAGAGCGATTTGGTCCTAACAAACTCGGGTGTTCTGATGCTACTGGTTCAATTCTCGGCGACTTTGGAGGTGAAAAAAATCAAAACTACTGAGATCGGTCTGAGATTGATTTTGTACCAACAAACAAAAAGCATTTTGAAGCTAAAAGTTCAGCCTCAGCTTCATTTGAAATGGACAATTTTCTCAAACTACTCAGAATGCTCTGACAACGATTTTGTACTAACAAACTCGGGTGTTCTGATGCTACAGTTTCAATCTCGGCAACATTGGTGGTGAAAAAATTAAAACTGCTCTGATCGATCTCAGATTGTTTAAGTAACAACAAACAATCGACATTCTGAAGCTAAAAATTCGACCTCGGTTATATTTGAGATAAACAATTTTCAAACTACTCAGAATGGCTCTGAGAGCGATTTTGTACTAACAAACTCGGGTGTTCTGAACCTACTGGTTCAATCCCGGCAACATTGGTGGTGAAAAAATTAAAACTGCTCTGATCGGTCTGAGATTGATTTTGTACCAACAAACGAGGACATTCTGAAGCTACAAGTTCAAACTCGGTTATATTTGAGATGGACAATTTTCAAACTTCTCAGAATGCTCTGAGAGCGATTTGGTCCTAACAAACTTGGGTGTTCTGATGCTACGGGTTCAATTCTGGGCGACATTGGAGGTGAAAATAATCAAAACTACTCAGATCGGTCTGAGATTGATTTTGTACCAACAAACAAAAGCATTCTGAAGCTAAAAGTTCAGCCTCAGCTTCATTTGAAATGGACAATTTTCTCAAACTACTCAGAATGCTCTGACAACGATTTTGTACTAACAAACTCGGGTGTTCTGATGCTACAGTTTCAATCTCGGCAACATTGGTGGTGAAAAAAATTAAGATTGCTCTGATCGATCTGAGATTGCTTTTGTAACAACAATCTACGGCATTCCGAAGCTAATACTTCAACCTCGGTTACATTTAATATAATAAATTTTCAAACTTCTCAGAATGCTCTGAGAGCGATTTGGTCCTAACAAACTCAGGGTGTTCTGATGCTACTGGTTCAAATCAAAACTACCGAGATCGGTCTGAGATTGATTTTGTACCAACAAACAAGGACAATCTGACGTTATAACTTCAAACTCGGCTTCATTTGAAATGGACAAATTTCAAACTACTCACAATGCTCTGAGAGCGATTTTGTACTAACAAACTCGGGTGTTCTGATGCTACACTTTCAATCTCGGCAACATTGGAAGTGAAAAAAATAAAACTGCTCTTATCGGTCTGAGATTGATTTTGTACCAACAAACTTGGACATTCTGAAGCTACAAGTTCAAACTCGGTTATATTTGAGATGGAAAATTTTCAAACTTCTCAGAATGCTCTGAGAGCGATTTGGTCCTAACAAACTCGGGTGTTCTGATGCTACTGGTTCAATTCTCGGCGACTTTGGAGGTGAAAAAAATCAAAACTACTGAGATCGGTCTGAGATTGATTTTGTACCAACAAACAAAAAGCATTTTGAAGCTAAAAGTTCAGCCTCAGCTTCATTTGAAATGGACAATTTTCTCAAACTACTCAGAATGCTCTGACAACGATTTTGTACTAACAAACTCGGGTGTTCTGATGCTACAGTTTCAATCTCGGCAACATTGGTGGTGAAAAAATTAAAACTGCTCTGATCGATCTCAGATTGTTTAAGTAACAACAAACAATCGACATTCTGAAGCTAAAAATTCGACCTCGGTTATATTTGAGATAAACAATTTTCAAACTACTCAGAATGGCTCTGAGAGCGATTTTGTACTAACAAACTCGAGTGTTCTGAACCTACTGGTTCAATCCCGGCAACATTGGTGGTGAAAAAATTAAAACTGCTCTGATCGGTCTGAGATTGATTTTGTACCAACAAACGAGGACATTCTGAAGCTACAAGTTCAAACTCGGTTATATTTGAGATGGACAATTTTCAAACTTCTCAGAATGCTCTGAGAGCGATTTGGTCCTAACAAACTTGGGTGTTCTGATGCTACGGGTTCAATTCTGGGCGACATTGGAGGTGAAAATAATCAAAACTACTCAGATCGGTCTGAGATTGATTTTGTACCAACAAACAAAAGCATTCTGAAGCTAAAAGTTCAGCCTCAGCTTCATTTGAAATGGACAATTTTCTCAAACTACTCAGAATGCTCTGACAACGATTTTGTACTAACAAACTCGGGTGTTCTGATGCTACAGTTTCAATCTCGGCAACATTGGTGGTGAAAAAAATTAAGATTGCTCTGATCGATCTGAGATTGCTTTTGTAACAACAATCTACGGCATTCCGAAGCTAATACTTCAACCTCGGTTACATTTAATATAATAAATTTTCAAACTTCTCAGAATGCTCTGAGAGCGATTTGGTCCTAACAAACTCAGGGTGTTCTGATGCTACTGGTTCAAATCAAAACTACCGAGATCGGTCTGAGATTGATTTTGTACCAACAAACAAGGACAATCTGACGTTATAACTTCAAACTCGGCTTCATTTGAAATGGACAAATTTCAAACTACTCACAATGCTCTGAGAGCGATTTTGTACTAACAAACTCGGGTGTTCTGATGCTACACTTTCAATCTCGGCAACATTGGAAGTGAAAAAAATAAAACTGCTCTTATCGGTCTGAGATTGATTTTGTACCAACAAACTTGGACATTCTGAAGCTACAAGTTCAAACTCGGTTATATTTGAGATGGAAAATTTTCAAACTTCTCAGAATGCTCTGAGAGCGATTTGGTCCTAACAAACTCGGGTGTTCTGATGCTACTGGTTCAATTCTCGGCGACTTTGGAGGTGAAAAAAATCAAAACTACTGAGATCGGTCTGAGATTGATTTTGTACCAACAAACAAAAAGCATTTTGAAGCTAAAAGTTCAGCCTCAGCTTCATTTGAAATGGACAATTTTCTCAAACTACTCAGAATGCTCTGACAACGATTTTGTACTAACAAACTCGGGTGTTCTGATGCTACAGTTTCAATCTCGGCAACATTGGTGGTGAAAAAATTAAAACTGCTCTGATCGATCTCAGATTGTTTAAGTAACAACAAACAATCGACATTCTGAAGCTAAAAATTCGACCTCGGTTATATTTGAGATAAACAATTTTCAAACTACTCAGAATGGCTCTGAGAGCGATTTTGTACTAACAAACTCGGGTGTTCTGAACCTACTGGTTCAATCCCGGCAACATTGGTGGTGAAAAAATTAAAACTGCTCTGATCGGTCTGAGATTGATTTTGTAACAACAAACAAAAGCATTCTGAAGCTATATGTTCATTCTCGGTTACATTTGATATAATCAATTTTCAAACTTCTCAGAATGCTCTGAGAGCGATTTGGTCCTAAAAAACTCAGAATGTTCTGATGCTACTGGTTCAATTCTCGGCGACTTTGGAGGTGAAAAAAATCAAAACTGCTGAGATCGGTCTGAGATTGATTTTGTACCAACAAACAAGGGCATTCCGAAGCTATAAGTTCAACCTCGGCTTCATTTGAAATGGACATTTTTCTAAAACTCCTCAGAATGCTCTGAGAACGATTTTGTACTACCAAACTCGGGTGTTCTGATGCTACACTTTCAATCTCGGCAACATTGGAAGTGAAAAAATTAAAACTGCTCTGATCGGTCTGAGATTGATTTTGTACCAACAAACGAGGACATTCTGAAGCTACAAGTTCAAACTCGGTTATATTTGAGATGGACAATTTTCAAACTTCTCAGAATGCTCTGAGAGCAATTTGGTCCTAACAAACTTGGGTGTTCTGATGCTACGGGTTCAATTCTCGGCGACATTGGAGGTGAAAAAAATCAAAACTACTCAGATCGGTCTGATATTGATTTTGTACCAACAAACAAAAGCATTCTGAAGCTAAAAGTTCAGCCTCGGCTTCATTTGAAATGGACAATTTTCTCAAACTACTCAGAATGCTCTGAGAACAATTTTGTACTACCAAACTCGGGTGTTCTGATGCTACAGTTTCAATCTCGGCAACATTGGTGGTGAAAAAAATTAAAATTGCTCTGATCGATCTGAGATTGCTTTTGTAACAACAATCTACGGCATTCCGAAGCTAATAGTTCAACCTCGGTTACATTTGATATAATCAATTTTCAAACTTCTCAGAATGCTCTGAGAGCGATTTCGTCCTAACAAACTCGGGTGTTCTGATGCTACGGGTTCAATTCTCGGCGACATTGGAGGTGAAAATAATCAAAACTACTCAGATCGGTCTGAGATTGATTTTGTAACAACAAACAAGGGCATTCTAAAGCTATAAGTTCAACCTCGGCTTCATTTGAAATGGACAATATTCTCAAACTACTCAGAATGCTCTGACAACGATTTTGTACTAACAAACTCGGGCGTTCTGATGCTACAGTTTCAATCTCGGCAACATTGGTGGTGAAAAAAATTAAAATTGCTCTGATCGATCTGAGATTGCTTTTGTACCAACAATCTACGGCATTCCGAAGCTAATAGTTCAACCTCGGTTATATTTGATATAATCAATTTTCAAACTTCTCAGAATGCTCTGAGAGCGATTTGGTCCTAACAAACTCGGGGTGTTCTGATGCTACTGGTTCAAATCAAAACTAACGAGATCGGTCTGAGATTGATTTTGTACCAACAAACAAGGACAATCTGACGTTATAACTTCAAACTCGGCTTCATTTGAAATGGACAAATTTCAAACTACTCACAATGCTCTGAGAGCGATTTTGTACTAACAAACTCGGGTGTTCTGATGCTACACTTTCAATCTCGGCAACATTGGAAGTGAAAAAATTAAAACTGCTCTTATCGGTCTGAGATTGATTTTGTACCAACAAACTTGGACATTCTGAAGCTACAAGTTCAAACTCGGTTATATTTGAGATGGAAAATTTTCAAACTTCTCAGAATGCTCTGAGAGCGATTTGGTCCTAACAAACTCGGGTGTTCTGATGCTACGGGTTCAATTCTCGGCGACATTGGAGGTGAAAATAATCAAAACTACTCAGATCGGTCTGAGATTGATTTTGTACCAACAAACAAGGACAATCTGACGTTATAACTTCAAACTCGGCTTCATTTGAAATGGACATTTTTCTCAAACTCCTCAGAATGCTCTGAGAACGATTTTGTACTACCAAACTCGGGTGTTCTGAACTGGTTCAATCCCGGCAACATTGGTGGTGAAAAAATTAAAACTGCTCTGATCGATCTGAGATTGCTTTTGTAACAACAAACATGGACATTCTGAAGCTATAGGTTCAACCTCGGTTACATTTGAGATGAACAATTTTCAAACTACTCAGAATGCTCTGAGAGCGATTTGGTCCTAACAAACTGGAGTGTTCTGAACTAACTGGTTCAATCTCGGTAACATTGGTAGTGAAAAAATAAAAACTGCTCTGATCGGTCTCAGATTGATTTTGTAACAACAAAGTAGGACATTCTTAAGCTACAAGTTCAACCTCGGTTTCATTTGAAATGGACATTTTTCTAAAACTCCTCAGAATGCTCTGAGAACGATTTTGTACTACCAAACTCGGGTGTTCTGATGCTACACTTTCAATCTCGGCAACATTGGAAGTGAAAAAATTAAAACTGCTCTGATCGGTCTGAGATTGATTTTGTAACAACAAACAAAAGCATTCTGAAGCTATATGTTCATTCTCGGTTACATTTGATATAATCAATTTTCAAACTTCTCAGAATGCTCTGAGAGCGATTTGATCCTAACAAACTCAGGATGTTCTGATGCTACTGGTTCAATTCTCGGCGACTTTGGAGGTGAAAAAAATCAAAACTACTGAGATCGGTCTGAGATTGATTTTGTACCAACAAACAAAAAGCATTTTGAAGCTATAAGTTCAACCTCGGCTTCATTTGAAATGGACATTTTTCTAAAACTCCTCAGAATGCTCTGAGAACGATTTTGTACTACCAAACTCGGGTGTTCTGATGCTACACTTTCAATCTCGGCAACATTGGAAGTGAAAAAATTAAAACTGCTCTGATCGGTCTGAGATTGATTTTGTACCAACAAACGAGGACATTCTGAAGCTACAAGTTCAAACTCGGTTATATTTGAGATGGACAATTTTCAAACTTCTCAGAATGCTCTGAGAGCGATTTGGTCCTAACAAACTTGGGTGTTCTGATGCTACGGGTTCAATTCTCGGCGACATTGGAGGTGAAAAAAATCAAAACTACTCAGATCGGTCTGAGATTGATTTTGTACCAACAAACAAAAGCATTCTGAAGCTAAAAGTTCAGCCTCAGCTTCATTTGAAATGGACAATTTTCTCAAACTACTCAGATCGGTCTGAGATTGATTTTGTAACAACAAACAAGGGCATTCTAAAGCTATAAGTTCAACCTCGGCTTCATTTGAAATGGACAATTTTCTCAAACTCCTCAGAATGCTCTGACAACGATTTTGTACTAACAAACTCGGGTGTTCTGATGCTACAGTTTCAATCTCAGCAACATTGGTGGTGAAAAAAATTAAAATTGCTCTGATCGATCTGAGATTGCTTTTGTACCAACAATCTACGGCATTCCGAAGCTAATAGTTCAACCTCAGTTATATTTGATATAATCAATTTTCAAATTTCTCAGAATGCTCTGAGAGCGATTTGGTCCTAACAAACTCAGGGTGTTCTGATGCTACTGGTTCAATTCTCGGCGACTTTGGAGGTGAAAAAAATCAAAACTACCGAGATCGGTCTGAGATTGATTTTGTACCAAGAAACAAGGACAATCTGACGTTATAACTTCAAACTCGGCTTCATTTGAAATGGACAAATTTCAAACTACTCACAATGCTCTGAGAACGATTTTGTACTAACAAACTCGGGTGTTCTGATGCAACACTTTCAATCTCGGCAACATTGGAAGTGAAAAAATTAAAACTGCTCTGATCGGTCTGAGATTGATTTTGTACCAACAAACGAGGACATTCTGAAGCTACAAGTTCAAACTCGGTTATATTTGAGATGGACAATTTTCAAACTTCTCAGAATGCTCTGAGAGCGATTTGGTCCTAACAAACTTGGGTGTTCTGATGCTACGGGTTCAATTCTGGGCGACATTGGAGGTGAAAATAATCAAAACTACTCAGATCGGTCTGAGATTGATTTTGTACCAACAAACAAAAGCATTCTGAAGCTAAAAGTTCAGCCTCAGCTTCATTTGAAATGGACAATTTTCTCAAACTACTCAGAATGCTCTGACAACGATTTTGTACTAACAAACTCGGGTGTTCTGATGCTACAGTTTCAATCTCGGCAACATTGGTGGTGAAAAAAATTAAAACTGCTCTGATCGATCTCAGATTGTTTTAGTAACAACAAACAATGGACATTCTGAAGCTAAAAGTTCGACCTCGGTTATATTTGAGATAAACAATTTTCAAACTACTCAGAATGGCTGGCTCTGAGAGCGATTTTGTACTAACAAACTCGGGTGTTCTGAACCTACTGGTTCAATCCCGGTAACATTGGAGGTGAAAAAAATAAAACTGCTCTGATCGGTCTGAGATTGATTTTGTAACAACAAACAAAAGCATTCTGAAGCTATATGTTCATTCTCGGTTACATTTGATATAATCAATTTTCAAACTTCTCAGAATGCTCTGAGAGCGATTTCGTCCTAACAAATTCAGGATGTTCTGATGCTACTGGTTCAATTCTCGGCGACTTTGGAGGTGAAAAAAATCAAAACTACTGAGATCGGTCTGAAGCTAAAAGTTCAGCCTCAGCTTCATTTGAAATGGACAATTTTCTCAAACTCCTCAGAATGCTCTGACAACGATTTTGTACTAACAAACTCGGGTGTTCTGATGCTACAGTTTCAATCTCGGCAACATTGGTGGTGAAAAAATTAAAACTGCTCTGATCGATCTCAGATTGTTTTAGTAACAACAAACAATGGACATTCTGAAGCTAAAAGTTCGACCTCTTTTATTTTTGAGATAAACAA
This sequence comes from Marthasterias glacialis, assembly GCA_911728455.2. Lineage (NCBI taxonomy): Eukaryota > Metazoa > Echinodermata > Asteroidea > Forcipulatida > Asteriidae > Marthasterias > Marthasterias glacialis. The sequence continues at coordinate 8,670,141 of OU452240.1, forward strand.
TTTTCAAACTACTCAGAATGGCTCTGAGAGCGATTTTGTACTAACAAACAAAAGCATTCTGAAGCTAAAAGTTCAGCCTCAGCTTCATTTGAAATGGACAATTTTCTCAAACTACTCAGATCGGTCTGAGATTGATTTTGTAACAACAAACAAGGGCATTCTAAAGCTATAAGTTCAACCTCGGCTTCATTTGAAATGGACAATTTTCTCAAACTCCTCAGAATGCTCTGACAACGATTTTGTACTAACAAACTCGGGTGTTCTGATGCTACAGTTTCAATCTCAGCAACATTGGTGGTGAAAAAAATTAAAATTGCTCTGATCGATCTGAGATTGCTTTTGTACCAACAAACAAAAGCATTCTGAAGCTAAAAGTTCAGCCTCAGCTTCATTTGAAATGGACAATTTTCTCAAACTACTCAGAATGCTCTGACAACGATTTTGTACTAACAAACTCGGGTGTTCTGATGCTACAGTTTCAATCTCGGCAACATTGGTGGTGAAAAAAATTAAAACTGCTCTGATCGATCTCAGATTGTTTTAGTAACAACAAACAATGGACATTCTGAAGCTAAAAGTTCGACCTCGGTTATATTTGAGATAAACAATTTTCAAACTACTCAGAATGGCTGGCTCTGAGAGCGATTTTGTACTAACAAACTCGGGTGTTCTGAACCTACTGGTTCAATCCCGGTAACATTGGAGGTGAAAAAATTAAAACTGCTCTGATCGGTCTGAGATTGATTTTGTAACAACAAACAAAAGCATTCTGAAGCTATATGTTCATTCTCGGTTACATTTGATATAATCAATTTTCAAACTTCTCAGAATGCTCTGAGAGCGATTTCGTCCTAACAAATTCAGGATGTTCTGATGCTACTGGTTCAATTCTCGGCGACTTTGGAGGTGAAAAAAATCAAAACTACTGAGATCGGTCTGAAGCTAAAAGTTCAGCCTCAGCTTCATTTGAAATGGACAATTTTCTCAAACTCCTCAGAATGCTCTGACAACGATTTTGTACTAACAAACTCGGGTGTTCTGATGCTACAGTTTCAATCTCGGCAACATTGGTGGTGAAAAAATTAAAACTGCTCTGATCGATCTCAGATTGTTTTAGTAACAACAAACAATGGACATTCTGAAGCTAAAAGTTCGACCTCTTTTATTTTTGAGATAAACAATTTTCAAACTACTCAGAATGGCTCTGAGAGCGATTTTGTACTAACAAACTCGGGTGTTCTGAACCTACTGGTTCAATCTCGGCGACTTTGAAGGTGAAAACAATAAAAACTACTCAGGATCGGTCTGATATTGACTTTGTACCAACAAACAAGGGCAATCTGAAGCTACAAGTTCAACCTCGGTTACATTTGAGATGAACAATTTTCGAACTACTCAAAATTTTGTGAGAATGCTTTTGTACCAACAAACAAAAGCATTCTGAAGCTAAAAGTTCAACCTCGGTTATATTTGAGGTGAACATTTTTCAAACTTCTCAGAATGCTCTGACAGCGATTTGGTCCTAACAAACTGAGGGTGTTCTGATGCTACTGGTTCAATTCTCGGCGACTTTGGAGGTGAAACAATTAAAACTACCTGAGATCGGTCTGAGATTGATTTTGTATCAACAAACAAGGATTTCTGAAGCTATAAGTTCAACCTCGGCTTCATTTGAAATGGACATTTTTCTCAAACTCCTCAGAATGCTCTGAGAACGATTTTGATCTACCAAACTCGGGTGTTCTGAACCTACTGGTTCAATCCCGGCAACATTGGTGGTGAAAAAATTAAAACTGCTCTGATCGATCTGAGATTGTTTTTGTACCAACAAACACGGACATTCTGAAGCTAAAAGTTCAACCTCGGTTATATTTGAGGTGAACAATTTTCAAACTTCTCAGAATGCTCTGACAGCGATTTGGTCCTAACAAACTGAGGGTGTTCTGATGCTACTGGTTCAATTCTCGGCGACTTTGCAGGTGAAAAATTTACTGAGATCGGTCTGAGATTGATTTTGTACCAACAAAACAAGGGCGTTCTGAAGCTATAGGTTCAACCTCGGTTACATTTGAGATGAAAAATGTTCAAACTTCTCAGAATGCTCTGAGAGCGATTTGGTCCTAACAAACTCAGGGTGTTCTGATGCTACTGGTTCAATTCTCGGCGACTTTGGAGGTGAAAAAAATCAAAACTACTCAGATCGCTCTGAGATTGATTTTGTACCAACAAACAAAAGCATTCTGAAGCTAAAAGTTCAGCCTCAGCTTCATTTGAAATGGACAATTTTCTCAAACTACTCAGAATGCTCTGACAACGATTTTGTACTAACAAACTCGGGTGTTCTGATGCTACAGTTTCAATCTCGGCAACATTGGTGGTGAAAAAAATTAAAATTGCTCTGATCGATCTGAGATCAGATGTTTTTGTAACAACAAACTTGGACATTCTGAAGCTAAAAGCTCAACCTCGGTTATATTTGAGATGGAAAATTTTCAAACTTCTCAGAATGCTCTGAGAGCGATTTGGTCCTAACAAACTCGGGTGTTCTGATGCTACGGGTTCAATTCTCGGCGACATTGGAGGTGAAAATAATCAAAACTACTCAGATCGGTCTGAGATTGATTTTGTAACAACAAACAAAAGCATTCTGAAGCTATATGTTCATTCTCGGTTACATTTGATATAATCAATTTTCAAACTTCTCAGAATGCTCTGAGAGCGATTTCGTCCTAACAAACTCAGGATGTTCTGATGCTACTGGTTCAATTCTCGGCGACTTTGGAGGTGAAAAAAATCAAAACTACTCAGATCGCTCTGAGATTGATTTTGTACCAACAAACAAAAGCATTCTGAAGCTAAAAGTTCAGCCTCAGCTTCATTTGAAATGGACAATTTTCTCAAACTACTCAGAATGCTCTGACAACGATTTTGTACTAACAAACTCGGGTGTTCTGATGCTACAGTTTCAATCTCGGCAACATTGGTGGTGAAAAAAATTAAAATTGCTCTGATCGATCTGAGATCAGATGTTTTTGTAACAACAAACTTGGACATTCTGAAGCTAAAAGCTCAACCTCGGTTATATTTGAGATGGAAAATTTTCAAACTTCTCAGAATGCTCTGAGAGCGATTTGGTCCTAACAAACTCGGGTGTTCTGATGCTACGGGTTCAATTCTCGGCGACATTGGAGGTGAAAATAATCAAAACTACTCAGATCGGTCTGAGATTGATTTTGTAACAACAAACAAAAGCATTCTGAAGCTATATGTTCATTCTCGGTTACATTTGATATAATCAATTTTCAAACTTCTCAGAATGCTCTGAGAGCGATTTCGTCCTAACAAACTCAGGATGTTCTGATGCTACTGGTTCAATTCTCGGCGACTTTGGAGGTGAAAAAAATCAAAACTACTGAGATCGGTCTGAAGCTAAAAGTTCAGCCTCAGCTTCATTTGAAATGGACAATTTTCTCAAACTCCTCAGAATGCTCTGACAACGATTTTGTACTAACAAACTCGGGTGTTCTGATGCTACAGTTTCAATCTCGGCAACATTGGTGGTGAAAAAATTAAAACTGCTCTGATCGATCTCAGATTGTTTTAGTAACAACAAACAATGGACATTCTGAAGCTAAAAGTTCGACCTCTTTTATTTTTGAGATAAACAATTTTCAAACTACTCAGAATGGCTCTGAGAGCGATTTTGTACTAACAAACTCGGGTGTTCTGAACCTACTGGTTCAATCTCGGCGACTTTGAAGGTGAAAACAATAAAAACTACTCAGGATCGGTCTGATATTGACTTTGTACCAACAAACAAGGGCAATCTGAAGCTACAAGTTCAACCTCGGTTACATTTGAGATGAACAATTTTCGAACTACTCAAAATTTTGTGAGAATGCTTTTGTACCAACAAACAAAAGCATTCTGAAGCTAAAAGTTCAACCTCGGTTATATTTGAGGTGAACATTTTTCAAACTTCTCAGAATGCTCTGACAGCGATTTGGTCCTAACAAACTGAGGGTGTTCTGATGCTACTGGTTCAATTCTCGGCGACTTTGGAGGTGAAACAATTAAAACTACCTGAGATCGGTCTGAGATTGATTTTGTATCAACAAACAAGGATTTCTGAAGCTATAAGTTCAACCTCGGCTTCATTTGAAATGGACATTTTTCTCAAACTCCTCAGAATGCTCTGAGAACGATTTTGATCTACCAAACTCGGGTGTTCTGAACCTACTGGTTCAATCCCGGCAACATTGGTGGTGAAAAAATTAAAACTGCTCTGATCGATCTGAGATTGTTTTTGTACCAACAAACACGGACATTCTGAAGCTAATAGTTCAACCTCGGTTATATTTGAGGTGAACAATTTTCAAACTTCTCAGAATGCTCTGACAGCGATTTGGTCCTAACAAACTGAGGGTGTTCTGATGCTACTGGTTCAATTCTCGGGACTTTGCAGGTGAAAAATTTAAAACTACTGAGATCGGTCTGAGATTGATTTTGTACCAACAAACAAGGGCGTTCTGAAGCTATAGGTTCAACCTCGGTTACATTTGAGATGAACAATTTTCAAACTACTCAGAATGCTCTGAGAGCGATTTGGTCCTAACAAACTCGAGTGTTCTGAACTAACTGGTTCAATCTCGGTAACATTGGTAGTGAAAAAATAAAAACTGCTCTGATCGGTCTCAGATTGATTTTGTAACAACAAAGTAGGACATTCTTAAGCTACAAGTTCAACCTCGGTTACATTTTGAGATGAACACTTTTCAAACTACTCACAATGCTCTGAGAGCGATTTGGTCCTTACAAACTCGGGTGTTCTGATGCTACACTTTCAATCTCGGCAACATTGAAAGTGAAAAAATTAAAACTGCTCTGAACGATCTGAGATTGTTTTTGTAACAACAAACAAGGACATTCCGAAGCTAAAAGTTCAACCTCGGTTACATTTGAGATGAACAATTTTCAAACTACTCAGAATTTTGTGAGAGTGATTTTGTACCAACAAACAAAAGCATTCTGAAGCTACAAGTTCAGCCTCAGCTTCATTTGAAATGGACAATTTTCTCAAACTACTCAGAATGCTCTGACAACGATTTTGTACCAACAAACAAGGGCATTCTGAAGCTATAAGTTCAACATTTGAAATGGACTTTTTTCCCAAACTCCTGGTGAAAAACTTAAAACTGCTCTGATCGATTTCAGATTGTTTTAGTAACAACAAACAATGGACATTCTGAAGCTAAAAGTTCGACCTCGGTTATATTTGAGATAAACAATTTTCAAACTACTCAGAATGGCACTGAGAGCGATTTTGTATTAACAAACTCGGGTGTTCAGATGCTACACTTTCAATCCCGGCAACATTGGTGGTGAAAAAATTAAAACTGCTCTGATCGGTCTGAGATTGATTTTGTAACAACAAACACGGACATTCTGAAGCTAATAGTTCAACCTCGGTTACATTTGATATAATCAATTTTCAAACTTCTCAGAATGCTCTGAGAACGATTTGGTCCTAACAAACTCGGGTGTTCTGATGCTACTGGTTCAATTCTCGGCGACTTTGGAGGTGAAAAAAATCAAAACTACTGAGATCGGTCTGAGATTGATTTTGTACCAACAAACAAAAGCATTCTGAAGCTAAAAGTTCAGCCTCAGCTTCATTTGAAATGGACAATTTTCTCAAACTACTCAGAATGCTCTGACAACGATTTTGTACTAACAAACTCGGGTGTTCTGAACCTACTGGTTCAATCCCGGCAACATTGGAGGTGAAAAAAAATTAAACTGCTCTGATCGATCTCAGATTGTTTTAGTAACAACAACCAATGGACATTCTGAAGCTAAAAGTTCAACCTCGGTTATATTTGAGATAAACAATTTTCAAACTACTCAGAATGACTCTGAGAGCGATTTGGTACTAACATTAACAAACTCGGGTGTTCTGATGCTACAGTTTCACTCTCGGCAACATTGGAGGTAAAAAAATTAAAACTGCTCTGATCGATCTGAGATTGTTTTTGTAACAACAAACATAGACATTCTGAAGCTTCAAGTTCAACCTCGGTTACATTTGAAATGGACAATTTTCAAACTCCTCAGAGTACTGTGAAAGTGATTTTGTACTAACAAACATGGGCATTCTGAAGCTACAAGTTCATCCTAGGCTAAATTTGAAATGAACAAATTTCAAACTACTCAGAAAACTGTGAGAGTGATTTTGTACTAATAATATTAGTAATATTATTAGTACAAAATCGCTCTCGATTTTCGCCTGTCACGTGACCAGGACGACGTCCCTAAAGTAAAATACTATTACTAATAAACTCGGTTGTTCTGAACAGACTGCTTCATTCTGGGCGACTTTGCAGGTGAAACAATTAAAACTACTGTGAAGAAATTGCCCCAGAAACTAGTGATTTTCGTCAATCTTACCTTTTGAAGTCCTCTTTATGATGTATAACTTGTTCAGCATTTATTTCCATAATTTTCACTGGATTAGGAGGTATTTCAGATGTATAAATCCATTTGAGTGTAGCAATAACTTTTAGTACACAGTACACGTGTGTGGACATGTGTCAACACTGTTTATATGAAATCCAAGATGGCGTCTTCAGTTGAAACTTCAACATGATTGGTCGAATGTTCAAAAATTATTATCCAGTTTGTGAGCCACAAAAACACTTTTATTTATGACTGTAAAATTACTTTATTTTATAGTAAACAAGCTTTTAAACTTTTGATGGTCATGAAAGTAGAACATTTCAAGTACAAAAATTAAGTAGAAAAATGACATCATTGTCGTCTGTTTCAGTGCATCTACCGGTTTGTGCATATTAATGAGCTTACGTCACACAACTTGATGAATGAACAGGGTTTTGTTTACATTCGTTACTAAGTGTACTTATGGAGACGTTTTTAAGCAGTAACTTTCTTTAGGACACCATTATTTCATGTAAATAGTAAGAGTAAATGTTAAGGAATAACGTACCCTTTTTAATTAAAATAAGATTGTATAAAAAGGTAATTTTGAGTCAATTTACGACTTGAACTTGTAATTTATTGAGCCAATACCAGAAAATGTAGGCGTGGCTTATCGATTACGCGTGAGAACTTTCTGTGTGTAAGGCGCGTAGGTTCAATTTGTATAAAAAGGGGAGAAAATTTTGAGCAGTGGGGTTGATCAGAATAATAGAGCTGAGGCTGAATAATAGAGCTGAGGCTGAAATTGTTGCTGACCTCCAAACAAATTTTAACCCGAGCACAGAGGACAATTGGGGAGCTGCTTGAAATAGAGTTATGTGAATAATATTTAAGAATATTATTATTGATGATGCTTTGTTGAGGATACATTTTTGTTCACAACTTTTGTTGTATTTGGGAGATGCGATTTCAGGAGTAGGGGAGCCAAACTTATGGGGAGCAAGTTGCACGTTTGAGGAGTTGAAGAGCTTATTTATTATAGTTAGGGGAGCTAATTAAACAGTTAAGGAGTTGTAGAGTCAAGTAATAGTCAAGAGAATAAATTTATCGTTTGAGGAGCTGATGAGCTAACTTGTTATCATTCGGGGAACAAGTTAGGCATTTGGGGAGCTGGGGAGCCAGTACATCACTAATTAAAGGAGCCAGTCATTTATCACTAGAGGAGCCAATCTAAGATTCGGGGAGCAATTTCCGAGGAGCCTTAAGGATTTAGATATTTACTTGTATAGGACCAGTTAATATTTTCCCGATATTTGAGCCAAGTGCGTAGAATATAAAACTCCAATTGTTTAGGGTCTGTATTTTTAGAGTTTAAGCAAGTTGATAGTGTAGGATAAATGATGCCTACTGTGAAAATATCACTTGTGGATAGAGACGTGAATCTTGTTGTAGCTGTAGGGCGCAGGATTACCTCTGTGTTTTAAGGAGTGGATTTTGTCGTTAGCTCAAGGAGCGCAGGATCACTTCGGTATTTTTAAGGAGGCGTGGATCTTGTTGTAGCCGTAGGGCGCATGATCACCTCAGTGTTTTAGAAGATAAGTGGATATTGATGTTAGCTCAGGGAGCGCAGTATCACTTAGGTTTTTCTTTTGATATAGTGGATTTGCCGGCTAGTGGGCCAGCACTTATTGAGATTTTAGCTTCTGGAAAATATTAGGGTCCTAGTTAAGTCACGTTTTGTATTTCTTAAAGTGAATATTGGTCTGGAAGAGTGTGCAGTGTAAATAATAATTTACTTTGATGTGGAGTCAAATAAATTAATTGTTACATTTTTCAGAATTGAAACATTTGTGTGCATATTCAATTATTTCGGTTTTATCCTTCCACTTGGTCGTATATTTTGACAGCTGACCCTAGTCTACCATTTCGAGATACTGAACCGGTGAGGCGGAACTCCCGGTGGTTTGGGCCTTTAAATTTTCCGCCTGGTGGCAGCGCTATCGACGTCGTTCCCGGGTCGAGGTTTCAACGACCCCGGAAACCCAATTTCCGCCACACTACCTTAGATCGGTCTGAGATTGATTTTGTACCACCAAACATGGGCATACTGAAGCTACAAGTTCAACCTCGGCTACATTTGAAATGAACAAATTTCAAACTCCTTGAGAATGCTCTGAGAGCGATTTTGTACTTACAAACTCGGGTGTTCTGATGCTACTGGTTCAATCTCGGCGACTTTGGAGGTGAAAAAAAATCAAAACCACTCAGATCGGTCTGAGATTGATTTTGTACCAACAAACATTGGGCATTCTGAAGCTATAAGTTCAACCTCGGCTTCATTTGAAATGGACAATTTTCTCAAACTCCTCAGAATGCTCTGAGAACGATTTTTTACTTACAAACTCGGGCGTTCTGATGCTACAGTTTCAATCTCGGCAACATTGGAGTTGAAAAAAATCCGCTCTGATCGGTCTGAGATTGATTTTGTACCAACACCCAAGGGCATTCTTAAGTTACAAGTTCAACCTCGGCTTCATTTGAAATGAACAAATTTCAAACTACTCAAAATACTGTGAGAGTGATTTTTTACTTATAAACTCGGTTGTTCTGAACAGTGTGGTTCTCGGCGACTTTGCATAAGAAAAAATTAAAACTACTCAGATCGGTCGGAGATATATTTTTATACCTAAAACATGGGCATTCTGAAGCTACAAGTTCAACCTCAGCTAGATTTGAAATGAAAAATTTTCAAACTACTCGGTATGCTCTGAGAGTGATTTTGTACTAACAAACTCGGGTGTTCTGATACTACAGTTTCAATCTCGGCGACTTTGCAGGTGAAAAAATTAAAACTACTCAGATCGGTCTGAGATTGATTTTGTACCAACAAACTCGGGTTATTCTGAAGCTACTGGTTTAATTTCGGCGACATTGGAGGTGATTAAAACTGCTGAGAACGATCTGGATATTGGGGCCATCGCAGATTCTGTCACTGACGGCAGTGGTTGTTTTACAAAATGGCTGCCGAAAATGACTGGGGGCATATTTGCATATATCAACACTTGGTTTTACTGATATCATTAATAGACACTGAAAACATTGAGGGTAGCTTTTGAAATGATTGCTGAACAATTTTCATCAAGGTTAAAGCCATTTTTCTGAATCATCTTTTTGGCATGATTAAAAACAAGAGCCTAGGCTCTCTTGCTTTCATGCCTCTCTCTTCCTTTGCGATGTTCCTCAGCGTCCTGTGCTCCTTAGAAGATGTGGCTGCGCCATGTTGGGTGATCAGACGGAAGGCTTTCCCAGGACTCAAGAGATATCCCTAAGTTCTTCATGGATGTCTTCAGGCTGTCCTTTGAAGCGGATATCTTCGTTCTCCTGAATGAGTGTTCTCTGATTGTTCGCCGTAGAGGAGTTGCTTGGGAAGGCGAGTGTCACCATGCGGGGTACATGCCTGTCCCATCTGACTTGGGTTTTCTGAAGAAGTACATGTAGGTCTGTGCGAGTGAGATTTTCTGTGTCAGGAATCCTAAATCTTGCCACCTGATTTTAAGGAGTCTGCGCATTAAAAGTGGAAGTGATTCATCTGCCTGGCGTGTCTGCTGTATATGGTCCATGACTCACACGCGTAGAGAAGCGTAGGCAGTACTAGCTTTCTAGACTTTCAACTTTGTTTTGAGACTGATGTATCTACACTCCCACAGGATGGTACGTAATCTGCCAAATGTACTGCTCGTGGTTGAAGAGGCGGTTTAACAGGATTCTGGACAGTATCTTGCCAGCTGATGAAAGAAGAGAGATAGTTGTCACAGGACAGACGACTTTGTTTCCGCTTACAGAGGTGGATGATGGAGGCATCCTTGAAATCTTGGGGGATGATGCCCTGGTTCCATACTGACTGAAGAATAATCAACCAACTTTTGATGTAGGCCTAGTGTGCTGTCACCAAGTTTGTACACTTCAGCAGGGATGGTGTCTGTACCAGGTGCTTTGTGGCTTGACAGCTGGTTGATTGCATTCACAGTCTCTTGTAAGCTGGGTGGACCATCGAATGCAGAGTTGATCGGGACCTGTGGCATGCGGTTGATGGCCTCATCATTGGTTGAAGATGGACAGTTCAACACAGTAAATAATTGCTCGGCCTACCTGTCCAGGTTTTTTGCTTGATCAGTGATGAGTGTTGTCCCATCTGCACCGAGGAGGGGCTTGAGTCCAGATGATCGTGGACCATAGATGATATTCAAAGAAGTGCTTTGAGTAATGACGGTCTGGATTTCAACTGCTTTGCTTGCGAGCCGTACATCCCTCATCTGGCGCAGCTTCGCCTGGGTGTCCCTGCGGATGTTGGTGAAGGCTGATTTCTAGGCAACAGAGGAGGCGTCGTTCTGGACGGCTCTTGTCGGTGAAGGTGGTTCTTTTCAGCGAGAAGGGTCTTGATAAACCAGTCTTGATTCTTCCGTCTTCCGTCTTCTTCCGTTTAGTAAAATTCGAAAATTCCATGTGCAAAAGTAGAGCTCCATCAACTTTTGCTTCTGATACATTTTATTAGTAGGTCGACCACTGATAGTGTGATTCCCTCCAACCACGGTAAGGTGGCCAGGGGAGGTTGAAACAGGCTATATTTAGGGCACCTTTTTAGCCCCTTCCTCAGGCTATAGAGGTGCGCAGAGTGATCCTAAAGAGGGCTGTTCAGTCACTCACGGATTTCCGCTGCTGCTTCGGTCCAGCGGTTCAGGTTTAAGGTTGCAGCTTGAGTGTATCCGCACTTGCTGGGTTACCAATTCCCTATCACCACAGGACTTTCTGGGTGCGCATTATGTCGTGACTTGCGCGTGACTTGGATTATAGGTGAAGGAAAGTTGCGCAGCATCAACCTCACTCTCTCGTCTGGACCCACCGGGATCCAGTGGCATAACGATGTCAGGACGGCTGGAGATGGACCAGGATATAGGAGCTGCCGGAGGGTGACAAGTATGCCAGCAGACTGTCTTCTGGGGTCCCCTCCACTTTTTGGGGGATTACTCCCTTAGCCCTTGTCACTTCCAAGACAGACCTCTATTAACGCAGTTGCGTTATTTACCCGTAGCTGGGGGTTGAAATCAGAGTTTGCCTTCTCCTAGTGGGGCTACCTCCATTGGCTGGCGAGCCCCACCTGTCCAGAGCTGGTTTTAAGGTTTTACTTGCCTTTCACACCTGTGCCATCGGTTTGAAACAATGGACGGCGCTAGAAGCCAAGCAGTAGGAGTATTAGGAGAGGCTGTAGGAGAGGCTGTTGGAGACGCTGACCACATGGGATATTTAGGGGGTATTGAGTGGGGGGTTGCTCAATCCCCATCAACCCTCCCGGTCCATCCATACCCTTTGACCAGCAACACAAACACACTTTAACTCCTCTTAACGAGAAGTTTTCTATTTCATACACATTTTCTAACTCAAAGAATCACTATTTTCATACCCTCTAAAATTCCACAATTATCACTAAACTGATCTATAATAACTACAATCCTGGTCATATCTCCTTGGGCCACCCCCGCTCCCCCGTTCAATGTTGGCTCCCATTGCGCCGTCTGCGCTCCAGTCGGAATAAACAACATTGAAAGGGGGAGAGGGGGGACGGCGAATCAAAGGTGGTTTGAGTGTAAAACTAATGCCACATGGCCCAAGCATTTTGAACAAGATTGTAGCTGTAAAACTGAATGAAGTAAGTCACTTGGCCAAGTTATGTGTATAAAATTAAGAAACAATAAGTTCGAACTTGAACAGAAATACTGGCAACTTTACCTATGAAATCAGTGCAGGCATTGTGGCCTTAAGCCCATTGTTACCGGGCAGACCCATAAGAGAAGTAAACATGTAATTCACGTCATCTTACTAATTTTTCTAATAATTAATTTTAACTTCATTGACAATTAAACCACTAACAAAAATGTGTTCTCCAATATTGAATAGTAATAAGTGATTAAACAAATGTCCAATAACAAAAACAAATAAGAAGAAAACATACCTCATTGGCAGCCATTTTTAGAATGGCTGTCACATTAAAAACAAACAAAAAAACAATCAGTCTGTCAATTTAAATTATAATTAGACTCATATAATGTTTTTTTTTTTACTGAATGTTATAATACAGCACTTTATCATCCAGGTTTACCGTACAGTTTTGCAGGATTCGTATGCAATATAAGGGGACCTTGTGATAAATGTATATGGCGTCCATTTTGAAAGGTAACTGTTTCATATAAACTGACCCCTCTACTCCACAAAGTGTGCATTCACTTATTAATAATTACCTACACCTTTGCAGACCAATTAAACAGTATTTTTGCCTCATAGTTGCTCACAGTTTAGAAGGTTATGCAAAAAGCGGCTAATGGCTACCAAAGCTGTCAGGAGCAGAAATTAAAATGGCCCAATATCGAAAAAAGTTTTGAAATACATGACTTTACCTATATATCAAAGCCCTTGCTTTTATCACAAAATGCCAATTGTTATGAGATTTGTAGTTATGCCACCTTACTATAAAGCAATGTACCAATGTACAGCGAGATTAATAACTCAAATTGGCAACCTGCTCAGAATGCTGTGAGAATGATTCTGTACTAAGAAACATGGGTATTCTGAAGCAAATGGCTCAGTTTATGTGAGATTGGAGATGAACATTTTGCATGATGCTCAGAATGCTCTAAGCTACTGGTTCAGTCTCAAGGACATTGGAAATGAAAAAATCCAAACTGCTCAGATTGCTCTGGGATTGATTCTGTAAATGAGAAAGAAGTTTGTTCAGATGCAATAGACCGATTAAGCGACAATGTTTACATGCGATCACGTGACCCCCTATTGGGTATGACGTCATACAGCTGATGAAAAAATACGTGTACAAGCATAGGCCGTGACAAAGAGTGAGTACGAAAACAGTCGATTTTACTTTCGTTAAGCGATGAATTAGTTAATCAGCCCCTTTATTTAAAGTAGTATGTTGTGGCATTAATTTAAATCACATCTCTGTTTCATAATTTAACAGGACTCTACTAAAAAGAGGTTTTTTAGCCATACACTACCGGCGTCGGACGACTATTATGTAGCCACCCGTGTGATATTTTGGTGTAATGTTGGCCTAAATCACTGTAAAAAAGGGTAAAGAACATCGGAAAAGTGAGCATTAATACCTAGCCTTGCAGAATTTCAAATAGGCAAAGGAATCACACAGTTTTTGAAAGCAATTTCTTTGGAGGATTTCAGCTTCAAAACTTTGAAATTTTTGTGTTGAAAAGTAAGTGGTGATCGCGGTCGTCTGGCCTAACGTTCCGTCGCGCGCTGTACACATTGTGCACATTTATACGTTACTTGTACAATTTTCAAGACTTGCTGGAACTGTCCTTACTGGCTTTATTCAGCCACTTCAAGGTCTCTGGTACAAACTCTGCAAAATCTTTCACAGATTTCGAGCAAAAAAGCCTCGATCCAATAAACTAAGTGCATTAATCATCGTGTACCATACCACCCTTTCCTATGGAGGATTACGTGTGTGTTTACATTTTATACCCAAGAGGGGTCACGTGTCGCGGGTCGCACAATCGGTCTATTGGTTCTCTCTCAGCAAGATTAGTACCAGAACTTTTAAAACTGCTCAGAATGCTCTGATAACGATTTTGTATTAGAAACATTGGTGTGCTGAAGGCGCTTGTTCATTCTCAGTGAGATTGGAGACGATACAACTTTGTAACTAATCAGAATTTCTTAAATTGATTTATTATAACAAACATGGGTCTGCGTTTGTGGTTCAGTCTGTGAGAGACAGACTTTTCTCAAACTGCTCAAAACACACCATATCCACAGTTCATTTAAAAATGCGGGTGCTAAATAAATAGTCTGACATTTGTATAAAAAGCACATACATTTTTTTCTCCCAGATACAGTATCAACATGTAAAACAAAATACAAAATATTTTCATCCAAAATTTATAAGTCACCATACAAATTAATAAGTCGCCATTTGAGTACACTAGAAATTGAGTGGCACAGTTTGTTGGCCCACCTTGTAAAGACAGGTAAAGTCTAATTATAAGTGTCTAATGAATGTCTGAAAATGTTCAAATTTGTTGTCCATCGTTATCCCATGGAAAAATTATGAATTTACTCTAACAACAATTTATGGGAGTATTGTTGGCAATTTACATTTAGAAAGACTGGTCCAGGTAAATTTGAATTTTGTTGGCATTTTCAATTGATTTGTCCACACCAGTATGGATACATGGTCATTTCTCAGAGCAATTCAAGGCTATTTCTTGTACCATGGAAATCTATTACATGTAATATATTTTTGAAAATACTGGCTGTCAAGAAAGTTACTCTAAAAATTGTTCATGAAACATCTCTTACCAAGTATTGAGTACTTTCCTGAGTACGAGAACTATATTATTTGGACACCACCACTATGTTGAAGGTTACAATTACCTCTTATTTTTGGCCAAACAAATTTCAGTAAAAATGTTCCATGCCATTTACTCTCTATTACTTTGTGTAACTTGGCTGTATGTGGTGGTTCTTTATTTTAATATGGGAGTAGTACAGTGTTGAAGAGTACTGTTTGAAGAATGCAGCTCAAGGATAAACCTGTAAAATATACAACAGAAAAGGACTGATCAGTTTTTACGTACACAAATATAAATTGCAAATCATAAATAGCACGATTAATAAGAGATGGTGAAGAAATGGCATGTTTATGATGAAAGAAGGAAAATCCCAATCAACAATAAATATGACTGTGATATTTTGTAAATGTTTAAACACCAAATGCAAAGCCCAAATATAATGAGATAAATTTACAATTATTTGCTGAATGAAAGACTGACATTGTGTCAGTGTTAAAGGTGCATTGCCCGTGCTTTTGATGAAAGGATTAAAAAAATGAATTTTCTCAAGCGAACAAATTGAAAAAGGTTTCATGCTTTGTATAACGAAAAAAAAAATAAAAAATTTAAATTGTTGATGTTGCAAACAAGCTCTTTTGTTTTAAACTGGTTTCGTTCTGATTTTCATTAATCAATATTTCTTTGTTCACCCCAAAAATGAATTTAAAATTTACTCAGTCAGTTTCCCTTGTGGCTTATTGTTTGAGGTTTTCATGATAAGGAAATAAAAGAGTGGCAATGAGATCTTAAATGGCTGTTTACAAGCAGCAGGTTTGTGGCCATACGATATCGCACGGCTGCAATCCTGCAAGGTTTAAATGGCCATTTAAGACCGACAGTCCTCATGCTCCGTTTCATGAAAGGTCAAATTTTATGTGACTCTCAAATGACAAGCCTACATGCGCGTGCAAATATATTTTATATGGAACACTGGCATGCCTTGATTGCATTGCGCATAAATTATCATTCGGCCTAGGTTATCGCACCAACATGCATATGGCTGACTGCCTAACGCATGTTAACAACTCCAGCTGTCTTTATCAGCTGTTTAAAACTGGTCTAAGATCATGTGACCACCTTTCAACCAATGGGACAGCCTTAACTGTCTTGGTAATTTATGTACCACATTGAGATTGATCCCAGCTGTGTTCTTTGTGTACCCTGGGCTGTATTAGGAGAATGTACAATTCAAATATAGTAACCAATTTCCCATTATTTGGAACATGAATATTCTGGATACAGACATTCAAAAAGTAATGAATTGAAATTATACTTGACTTCTCCGACTGCAGATCTCATCGTCGTGGAGTGTAGTTAACTCACACAATGTAAGGCCATGTACAACAATACATACACTGTACACTTACAAGTACAGTACCTCCACACATATGACACACACACACTGACTGTATGTAGCATCTGTAGATCTAATGAAAATTCATAGCTGGACTGCTGCACCATGAAGATTTTGTATGTCATAAGTCTGAGGATTAAAAGGCTGGCCCAGCCTTTTATTAACTTTTGTTTTTAATTTATCGTCACTAAGCCTTGACGATTTGTTTAAGATATCACATGAAAGCTAATAACTTTTCATACTCCGCAAAATTGAAATTTAACAATGAAATTAATTTTTGACCATCAAATCGGCCTAAAATCGGGCAATGCATCTTTAGTTTCACAGCAAATTACTCTGACTGCTGACTCACCAACAGTAAGAAATATTGAAGCCACATTTGCACACATCTCTCTGTCTTCTTCAGGATATTTACTGTCAGTCCTTATCATGTAAAATATGTTGACATAAACAGCACCTCTCAATATACCAGCAATGATCATCAAGATTGGAAGAACTACAATTGGCAGAAACCTGAACTAGAAACAAAATAAAGTTTACGGGTCATTAGATTACATCAAATGTTGTTATCCCTCAAGGGGAAACTAAAATGGCCTTGCATGAATTGTTTAAAGAATACTCTCATTTGGTTACACATTACCTTTTTAGTACATTTACACAAAAGAGCATAAGGAGAATTATACCACTTGATAACTGACATATTTTTGGGTTGGATTCTTCTTTGTAAAAAACAATTACTTCTGGAGTTAGTCTGGAATTTGGCATTTAGTAGTTGGTCGGAGTCAGAAAGAACAGATTCAATTCTATTGCACAGATAATGTCTAATTATCTGTAATGGCCAATCCTAATGGCGTTAAATGGAGATTGATCTTTTCTAAAATCAATCACCGTCTCTTCAGTTTTTCTGACATTGAGTTCTAGACAGTTTTCATCACACCACTGAATAAACCGTGTCACTTACAACAGTGAAACAAAATTTGATACCATCCAAAAACCAACAATAGCAGTGTTATCAGCATACCTAATGACAATAATGTGTGTTGATTATTTGTTAATGAGATCATTAACATGTATAGTGTACAAAGGGGAGGACAAAACACTCCTACAGGATAGAAAGTGTGTTGAACAGATGAAAGGGTAGAACTCACTTAAACCCACTGACTTCCATCTAGTTGAAAATCAGTGATCCTTAAAGTAAGTTTAGGGTTAACAATCAAATTGATTAGTTTATAGGGCAAGAAGATGTGGATGGATTGTGTTGAAGTTGCTATATTATATCATTTACATTATCCTGATGTGATAAAAGTAAAAACAATAATAATAATGATAAACACTAGAGCTCAAGAAGATACACGACCAGCGCTGTACACAACAACAAAAAGTGCACCTTTCATGTAATACTACATGACACGTGATGACGTCATCAACCTGAAACTTCACATATCTGTTGTTTGGGTGAAGGTCATTATGTATACCAATTTGGAAGCGATTACCATAATCTTCACCACAGATATCAGGTAAAAGTGCATTTTTAACTGTTTTTAACCTGCCGCTAGAGGGCACTCTTGCATTTTATCACGTCACCGGTACTAATTTTTAAAAAACTTGACCACTGTGGACAGTGACATCGTTGAAAATTATAAGGCACATCTGGTTTCGACCGGAAGTAGAGGTCACGTGATTTTACGCACATGACAAAAAAATTATTAATGTTTTTAACATTGTAATTTGAATAGTGATGACGTCATCACACTATTGCACTATTGCCTTAGTCATGCCAAATTTAATTTGAATCACAAATAAGGGCATATGCAAAATGGCGATCAGAATGAAACATTTGCATTGTTAATGCACTTCCAGGTTGGAATAATCTGAAAACAAAATGAAAAAAAAGTAAAAGAAGAAATCAAGAGCTATTTCGCTGCATACCGCACAAATTGTAATTTACTCATGGAACTACATCAATACATGCAAGAATGATTGACCAAGTTAGATACAGTATGGCTGTGTAAAGAGCAGTGTCAGGTAGTTCTTTTTTTAAAGTTTCCTGAGAAGAAATGTTCCGGATAGAATCTGGTAGTTTATTCCAGAGAACAAGTCCAAGGTGTGAAAATGCCAGGTCAACATAGCAAACTGTCTTGGACCTGGGAACAATTAGGTTTGGTAAGGAGCCAGAACAAAGCGAGTAGCAGCACTGCTCTATCATGAGCAAGTCCTTGATGTAGTCAGGTGCTTGGTCATGAAGTGAATTGTAGACTAAAGTCAAGATCTTAAAATCAATCCTTTTTCAGACAGGAAGCCATTGGCGGGCCATGAGAGTTGGGGTTATGTTTTCATACTTTGTTTACTTACTCCCAGAACCTGTGCAGCATTGTTAAATACCCTCTGCAATCGAAGTATGTACACACACGATAGACCAACAAGAACTGCATTGCAAAAGTCTATCCTTGATGTGACCAGAGCATGAATGACTTTGGCAGTATCTAAGTCTAAGAGATATTGCCGGATTTTTGAGATACTCCAAATATGGTAGTGGGCTGCAGATGTGAGTATTCAAGTATTCAAGATGAACTCCCAGATCACAAACTGTCACCGCTACAGCAACTCTTCACCACCAACATGAAGTGTGACTGCACTACCGAAGATTGTTGATGCTGGGATCTGATGAGAAGCACTTCATTTTTTTCATTGTTAAGTTTTGCATACAAGTTGAAGCTAACTCCAGAATGTCAAGCAATATCTTGGAGGGGTGCAGTGTACATAGTAAAGAACAAGGGCCCAAGGACTGACCCCTACGGGACACCACAGTCTAAATGTTGATTCTCTTATTTGTTGTGTGCTATTACCACTAGTTGACATCTATTAGTGAGGTGTAAGTGAAACCAATAGTGAACACTGCTTATGACTCCAAACCATTCACTCATCCTTTGAAGAAGTACTTTATGGTTTACAGTATCAATTGCTGTAGAGAGGTCTAAAAAACCAGAAAACCATCTGCGTATTATCAACAGCTGTTAAGATGTAATGTTTTACCCTAATCAGTGCCGTCTCCACACTGTGGTCAGGCTTGTAGGCTGATTGCATGGTCTCAGAGATGTCGTTATCATTCAGATAAGAGACCAAGCGATGCTCTACAATCTTCTCCAACACCTTGGAAATAAAGGGAAGCTGTGAAACAGGCCTGTAACTGCTAAGATACTCCTTGTCAAAGCATTGGTTTCGTGAGGAGAGGAGTAACATGGGCTACCTTGAGGCAATCTGGAAACGTTGCAGATGACAAGGAACAGTTAATCTCCTTGAGCACAGCTGTAGCAGAAGTAGCAGATACACACTTCACCATCCATGTTGGAAGTGGGTCTAGACTGCAAGTTTTACCAGGCGAGGACTTGATGATCTTAATCTCATCCAGTGATGCTAGATGAAATTCTGACATTCACATGAAGCAGTGGCACAAGAACAAGCCCAAGAGCTATCTGGGAATGGGCCATTAATTGCTGCCCGGATCTTGGAGATCTTTTCCTTGAAGAAGAAGCTGAAGGTGCTACATAGTTTAGCATAACAATTGGTGGTTGGTAGAGCTTTGGGTCTGCAAAGGAGATGGTTCACCAATAGACCGATTGCGCGACCCGCGTCACGTGACCTATTGTGAGTATTAAATGTAAACACACACGACGGCCTCCATAGGAAAGTGCGGTACGGTACATGATGGTTGTTGCATTTAGTTTATTCGATCGAGGCTTTTCTTGCTTGAAATCTGTGAAAAATATTCCAGAGTTTGTACCAGAGACCTTTGAGTGGCTGAATAAAGCCAGTAAGGACAGTTCCAGCTAGTCTTGAAAATTGTATAAGTAACGTATAAATGTGCACGATGTGTACTAGTGCACAGCGGAGCGTTTAGGCCAGACGACCGCGATCACCACACACTTTTCAACACAAAAATTTCAAAGTTTTGAAACTTAAATCATCCAAAGAACTTGCTTTCCAAAACTGTGTGATTCCTTCGCCTATTTGAAATTTTGCAAGGCTAGGTATAAATGCTCACTTTTCCAACGTTCTTTACCCTTTTTTTTTATAGCGATTTAGACCTACATTACAAACAAAATAACAGGCCGGTGGCTACATAGTCGTCCGACATAGTCGTGCATGACTAAAAAAAAACTCTTTTTAGTAGAATTCTGTTAAATTAAGAAACAGAGATGTGATTTAAATTAAATCCACAACATACTATTTTAAATAAAGGGGCTGATTAACTAATATATCACTTAACAAAAACAAAATCTACTGTTTTTATACTCACTCTGTGTCACGGCATATCTCTTTACACGTATTTTGCCATCAGCTGATATGGCGTTTTACCCACAGCAGGTCACGTGACCACATGTCAACATTGGTCACGCAATCGGTCTATTGAAAGAGGCTTCTCAGTACATTCAGTAACCTCGTCTTTGATGTAGTCTGTCTTGGTGATAAATGCCATTCTGGTATAGATGTTCAGCTCCCTAATAAAACTTTGATGATCAGTTTATAATGTTGGAATAACTGAAAACTAGAGCAGTAGAACAGAGGGTCGGTTGACTTGCCCCCCATTTGGTGTTAGATAGCCTGTTAAGTATGTTGTTGCATGCACTCACTTTTGACTTGGTCTTTTCAATATGGGTCTTAAATGTCAGACATGGGTCAAGAGTGACTCTAAGATATACTGGGTGCTCGCAGTGTTCCAGGGTGGTGCAGGACCAGGTTAATATCAACTGACGTTGGGCTTCTCGGTTTCTCAGGTGATAAGCACACACATGTCTTGGTTGGATTTGCATGAAGGTGGTTCTCTTCATAGTATGGGGTCATTCACTGACAGCACCAGATAGCCTTTCTTCAACGACATTAAGTTGTCATCTTGTGCAGCGATTCCTAGGTCATCAGCATAAATGAAGCAGCGAGTATCATCACTTCTAGGCTGGTCATAAGTGTATATATTGCACAGAAGAAGTCCATTCTTCAGCATTTGCCATCTACTTCTCTTGCCACCTAAATCAACATAGAACAGCTTGTTCTCCAGCATGCTTTCAATCAGCTCTGTGAGCTGGATGTCTTTTATAATCGCCAGGGTCTTGTGAAGAAGGCATTTGTGATTGACGGTATTGTAAGCAACAGATAGATCAACATAGACGACACCAGTAACCACCCTTTTCTCAAACCCATCTTTGATGTGTTGTGTTAGATTGAGTACTTGGCTTGTTGTTGACCTGCCAGGACGGAACCCCACTTGTTCTGTGACAAGTAGATCTTTTATTGTTGGTGCTATTCTGTTAAGAATCAGGCATTCTAAATGCTTGTAGGTATGACTGAGTAGTGAAATAGGTCTATAACTCTTCAGGTTTGATGGATCTTTCCCGTGTTTCAGTAGTGCTATGACATGATACTTTTTCCTGATCTTAGGATATTTATGTGTTGTCAGGCAATGGTTGAACAGTTGAAGGAGCCACTCCCTTATTCTGAGCCAAAGTACTTTATCTGCTCTATTGCAAAATTATCTAGGCAAATTGCCTTTCCTGGTTTCAGGCTAGATAATCTACACGCAGTTTCCAACCCCTCCATGTTACATGGTTGAGTAAAACCAGGGTCTTTCTTGTACTTCTTACGATATAGCTTGATTCTGGGTTGTTTCTTTCCACTTTTTCCATTCAAGAGCAGTCGATGAGCAACTTAGTTTGCGGTAACTTTCGGTTGTTGGGGAGCTACCTTAGGATTTCCATGTAGCTTTCGGATTAAGGACCATGCTTTCTTGCCCTTCTTTGACATGTTGGTAGATTCTAACAGAGCATTCCAGGTCTTCTGGCGTTGTTGGGATATGCTTACCAATATAAAACAACAAAATAACAGCAATGCTGTTGAAACCCCTCAGCCCTTATACATTGTAGGTAACTAAAGATATCCACAAACCACATGGTCCTATACCTGAGCACTGTGACCTGGACATTTGGCCTCAAACCCCCCCCCCCAAAAAAAACCCCCCTCATCTTTCCCCAAGGGCAACCACCCAACTGAGTGACAAGTCCAAATGTCCCTGTAACTGGAGTTCAGAAACTATTTAACAATCACTTGCCAGGGGGACCTTGACCTTTGTCCTTTTCACCCCGAAACAATCCCAACTTTCCTTTCCCCAAGGGCAACCCCCCCATCAAGTTACAAGTTCACATATCACTTCTAACTGTATTTACGGTTCGTAAACCATTTACCTTTAACTCACCATCATGACCTTGATCTTTTACCATTGACCCTCAAAACAATTCCAACTTTCCTTTCCCCAAGGACAACCCCCATCCAAGTTACAAGTCCAAATGTTACTTCTAACTGTATTTACAGTCCAGGAACCATTTACATATAACTCACCACAATGACCTTGACCTTTGACCTTTTCACCCCAAAACAATCCGAACTTTCCTTTCCCAAGGGCAACCCTAATCAAATGTCGAAATGTCTCTTCTAACTGGAGTTACAGTCTGGAAACGAAAGTGCCTGGATGTCCAGACAGACCTATGTCTAGACGGCCACTGTAGGCAATGACAATTCCCCGTCAGCCTATGGGGCTTAGGGGTATAAAAATGGACACAATGAGCCAGTTATACCTAGCCTGCTGTTTCAATTTTGAGGTTGCGGTTAGTTTTGTGTGTCATTGGTCGCACAAAACGCTACTGGGACGATTATTACAGAAGAGGGTGTTTTTTCAGGCAGATAAAAAAAAAACACCATCACAAGGCTACAATCCTGACATGCGCAGTTGAAAAAAAATAGGGTCTGTGGTTGATATGCAAAGGCCACAGGCAACGCATGGATGAATGGGCACCATGACGGTAGCTCAAGTTGTGTGTTTTTCCTTGTTTTGTCCTGGTCTTGGGCGGGTTTTGAGCCAAGTCACTCCGAGTCAGAGTCATGGTGCTCCAAGACTGAGGTTGAGTCAGAGTCATGGTGCTCCAAGACTGAGGTTGAGTCAGAGTCATGGTGCTCCAAGACTGAGGTTGAGTCAGAGTCATGGTGCTCCATGACTGAGGTTGAGTCAGAGTCATGGTGCTCCAAGACTGAGGTTGAGTCAGAGTCCACAAAAAAAATGAATTGAGACTGGTCTCAAGTCTGAGATTGGCCTTGAGTCCTCCAGCACTGCCTGTTATCATGTGCATGTTATCGTGTTAACCAACAGAGTACTTTTTGAAAATGTATTTATCAGCCCTTTGCTCCTGTGTTCTTCAAAATTGTTTCAGCATAAAAGGATGGATTAATTTTGAGGAAAACTTTTTATGGAAAAACACAATAAATTACCTACTTTTTCATTTTCATTGAAGATCCATACTACCATATTTACGGTCTGAATTAAAGTCAGTAGACCTACTTGTCTGATCTTTCCAATTGGTAATGAAGACTGTGAGACAAAAACACCCACCTGGAAAAACAAAAGAAAAAAAACAAAAACAAAGCAAAATCAATATCACTTCCAAAGATCTGTTTGTTGTACATCACAAAGGAATAACATCAGCTTAAGCACTCATTCTATCCATTTCTGTACTTAGATTTGACATAAACTATATTTTGTAACTTTTTTGTCAAACAAGTACTTTCTTTTTAAAGGGCTAAGATTGGCAGAAGTAAACTGTGGGGAAGCAAGGGCTAAGATTGGCAGAAGTAAACTGTGGTGTAGCAAGGGCTAAGATTGGCAGAAGTAAACTGTGGGGTAGCAAGGGCTAAGATTGGCAGAAGTAAACTGTGGGGTAGCCATAGGCCCTTTTCAAAACCGCGGCTTGGACTTGGGCTCCGGCTTAGGCTCTGTCCACCTGTTTGAAGCCCCGTATCAAAAGCACATGTTACAGAGTCTAAGACAGAGCTAGAGCTGGAGTCCAAGACTGAGACCCAGACTGAGACCTTACTGGGTCTGAGTCCGAGACAAGACTGAAACCTCAATCTTTTGAGAGCTCAAGACTTTGATCGAGATGTAAAAAACAAAAATCTTTTTTACTTTGCTTATTGTCAAGGGTCAGCAAGGAAATTTACATCAAAGCGAGCAAGACTAGTAAAAGGGCAAACCATTCTTTCCTGTTGAATGAGCATTATAGTTGGACAGATTAACCTGAAAAAACAGAAAAATCACTTAGTTTTTGTCATTTTTGGCCTTGCAACATGTTTTGCTAAGGCTATTCCAATCCCAAACGTGAGGTAACTATTGCTATAAAAGGTATGCTTGATTACTTCTGGAAAGCTCAGGTATTTGGCATCAGTTTGACAGACCAGGTTCTGACTTCATGGCTGAGTTTATGAAGCAGTTATAAAAAAAACTGCAAGACACAACATCTGTCTACCATTCCCAACCAATGAGTGCTTTGTTGCATGGTCACTGGTACTGAGTAGAAGGACTGCCATGGAACAACTATATTCCCTAAAACTCTTTTGCCTTTCGTGTCCAAACAAACATCTTTGCTTCAGCACCTTTGAACTGTTGTGTTAAAATGAAGTGAGGGGACCCTTGACATTGGCCTACTGACAAATGATTAAAAAAAAACTATGGAGAAGAGCAGTGTAGTTTGCAATGTCCTGAAGCTTGCTGAGAGATTAACAGAGTCATGCAAATAAAACAGCAAAAAACAAAGCAGAACAAATATATATGTCATGATCAGAATGCTTGTGATGTGAATTACAACAAAGGTGATGGTATGTTGGTCTTGTGCACTGTCTCTCTAATAAAGCTCCTACCTGGTTGGCAGGGACCATACAAAATTACAAAGTGCCTTGGACAGGTCACATACTAGGTCAAAACTTAGCAAGTGAGGAAGAGATGGCAGATATATGTTTCTTGTGGAAACTAGAAATAAACATTTTGTAGCAAATGTCAGTAGGATTGCCTTTGTAAAAGCTAACATTTTTTCAATTATATTGACGTGAGAAGATTCATGATGTAATTAAATAGATAACTACATGTAAGTGCACCTAAGAGACATATATAAATTAATCTTCTCTCCTTTATTTTGTAGTTATTATCCTTTATTTGCTCACTATTCACCAATAATAACTGAAGGAGGCAGGGAAGAAATGTTCCTTATTAATTGTTCCATTGTACTCTTCATTTAAAAAACTTTTCATTAAAAAAAAACACCCAACCATTTAGTATAGTGTGCATGTTCTAGCAAATAATTTTGAACCAGAGATGAGTGAAATAAAACATTTTCCTGTATATTGTGTTCTTAAAAATGTAAACTTTAAATGCAAAAATGCTTAGTGACACTCAAATAATCCAGTTCCTTGCTTGTTCTGACAAAAAAATTGAACTTTCATTACGAGAGCACTCTTCAGATACTCACTTTTACATAATATTGAAATTAAATGTTCACTGTACCTGATAGCAGAGTTGTAATGATGCATAAAACTCAGGACAAGTACATTTTTTGACATCATGTTTGTCTCTTGCCTTGGCTGCAGCAACTCTGATTGTGTAACTTGTGAATTGTATCACTGCTAACTGTAAATACACAAAATTATCATATAGTAAACAGATAACACATCAAGTGAGTTTAGAAGAAGTAAATTCATTCCATCTTGTGGTGTTTTGATAACAGGGATGAGACTGTAAGAAAGTGAATTAGTCTGATACTGAACATAAGTACAATGTCACAATTGCAAGAGGGACCATAACATTTACCTTGTACATTATATATGTTATGGTATTGTAATCAAAGTGGAGACAGCAGAACTAAGGAACACAATAGGAACAAAGCTGTCCTCACATTAGTTCTCTTTGTATTTTAGTGTCCTCACATTTATTTTGTGGGCTTGGTCTATGGGACAGTGTTAAGTTAAAGAACAAAAGAAAGACCTCACATTGATGCGAATACACTGATGGGTGTATTCCTAATAGTACATGTACCTGTAGCTCTGTGGTTAAAGCCTTTTCCTGGCAATTTTTGTCATGTTTGATGAGTGATGACCATTCATTTTGTTTCATTATATTTCTTTTTAAAATTGAACAATCCATAATGAACCTTTAATGTGTGAACTTCCAAAATCAAGCAATACAGCAGCACATAGACAATAAGCATGTCATTACTAAACTAATTGTTATCAATGTTGCGTAACCCTTTTACTACCAAGCATAATTTGTAACTTTAACTTTGGCTACTGCAGTAATGTTATTACCAAGACCACTTTGTGAACACAGAAGTTTTGAGAAGTTCGATTGCATAGTGCCCTCACGTGACAGTCCAATGAAAATCTAAACCAAATCTGTACTCTTTGTCTGCCTGTGAACTGCTGAAAAATGAACAAAGGGACCACTTTTGGAGTATAATAGTCTATGCAGACAATCATACAGCGAGAAGACCACTGGACAGCTATGTCGCTCGAGCTTACCATCAGGACTTCACAAACCCAAGACCTCGGGGAAGACCCCCAAAGAAGTGGGTTTCGCAAATCCGTGAAGACACCGGCCTACCAATACTAATTGCCGAGCAACGAGCAACACAACGTGAGGCCCTTTGAGGTTTTCAGCGTTGGGGGAGAGCAAGGATCCCTCAGGTGGACTGAGCACTTAAGTCAAGTAAGTCAAGTCAAGCAGAAAATCATGTCAATGAAATGGAGATGTACGTATTAGTTCTTTCTTTGCATATCCACTCCCCATTCTATCAATGATTTTGTGGCCAACCATGTAAATCTTTGTAGTGTTGTCTTTTTCGGCAAACAATTCTGCCAGGATAGTGTTGACTTGAAAAGGGGTTGGATCCACATGACAGTTTATTTCCAGTGCTGGGTTGTACTTCCAGGTTGAAAACAGCCCTTCAATTACCTTTAACCTTAAAATCCAAACTGGACGTATGCTGTTGTATACCACAGCTGCATTCACCATACATGTCAGGATGGAGAAGAATATTCTTTCCCATCATTTCATTGATTTGTGGGGATGAGAATAATCCTGGCACATTTGTGCTGCAAAGATCACTTCCTCCTATGTATTTATTGTAATCACAGAGGTTTCCAACTCATTTATTAAAAAGCAATCAGTCCCCATTTGTTTGCTTTTTGAAGATATGTACTGTTTAAAGCTCAGTCATCCTTTGAACTTAATCATACTCTCATCTGGTGACAGGTTTTGTCCAGGGCTAAAAACGTGGAAAAAGATTGGCAATACCATGTCCAAAAAAAGGGGCGAACTTTGGCCAGTTTGTCATGAGGAGGGCCACTTCCAGCTGTGTTGTTGGCGAGGTGAAAACATCTTAGGATTGTTGATAAGCAGTTGAGAGACATGGTTAACATATACAGCAGACTTCACTGAACTTGGGACATAGACCTGTGCATACTGTATCAAGGCCTTTTGTTGATGCCAAATGCATGGTAGTAATGCCAAGACACAAATGCCATCATTTCAGGAACATTAATTGCACTCCAAGCAGGTCGACGATTGGATGGGTTGGAACACAAATTTTGCTCTGCATAATGACTAGTCTCTGTCACTATTAACTCCCACACTGCATGAGAAAACTACAGCTGAAAGATTTGGATGAGTGAAAATTCATTACATCCTGTGTCCATTGAATTGCATAGGGCGCTTTTTGTAACAAAGCATTTGCCTCACGCAAACCACACCAGAAGCTTGGCTTTCCCAATGAACTTGAGGTTCCGGTAGAGGGTTAGCATCATCATTGGAAGACATATCAGACCGTATATCAGCAAAAATGTATTCCAAAATGTTGGACTTTGGTCGTTGTCCATAATGGCATAAATGATATCGTAGTTACCAAACTTAGCAACCAAGCCCATGCGAGAGTGCTTTTGCAGCCAATCAAAAAGACAATTGAAAGCACTGATCAAGTGAAGGCAATGTTAAAACTTTGTGCATTAACTTTTGTAGTTGGTGTTCTTTATGCAACCTGGAACCAAAAAACAAACCATGCCGTGTGATTCAAAGACACGATGGTATTCAAGAAGAAGGGTACATCGCATCAATTTGTCACAATGGAGTTGAAAGGGTTAACAACTGATCTAAAGGGATGGAACAATGTTTGCTAATGAAAATGCTTGATTTGAAATACTGAATATTAAATGTAGCATTCTAAACATCATGACAAACTTTTCTTGAGCAATGAGTTGTATGAGAGCTCATCTGCCACAGACTTGTACGCATGTGTTATGAATTTCAAGGAGACACTAACTGAATACTGTTTAAACCTTCAAAGCATAAAAATTGTTACTTCAACCAGATATCCATTTCTCCTAAATCTCTGTGGCCTTTAATAATGAAGGATGAAAAGGCTGGGGTAATTTTTGTATGTTCGTTTGTTTTGTTTTGTTTTGTTTGTTTTTTTTTGGGGGGGGGGGGCGAGGCCAGCTGGTCCATTACAAACAAAAATGTTTTTGCATGCAATGTTGCAACAATGTCACAAGAGGGCGATATTTTTTATTTAAATTTGTCCGTTACGTCATCCAGCAGAGCTGGCACTCCCTAAGTTGGAATGTATAGAATTTGTTAGTAAGTTATGTTGAATATTTATGATGTGACGAACGTCATTCTCCACAATTGGTTGCGGTGGGAGTTTGTTTTATATTGGGTTCAGGAGAATAGTGAAGTTAATTTGGTTATCAATAGTTAGAGAAAAAAAAAGAAAGAAAAGGTTTTTGGCGTTTTCGGATAACAACGAAATTCGAAGGGGCAGAAGAAGGAGAGCAATCCCAGAGAGAGGATGGTACCGAAAGAGCGGTAGCTCCGCACATATAATACTACATGTATAGACCAACGGTCTTAAGAGGTTGAGGTGGAATTCCCATAGTATAGGCGATAGCCTACAAGTGTCATATGCAAAGACACCGAAGTTATTTGGCGATAGCCAACGGGAGAACGCAGCGATAGCTGCAGTAATCAGCCGGGTGAAGTCCCCGAGTGTGTAGTGACGAACTTAGAGAAGCCAGAGTAAAACTGTAAGTTATATACCTAATTAGTATTGATTAAGGAAGTAATTAATTGTTTGCATTATTTCGAGGCTGGGAGAGAATTCTGCCTTTATCCACAATTGTGAGGTTGACAAAATAGTCGACAATTATTTTATGATGCATCAGAAATGACGCTCACTGCTGACGATTTATTTGAGTATTTAGAAGCTGTCATTTGAATGTTTAGTTGAAACTATATCGTGTAAATCGTGGAAAATTAAGCTGGAAGTAGGGTGACCCAAATATAATTGTTGCCAATTTAGTTATGGTTGTTTTAATGTGATATTTCAGGGCTTCTTTTATGGACTTGAATAGTCCCAGTGGCCAACAGTGAGGCAACCGGCCGTAGACCGAAAGCTATAGCCGTAGGGGACACCGTGAATGAGACACCCTCCTAACCATGACACCGGGTGACGTCAGCCCTTGTGACGAGGTGCGGCCGACCAAGCCGGTAGTGTACCGCCCATAGATGACCCGTAAAATTAGTGGTGGTGGGAAATCTTATAAGTACTTGATTATTATAATTAACTGATTATTACAGACTAGTATCGATTATGGTAGTTAGTAATTTTGGCTTGAAGTAGGGACGACACAATCAATTTACAAATCCCAAGTGTGATTCATACTCTTTCTTTAGTTTGATGTACATAGTGTAAATAAATTTAAGTTTATTGTTCTTGACTACAAAACATTGGTCATAGGTTCATTTTGTGGGGTGTTTGTTGAGAGACAAAGCGAGGACGCATGGCGCGTGAGCGTGCGGGGGACTCGGGGGTGTGACAAACAACATCAGTACATTTTTGCAATGAACAATAACTGAAGAGCACTCTGACCTCACAGAATTCGAAAACAACATGAACATTGAAGCAGAGATTATGGTAATAAAATGGTATACAAACATTGAGTGTCTCTAAGTGGAGTGGGAGGAGTATTATCGCAAGGTAAAATTTTGACTGTTCCATTTCAGGAGGCTTCATCTTGTGAAATGGAACAGTCAAAATTTTATCAAGCGATAATATTCCTCTCATTCCAGGAATTGAAGCCACTCAAAATTTGTTTGATACAACTGTCATATAGATCCTTGTCAGTTGATGCATTTTTAAAATAAATTTAACATGATTATAAATCCCACAAATTAAGGTTCTGAACCAATTGTATTTGCTTTCAGTTATAAACAAAATTAATAACTTCAATATTTTAAATATTCCACAAATATTATGGCAAACCTTTACTTTTTGTAATTCATGTAAGTTAATGACCTCCGAGAAAGTCAATAGACTGTGTAAGTCTCGCGCGTATTCGAACATTAGGGTCCCTTAAAGCGCGTGATTTTGTTTCCTTCACATGTTACAGCAATGTGTGTGGCACCAAAATGGTCCCAAAAATGTTGGAATATGCGCGAGACTTGCTGAGTCTATTGTCCTCACTTGGCGTTGTAGAAGTTGACAACACGATCATGAAAATGAAAATTTTGGCTTGAGGTTGATCATACATCATTGGTGGTGTGTTAACAGACTAAGTTCCATTAGTAGCTTAAACTCCTTGAAGAATGTCCTCTTGGGATAAAGTCAACCGTAGCCCAATGTCTTGTTCCTGATGAATGGGTGATTTGTTTTCATTGTCCAGTACAGATGACAAACCTTCTGAGTGGTGATGCTCCTAGCGGTTCAAAATCATTTTGGTCTCCAATGCTGCACTCATTTGTTTCCTTTAGTTGTCGCTTGATTTACTGTAGATCTTGATTGACTGCTTTCTGTGATGTCCAGTAACAGACATAATATCACGACTAGCGAAGCCTGCAGTATTTAGAACAGTTACACAAGTTGCCCTGAAGCAGTGGTTGGTATAAACTTCACTACATTCAGCTTTGGTTGAGATCATTTTCAATTTGAGGCCTAGAGTGCTAGTTCCTACTGAGCCGTTACAGTGACATGGACCATCATCTGGTGGTGCAGTTTCTTTGGGTCTTTGCCAGCATGTATCAGGGCACTTTGGATTCAACTTTGATAAGTACATTTTCAATGATTTTCGGGGCATCTGTCATAACTAGGAATTTCACACATGAAACCACTGCTGGATGATTTGTCATCATTTTTTCAATATATACCACCATATCAATGAGTAGAAGTATACCACCATATCAACAAGTAGAAGTATACCATCATATCAACAACTAGAAGTATACCACCATATCAATGAGTAGAAGTATACCACCATATCAACGAGTAGAAGTATACCATCATATCAACGAGTAGAAATATACCATCATATCAACAAGTGGAAATATACCATCATATCAACAAGTAGAACTATACCATCATATCAAAAGTAGAAATATACCATCATACCAACAAGTAGAAGTATACCATCATATCAACGAGTAGAAGTATACCACCATATCAACAAGTAGAAGTATACCATCATATCAACAACTAGAAGTATACCATCATATCAACGAGTAGAAGTA
This sequence comes from Marthasterias glacialis, assembly GCA_911728455.2. NCBI lineage: Eukaryota > Metazoa > Echinodermata > Asteroidea > Forcipulatida > Asteriidae > Marthasterias > Marthasterias glacialis. The sequence goes on from OU452240.1 coordinate 8,701,765, forward strand.
TACCATCATATCAACAAGTAGAAGTATACCATCATATCAACAAGTAGAAGTATACCATCATATCAACGAGTAGAAGTATACCATCATATCAACGAGTAGAAGTATACCATCATATCAACAAGTAGAAGTTTACCATCATATCAACGAGTAGAAGTATACCATCATATCAACAAGTAGAAGTATACCACCATATCAACAAGTAGAAGTATACTATCAAATCAATGAGTAGAAATATACCATCATATCAATGAGTAGAAATATACCATCATATCAACAAGTAGAAGTATACCATCATATCAACAAGTACCTTATTTTGTAGTTCCTGTTGAGTACTCATGTCCAAGTCTTTCGATGCTTGCATTTCTCTATATTGCCATGGAAATTGGTCTCGTGTTTTACGAAACCTTAACCCTGACCCTCTAGTTTCATGAGCATGGCTTTGAACACTTTAATGCTCCCAACAAATTCCTTTTGCTTGCATAAATGTCTCAGTCATGAACAGTTTGAAAATGTCTTTGCAACCAGTAGTGAATTCCTTGCATTGACTTTTTCGTGTACAGTTTTCAATCGAGTTTCCATACGATGGCGTAAAAACAACAAAGACATTCATCAAGAGCACACATTAAAATAACTTCTACGGTTGATCTACTTGCACCAACAAACTTGGTGTAAGAATCCAATGCGTTGATTCCATATTTTAACTTCTTCTTAGTGTTGTTAGAGTCCACCCAACAATTAAGTCATTTAAATTAATATAAGAAATATCTGTTGTGTTCGCCATGTTTGTGTGTTTGGTTGACAATAATGCATAAGGTTAATATCGATCGGATCACAACCTTTTAAAACAGGTGCTCCTTTGTTTAGCAGCGGCGTTCTACTACTCATACTCATAACTGTTGAATGGGAAATACTATTCCCCATGGGCGAATTTGACTTTTTGATCGCCGATGCGGATGCGGATGGGAGTAAAAGTAATAGTAAATGTCATGTACTGGTTCCACCAATCAAATGACAAAGATCTGTATGTCATTATATAATAAAAGACATTTCATTTTCAACAAATGTTTTGTTTGCTTTTGTCCGCTGCATATCTGCTTTGTGTCGAATGTGTGGAGTGCCATTACAATGTGGTATCTTGTCTAGGCCCCATTTGTCTGCATTTTTAAAACTCAATCTATCATTGACCAACTCAACTTGCTACAACTCAACCACCGACGATTGAGACAAGTCACTTTTGAGACCAGTCGTCCAATGTTGTATGCACCTCACTAACCCAAAATACTTTCACTGGTTGCCGTACCTATGTTGGTCTTTGTATCTGTGTGCATTAAGTCTCAACCGAAAAAACATAATTCTTCCAAGCAAGTCTGGATCCCATTTACCCTGCCAAAAACCCATAGCGTTACAGGCACTGCATAATATTTTACAAATGAAATGTTTGAAATATTCATGCAACTGAATTACGCTGCATGCACCATGTTGAAATGTGTTTTTACATAGGACATCAGAAAGATGAAAAATGCAAAATTTGGAAATAAAAAACATGGAAATCAACATACACTCGGAGGTCTCACATGCCTCATATAGGTACATGTACAGATTGTATCTTAAAAATTGTTAAAATGAGTTGAGTTTAGGCATCTCTCATGTACTACCAGCAAAAAAATAAAAATAAAAATAAAAAATGTGGACATTTAGTTTTTAAAATCTTTCAAGTAAAAACACTTAATGCTCTCAATTTGTTTTTTAATCCATTACAATAAGAGACACTTGTAATGCTTAAGTCTGGCAGCAGACTTACCTGGTAAATCCATTGTCTGATTTGTGTGCATGGTACATAAACAATGTAAAATTACACAAAGTGTCAGCTTTCATTTAGCGCCTCGCAGTCTGCCAATTAACAGCATCTTCAATAGACAGTTTATGCAAATTAAATTAAATTACATGTACTTGAAATCCTGTAACATGTACCTTTCTGTCTTAATTTGCAATACTTACATAAAATGATAACCATGCAACCAGTTTGATGCATCTCTTTACTTGAAAGAGAAAAGCCTTAAGCTTGGTGGTAAAAGAATGTATTTCAGTTTCTTCTCTGTTCATATCATCATTAGCATCAGAGTCAGCAAGTGTATCTTGAAACAATGAGTTTGACAAATCTGAAGTATCACCTCTAAAATGTTCCCCTTGTTGAACTCGTAAGATATCTGTAAATAAAAATCAAACCATTTACCTCACAATTGATATTCTACTTTAAGCAAGTCTATATTCCATTCATGCTTGACTATAAGGGCATATCATTATATGACTCTGTATGGAGATGATGACTTGGGAGACAGGAATATTTGTACGAACAAAAATGGGGGTCATTTCGTCAGTCGCATCATAAACCAATGTATCGGTAAAAAATCAGAAAAGTTGGCAAATTGTTTTTTTGTACAAGTTATTGATATACTCATTACTGTTAACATTTTCAGCAAGTTTTAGGACCTACTGTTTTGTAATTACACTAATTAGCAAGAACGAGGTATCACTAGATTTGCCATTTTGCCTTTCCACTGAAATACATAGTACTGGCACGGTGACAAACACACATAGTGTGGCTTGTGGGTTTTCATGAAGTGGCCTATCTGTGGACTTATTTAAGTTTTGCATTTTCACAAAGCGACGTATCTCAATATGCATTCGTTTGTAGACAGCGCTTTACATGCATATCTCATTTTTTTCTTTTTCACAAATTGACATATGAGTTTAGAAATTTGAGGAGGAGGTGGGGAAAATAAATAAATAGATGTAAAGTTTTGTTATAACAAAAACTAGGTGTTTGGTACGATGGTAATTGAAATACATTGTAGTTGTTTGATCTATTAACGGTTAAATCAATGAAAATAAATAAATATGAATATAAAAACCATTAAATGGAGCTTTATTATATATTTTATTTGAACTTCCGATTTGGATAGGAAGTGAGGTCAAATCAGGTCATTTACAAATATAAAGAACGTCGTACATCAAATTTTCATACATATGAAGCAAAGTCTCAAATCATAACAGCCGTGTTTCTAAAGATTTGAATTTTTTGAATAAAAAAACTTGATTTTCAGCATTTATTGAAAAACGACGATGTCATGCTAATTTCTTATCCAGACATTTAGACATACGTATGTGCTAAATTTTAAACTACTTTGAACTTGCAAAGGGTTTTCAGCAAAATAGTACAATTTTAAAGTTGTCACAAGAGCGAGCTATTGAGAATGATGACATCATTACTCTTTCTATTGAAAAGCCTAGGGGTCAAACGTCATTTCATACACAGAAAACATGTCAAAATTTCAGCTCATAATGTATGCCGCCCTCAAAACGAGGCCTGAGATATTTTTTCTACTCAACTTCCGGTTTTGAGCGGAAGACAAGGTCAAATTGGGGTGATGTCAATGCAATTTGTGTGAAGTATGTTAAGCCCTTTCATATGGCGTACAGATTGTGAAAACAGCTTATGTAATTAAGAAGATATGCTTTTCGTACGGTTAAACTTTGGATGCTCACATTTGACTTAATGCAGGTACCGTGGATAGTTGTGTTACTGACTAACAAAGTGTAGTGCCAAATCTGGCTGCACCACCTTGAATGGAGACTGTGGACATCGCATGGTTAATGTACATAAATAATGGGCGCATCAATGTCACACAGCCACGTGTCAGTCACACATATGTAAATGTACATGTACATGTACAATGTAAGCATTGGACTTTCTAGAAGAGTGTGACACATTTGAGCGCACACATGCTTATGTACATCGTCCTTGCACTTTACTGTCCAGTTTTGACCGGAAGTAGCGGTCAAACTTGTATCATCTAAATTTAAAAGTTTGAGCAGGCTCAAAGGTCTACAAGCTGATGTAAAAATGTTGATTGAATGATAACGACTTCTTCACATATGAATTGGTTAAATTTTAAAGTTCCAGTTTGAACAGGATAACAAGGTCAAATTAGGGTTATGAAAAAATCCATTGTGTGAGCTTGGATAGTGTATCTTTGTTGGGCAGTTGGGGGACAATCGTGGGGGAGAAAAAGAAGAAGTAAAAGTGTAATAGTTCTTTTAGTAGACCAGCCAAACATGAAAAAGAGCTCTAGAAAAAATTTGGACGGCATAGTTTGTTAATGGCTGGCATCAATGCTAGATATATTGTTCATGGTCTTGGGCAGATGAATAGGCCGGATGCCACCCTCAAATTTGAATTTTAAGGTCATTCCGGGGTCAAAAGGTCAAATAAGGTCAAAATCTGTATTTTCAGGATTTTTAATCAATAATGATCTGTATCAGTAGATCTATCCATAAAATGTATTTTCATCATCATGGTGACATCACAAGGCTGTCAAATGAAGAGTAAAACATTCATTTTGTGCACAAACGTATAGTGAAATGAAACATAAAAGTGCCATTATCTCAAAAACTGTACATTTGCACATATCAAAGTTACATGTACTCCAGATTTTTCTTGGAACATTTATTTTGAAAATTAATGGTTCTGATCAGTCGATAGACATCCCAGGCAGTTTTTTAAATTGTAATATTGAACAATTTTGGAAAGTTCGCGCAGACGCGGGGGGTATCATGAAACAAGGTTTTGCTAAAATGGGGTTATCGTGTAGTGTCACTGTTTCGTAATGTATAGCGTAAAATGAACTACACAACGGAAGACTATGGATGGTAACAACCAAAGCCAGTCGTTACAACTATTAATCAATGAACATTTTCATTTACTTGCTCCATAAATGAGTAAAATTCGATAATTCTGGACACTATGTAGGGTCCTCTGTTGCCTAGCAACCGCCCTTTAGCTCTTAATGAGGCCACCAGTTTGGTTGATCCCACCGTGACAACAGCAGGGATGCTACCTATTCTTCAGGCGCCAGCAGATGACAATGATACACTCACCACTGTGATCAATCGCTTTATGGACATTTCAAAGCACATTGGTCAAAAGCATACCATCATCACAGCTGACCAGCCATTGTACAGCAGAGGAAAAGAACTGGTATGGGCAAATCCGAAGTTTGAGAATGTGATTTTTCTCATGGGAGGACTGCATATCTGCTTCAACTTCCTGAAAGGTATAGGCCAATACATGGAAAGTGCAGGGCTTGATGACCTATGGACAGAAGCAGGTGTTTATGCGGCCAACACTACTGATACCATGTTGGATGGTAAGGCCTACTATCGCACTGTTAGAGGACACCAGCTGATGTATGAGGCTCTGTGGCACATCAAATGGCCTATGTTTGAGTCATGGATGTTGGAAAATCGTGAACGAGATGTAGAAGTTGAAAAGCTTGCCCAAACTGTGGCTAAACTGTTCGACAAGGAAGGTGACAATCACAGAACCGAACTTTGTGAGGCAGTTGGCGAAATTACAAACTTTATGAGCAGCAACACAATTACAGACTCCCTGAAGGAGTTTAGCATGCATCTCTCTGACAATCCAAACTTCAGACTATGATCTACGTACATGGAGATGGTGGAGATTCTGCTGGACCTTATCAGGGCTCAGAGAGATGGCAACCGGACCCTTCATCTAGAAGCATTTTCAGCAATGCTGCCATGGCTTACCATCTACGATCACACTAACTATGCCCGACGGGGACCTGTCTTTCTTGCGGATATGAAACTCCTCGAAACGACAGCACCAGAAGTTCATACTGAGCTCACAAACGGGAACTTTGTCGTCAAGAGGACCAAAAGGCGCTTCAACCAAGTTTCTGCCGATCAGGCAACTGAGTGGATGAACAAGACATACAAGATGCAAAATGGCATAATTGGTATAACAAGAACGATCAAGCAAGAGACAAATTCTGCATCACTTGGTCAGAGCGATCAATCATCACTCAAGACGTACGATCTCTCTTCAATCTAGCAGATGGCGAGGAAGAGGCTGTCTTCACTCGTTCTGATAGTCTACCATCCCGCACAAAACGTGATGTTGATGATGTGAAGAAGCTTGTCACACAGCTGAAAAGATTTGATGTGTTTCGAGAACACACAACCATGGTCGCAGGGGACGATGGCGATATTGACTCTGATGTTAGCGAGATACCTCTTGTATCGCTTGCAACCAGGGACACCGCCTCAAGTGATGTCATGAGCGATCTTCTAACGGCTGAGGATCGTGGGAAGCAGCGTGTTCTTACTAATGTGAAGCAACTAATGTGAAGGATGTCATACATTTGGTGACTATGCTGCTGTATTCATATCTACAGTGACGAAACATCTTGGAGATAATGCAAGAGTTGATGTGGTATTTGATCGTTACATTGGTGAAGGCTCAATCAAGGCCGTAACTCAATCCAAGCGCACGGGGAAAAGAAAGCCGATTCGTAAACTTATCGATGGACCACATGTCCCACTTCCACAGGTTTGGAGTCAATTTATTGCCCTGGGTGAGAACAAGGCTGATTTAGCCAAGTTCCTGTCTCAAGCCATCTTGGAGAAAGATCTAACAGAAGGGCACGAGATAGTGACAGGCGGCGGTTTCCTCGATGCGACAGACGCCAGGTCTAACAGGAGAGATAATGTAAAACTTCAAGGAAATCACGAGGAGGCTGACACCAGGCTATAATACTCCATGCGTGTGAGGCGATCACTGAAGGATATCGAAGAATTCTTGTTGTATGCAGAGATACTGATGTCATGCTTCTCCTTCTGCACTTCATTGCTGCAAAAGCTGCCGAGGTGTGGATGATCTCCGGAACTGCAAAACAGAGGAAGTGTTATCCAATACATGCAATATATGGGTGACTTTCACTACCTGTGAGAGACAACCTTCTCAGCTTCCACGCACTAACGGGCTGTGATACAACCTCCTCATTTACTGGCCACGGGAAGAAGACATGCTGGAAAACCTTTGAAAAACAACCGCTTCTTGTCAAGGGAATTGGGCGTGATGGTGAACTTGCGCCAGTTGAGCAGTTTGTGTGTCATTTATATGGTACCCCTGAGCAGTCCAACGTCAATAATGCTAGGCTCCAACTCTTTGGTAAGGCAAATAAGGGTCTAGAAATGTTACCACCAACAAGAGATGCACTGGAACTTCACTCACCACGTGCCAACTACCAGGCAAAGATATGGTTGCAGGCGGACAGAGAGCACATAGACGTCTCCCCGCCTATCGACACTGCGGCTTGGAAGAGGGTGTCTGGATGCTTGGAAGCTGTATGGACAAGACTACCCCCTATCCCAGATGCCTGTCTAGAACTAGTTTCCTGTGGCTGCAAATCAAAGTGCAAGACGGGCAGATGCAGCTGTTTCAGAAAGGACCTCAAGTGCACATATGCTTGTGGATGTGACGCAATTGACTGTAGCAACCCGGCTGGTCAATAGACTAGCAAATTCAGACGTTCGTGTACACACAGCTGTAGACCTTTAAGGTCGTGTTGATTCACTCTTACTATACTTTTTGGCCACCTCCCAAAGTAGAAAAAGTCAAACAAATCCTTGCCAAAAGCAAAACGTTTGACAGTGTTTGTAAAATATAAAGCACTGACGTTTTTAAAAATTATATTACCATGTGTGATTTACAGAAAAAAAATTCACCAACGATCTGATACAAATATTCTTTGATACACTATGTAAAGCCTCTTTCCGAGGTGTCACACTTGATATTTTGTAATTACCATACATGGTTCACAAGTTGAAAATTCACTTTTTACTAAAAGTTAAACACTTTAAAAGTCAGAGAGACATTTCAGGCCCAACCATACATTTTTGGGCGAAATGTAACTTTGTAATGACGCAGAAGTTTCCCAATGCGCTCCATTTTCATTTGTGTAACGAATCTCAAAGATCTCTAAAGGGCGGTTGCTAGGCAACAGAAGACCCAATATAGTGTCTTGATTGCCAATTGTACTCATTTATGATGTAAGTCAATGGAAATGTTCCTGGATAAATAGGTCTTATGACTGGCTTTGGTCGTTACAATCCATAGCCTTCCGTTGTGTAGTCCATTATACGCTATGCATTACTAAACAGTGACACTACTCGATAAACCCATTTTAGCACAAGCTAGTTTCAGGATACCCCCCGAGCCTGCCCGAACTTTCCAAAATTGTTCAATATTACGATTTTAAAAACTGTCTGGGATGTCTATCGACTGATCAGTACCATTAATTTTCAAAATAAATGTTCCAAGAAAAATCTGGGGTACATGTAACTTTGATATTTACAAATGTACACTTTTCGAGATAATGGCACTTTTATGTTTCATTTCACTATACGTTTGTGCACAAAATGAAAGTTTTACTCGTCATTTGACAGCCTTGTGATGTCACCATAGTAATAAAAATACATTTTATGGATAGATCTACCCGTCAATATCATTATTGGTGAAAAATCCTGAAAACAAAGTTTTTGACCATATTTGACCTTTTGACCCCGGAATGACCTTAAAATTCAAATTTGAGGGTGGCATCCGGCCTATTCGTCTGCCCGAGACCATGAACAATATATCTAGCATGGATGCCAGCCATTAACAAACTATGCCGTCCAAAGTAAAATTTTACTCCTTGGCTGGTCTACTATTTAGTTTACACAGAGACAGTATAGTTCTAAGAGTGTGATAGTTCTTTGGTTTACACAGAGACAGTATAGTTCTAAGAGTGTGATAGTTCTTTGGTTTACACAGAGACGGTATAATTCTAAGAGTGTGATAGTTCTTTGGTTTACACAGAGACAGTATAATTCTAAGAGTGTGATAGTTCTTTGGTTTACACAGAGACAGTATAGTTTTTGGGTTGACAGTGACCAGGATAGTTATTGATTATTTGGTTTTCATAATTGTTTTCATAAAATCCTCTTTAAAGCTGTTGTACATCTATGACCTGTACAAGTGAACTGACAGGTAGGGGTACATTTCTGTGTTGATCAGCAAAAATCATTATACACTTTCGCTTAAATTGGCATAACAATAAAGGTAGAGGTTTGAAGAGTTACAATATGCACCTGTTGTGTTATTCAAAAGAGGGGTTGTCTCATTAGATGATGCATTACTCTCTTCACGTTGGTGTCTGGATGCTCTTCCCATCTCACAATTGTTTGGTGCCTTGATCAATTTTAATGATGCTGTCAAATATATAAGTACTGATGGTATAACACTAATAAATGCCCACCTGTGTAATGATCAGAAACAAATGTTTGTTAAATTCAACTAGCAAATATTGTGAAATGTGTAAAAAATAAATCCATACACTTGGTATGATTCTATTATTGGTCATCATAAAAATGTGATTAATTTTCTCACTAGAATCTCACTAATTATAAAGTTTATTTCTGTGTCAATCTTCTAGACAAAATTTGTTTCTGTCTCAAATATTGTAAAAGTCAAGAAAACAGTATCAGAAGATGCCTAAAATCACTGTGCTATTTTGATTGCAGGATTTGAAACTAGATGTACATCCAGTGATTACATTATTGTAAACTGTCTCATATACTAGTCTATAAGTCAACCAATATATTAGTGCCAACTGAAGGAACTGATAGAAGTATCACTTATATGAATATTGCTATAAATAATAAAACACTAACAATAAATTACGATGGCCTCTTCCAAATATTAGACTAGTTTATGGTTTTCAATGGATTTTTACTGTCCATAATATACATTTGCTCATTGTCAACACTGCACGTACCATGTTCAATGGTAGTTTAAACATACATACAGCCTATCATGCATATACAGCAATTCCATGGAATGGTGGCCAAGACCTCAAAATGCCAAACTTTAACTCATGAAGAAATGAAAATTACATTTTGGTTCCATATAAATTCTAGTTACCACTGTTGTGAAGTACTTCCCAAGTTCAAAAGGCATTGTACATGTACATGTAGCAAGACCAATTTACAACCTAAATTTCCCTTTGATAGTGCAAATACCACTTCTTATTTTAGTCATAATGACCTTGAAATTTGACCTAGGAGAGTCCAAAAATAATAGGCTTCTGAGGGATCCCAAGACCAATCCACACACCAAGTTTGGAGTTGAAGTCCTTCCCGAGTTATCACTCCAACAATGATTGCACACATGCACGCACGTACATACGCACATACACACACACCCACACCAACACACCCACAAAAGGACATGTCAGCAACAGTGTGCCCCTTTGGTGGCTACGCCAACTGCAGGACATATTTAACCAGGGCATTATTAACCTCATACCATTAACAAACCATCAGGTGTGTCAAAATGACTCACTTTAAGTTGATAATGGATAGCCTTTTTAGAAAATGGAAAAGATACAAGACTAGAGGTGGGTGGACATCACAGATCAACTATGGAAACATCTTTTTTAAAACAAGCTCAGATAAGACAACCAGTTTGCTTTCAGTAGCCTCTATTTGATGTTCCACCACCCTTAATGAGAGACGTGAAACCCGAGTGGTTGCTCTGAATAAAGGAGCCTTTGATAAAATGTGAAATAATGGTCCATCTCAAAAGCTGGGCACAATTGGAATCGTTGACCGACTATGTATCTGGATGAAAGAGTCATTTATCCAATATGCCATGTGGTCACTTTGACAAGTAAAGAAACTACAATGGCTCTTTCAGTATGTACATGTACATACTTCATGTAGATGTATTCACCATCCATCAGTCCATGTAATACCATGTAGCTACTAAAAAGAGACATGTTTTAACAGCTGTATGCTATGTAAAAGATATAAAGGTTTTAACATTGAGTACGGTTTTTTTTAATGGAGAAAATCCCTTGAAAACCATTTTTTTCTTCATATTATAAAAAAATATCATAATTGATTGAAAGCTTTAGATTTGCAGCAGTAAAAGTGATACTAGCAATTCCATATTGGCATATGGACATTACATGAAACATTCCTTAGGGTTCACATTTAATAAAATTACATAAGACTTACTTATCCAGATTTCTCAAGTCTTTAAGATCCCCTTCTTTATTAATAAAACAACCTGTAAACAACAAAGAAATACAAAATATCGCTGCAAATATCAAGGTCAAACAAAAGGAAATCAAGGCCACAGCACCTTGTAAACAGTGACATGGTGCCAAGTGAAGGAACAGGTCTCATACTTCAAAACGTAACTCTGCATACCTTGCAGGAAAAAATACTGAGCGCTTTGAGACACCCATCGGGCGCGGGTGTGATAAAGCACTATATAAGAACCGTGTATTATTATTTATTAAATATATATTAAATAAGTTAAATCAAATAAAATATATAAATATGAACATAAAGTCACAACATAGAGCTTTATAATGTACATTTTATTTGGACAGGAAGCAAGGTCAAATCAGATCACTAACAAATGTAAACCACTTCCAGACATAAAAGATTCACCGATAATGCAAAAATCAAAATCTTAACAGCTGTGGTTATAAGATATGAGTTTTTGAAATAACAAACTTTGATTTTGTGTGAACGGCTGATGTTAAGACTAGTTAAGGGTTGTGCCCAATTGGGCTGGAAAGAAGACTATAAACCCTGTAGCTGTGCATGCTGGCAGCATTGTGCACACAGCTAATGCGCATTATGAGCTACATGATGTGTATTTGCTATATGGAAATTTCCATGTAGTAGTAAATTACCATAATCTTTAAAGGATTTTGGCTTCGTGTAGGAATATCCATGTTACCTCATATGAAACGGCAATATCTTCTCAAGTATTAACAATCAACAAATGAAAGTAACCATGTGTTTTGACCATTTTAAGACCAATCTTTACATACAATATGCAGGAGAAATTAAGTCAACCATTACCTTTTATGTGCCTTCAAAGTTGTACCACGGTTCACATTATCATTGCCATGTCTTAAATTCTGGAGTATATTTTATGAATGTTTTTTTTTGTATTAAAAAAGTACGTAATGTTATTTCCTTTTTTACTAGGTTCACTAAATTAAGACAATGATCTTAAAGACTTTGTTCAACCTGTTTTAGCAAACTTACCAAATACAACATACAAAAGTGCCCCAAGGAGTCCTGCTAGCCCATAGCCACTGCCCCATGCCGATACATGACGACTGTCAAACTTGGATAGATATCCCAAAGCAAGACTACAAGAAAGATGTAAACACATACATATAACTGAACGGTATGTACTTTCTTGTACTTTCCTATTTTGCTGCAACATTTGTTACCAAAAAGCCAGAATGTTGCCTCAGTAAGTTTGAAATATTTAGATTAGAAACAAATACTGAGGAAGACATTGGCTCATGATTTGTCCACAATTTTAAACTACAAATGACTTAGTCTTCACTGGAACACAAACAAATAAATTGATTTAGTAAATACTTAAAAGGTTCACTTACTTTTCTCCAAGAGCGTTTGATGCACCCACAAGTACCTATAAAGGGGGTAGTCAAATACAAGTTAAATATTGGGAGTATTTTAGATTGACATTTTGCTGACGAAACAGACATAACTACTTTTAAAACAAACATTAAGGCTAAACAAAATACATGTTGTGTTTACTGTGTAATCCAACTGACCTGAAAGTCTTTGCGAACAAATTGATGAACTCAAATTTGTCTAAAGTTACTTGGTCAGTTGATAATTTAAAGTGAGCACTTTTTACACAATTTTCCAAAACAATAACCTGTCCACATACAAGCTAGCGTATTGGGCTGATAAAGGCAAACACATACTTTTCAATCTGCAACAGAGAATCTTTTGGAGAGAACTTTTTTATTATAAGAAAAATGAAAAGTTCAGTGTAAGTGATCTCACAATGTAAACCGCAGAGTAATATATTTGAATGAGCTTAAATCAAAACGCCACCTACATTCAACGTATGAATGGAAACATTGTTAACAAGTATAGGGCTCTGTGTGCAGCCAGTCATCCATGTAAAAAAGCTCATTCACTTGTGCGATTGTGAATATATTACTGCCAATGAAAACAATTATGTTACTTTATCTCATTTTAAACAAGAGCAAAAACAGGCCTCCCTGGCCATAATTTTATGACCATATTAAAAATGCTTATCTTACACAGGGTTTCACAAAACTACAACTTAGGTTGTGTGATAAGCTTGCTTGCATTGTGCTTGTCACTTTACAACCAGAGAGTTAACTACCTCTATATAAAATACAACTCCCAATTGTCTGTAACAAAATCAATGCTGATATCAAACAGATGGCAAAGAGATCAGCAAGAAGTTTGCATAATTGCCTTTTAGTCCAATTATTTGTATTTAAATCTTTATGTTTATGATGAAGAAATGTTCAGTTTTAAATATGGGAGGAAAACAGGGAGAACCCATATTATCAGGTTGGGACTAAAACCCAATCTACATGCGAGCCTCCCGTCCAAGGCATGATTGGAACCAGGGTCCACAGAAGTGAAAGGCTGGGCAAGATACCACTGAGCCAGCCTAATCCCTAAATGAAGGTGCAACTCACTTAACCAGTAGACACTGGATGACATGAGAACACACAAATGTTTCCCCTGTCTGGAAATGGAAGTAATCTTGCGACACCTTTATGTAATTTCGAAGGTGGCTCGGTCATTCAAATACGGAGCGTGCGCAAACCATACACACGCAGTCTAATGCTTCGTTTAACCCATACAAGGACAAAAAAAGGTTTTACTTGTGACCATTCAGAGGCGATTTTGTGTAATCCCCGATTTGTCCTTACGACCTTGGGATTACGTGGCATCGAGAGGCTTCTATCATTGTTCATTTATTGTACTTTGGTTCAATGGAGGTAAGTTATAGTGAGTCGGCAATCGAGCTTTGGTGTTGTGTTTGATGCCACTCCTATGCCAGCTGTAACGGCTGATGTTTTGCAATTCACGCTGCGTGAATTTGAGGTTTTCTCGGTCGCGAAACAGAACGGACGATCCAACAAAGAGAATCTTTGTTCTCTTGGCATTGTCAAGTCAGTGTTTCTTTGTGCCAGCGGTACCCTCAAAGAAAAAAGATTCCGGCAATTCCGCCAAAAGAATCCCGCCAGGGGGACGGGACCAACAAAAAGAATCCCGGTGGAAACTGGTTAATTGCTACTGGTATTAGCTCTGAATGGGGTGGCATGCAGATGCATCCATCATGGCACCCCAACAACCAGTACGACAATCAAGGGATGAGTGAGCGATAAGCTCTGAATAAAGCCTGAAAAAACAGCCAGTTACAGATAGTCAAATTGTTAAGGCAGGTTAGAATAGACCAACAAGGGAGACCACTTGAGTCCATTTTTAAACTTATGAAATGCATGTGAAAATGTAGACAGAGAATGCCTGCTAATTTGCTCTCATGTGTAAATGTGTATAATACTTACGATGGAAACAATTGCCAGGGAAAATGATTGAGAAAATGCCAGTCCAGTTATCCCTGCAATGGCAAAAACGATATACAGAAAAATCAAAAGGACAGTTTGTCACAATGACGTAATTCTTGTGAGACCATAAAAGCGTTACACAATTGTCTGGATTTTGGGCAAAGTCCAGAATTTGGGCAAAGTGGGAAAAAATATCAAATAAAAATTATGTTAGACATATCTTATCTTAAAAAGCTCATAATGATCTTTCGATTTAGTAATCCATATATCATTCACGTTATAAGTTTTTTTCTTTACCTGCAATAGTGATTGTGGTAAGTGTTGCGGTCCTCTGGCCATTGAAATTTGTTCTTCAAACATTTTTCAGTATCTTCAAGAATATCTTGACAGTTTACAAACCATATCATTTTTGAAAAAATATAAGATAAACAATCTGAAACTGAACAGTACATGCAAACGCTGATGATTCTCCACACATCTGCATCAGACGCACTTCGTCTCCAAGTTTCTCCCAATATCATAGGGTATACACTAGATCAATCATATCTCCTGACATAAAATACATTCCAGTATCTGGTAAATGGCTCTTTTTCCAGAGAATGTGAGTACTGATAACTGGTAGAAGAAGCTGTATGCGTGCACATCCATACAGACAGGGTTATCACTTTTAAGTGTTTTCAAAACTTTTCGAATTTAATCTATTATTTAGGATACAAATCCGACAAAAACAAACTATTTTGTGGGTCAGATAAAAAAATTGAAAAATGAATTTCTTATTTAAATCCGAAAAGTTGAATCTTAAAAAGATAAAGAGTTTTGTTTTTCGAAAGTGGCAAGGAAAGCATTCATAATGCGCCAGAGGGCTTCTAGAAGTTGGCCGTAAACCCAATACTGTTAGGGGCATTGCGCTCCACACTTGCACTCTCGCTAGTGAAGATCTAAAAGTTTCCTCTTTTTGATCAGTGCTTGCTCATGTGTATTCTACCCGGTAGGACATGTGGGACGTCATGAATATGAGCTTCATGTATATACAACCTTCTCTTCAGTCATTTAATGGTAATACTAAATAATGGCACTGTGCTGCGAGCAGGTGCGTTCGTAAATAGGATCAAAGAGGGTTCTAACAAGGCACTCGGTGTCATACCTTGGTGCCCATACACAATACGGAACCATGATCACCATGTGGGTTTCAGAGAATCCGTGAGTAATAAAAAAGGATGCAATATTAACCAGTTGAAACCGGACGACCTGAATACACGCAAATGTTTCCCCTGCCTGGAACCTGAAGCCGTCATAAGACGCCAATATATAATTTCAGACCACTGGACCGTAAGTCCCCCGGTCATTCAACTACGGAGCGTGGGCAGATCATACCTACACTGTCTAAAGCTTCATTTCACCCACACAAGGACAAAAAAAGGTCTTGATTTTACTTGCATTTTGTGGCCATTGAAAGGTGATTTTTGTGTAATCCTCGATTTTAGACCTTTCTCCTTTTGTTCCTAAGAGGGGGGATTAGGAGGTATCAAGAGGCTTCTACCATTGTTCATTCATTTTATTTCGGCTCAATAAAGTCAGAGTGAGTTGGCAATGGAGCCATGGTCCCGTGTTTAGTTCCACTCCTATGCCATACGTAACGGCCGATGTTTTGCAATTCACACTGTGTGAATTTGACATTTTTTGGTCAAGAAACAAAATGTTTGTTACCTTGCAATTGTCAAGTCAAGGTTTCTTTGTGCCAGCAGTACCCTCAATGAAAAAAGATTCTGGCAATTCTGCCAAAAGAATCACGCCAGGTGGAAAAGACAAAAAAAAATAATGTACATTGTTCATTGTATATTCTTCCATAGCTACAATGTAGTACACTGTGTACAGGAGATTGTTTCAGGGCAGATAAGGCGTGTTTGGAGAGATTTAAAAGTAAGTTGTTATATGTTTGAATTTATGCTTATGGTTTGCATTGTATGTACATACCTGAGAGCATAAGAATACTGTTGGCTAGAAATCGAGATCCGTAGGAAACACGAAACAGGAGAAATGCATTGACATCTGTAACAAATAAAACAAACCATTTCTGTGACCCATATTTTACTATAATTGCTTCTCTTCACCCAGGGGTATAAATGGGTACCTGTGAGGGTAGAGGTTGATATTGTGTTTGAAAAAGCCTTCGGAGCGCCACGGCAGCTTGGGGCTGTATACTCCCCAGGGAGTTGAAAAAGATTACAAGAATGTTATTGGCTCAATGACCAGGGCACTAATGTAAAACGCATTGAGACGTTAATGTGAAATGCGATAAATATAAGAACTGGTTATTATAATTGTGGGTATGGCTTGGTTATTTGAGAAGTACAGTACCAAGCCCATCAATATCCAACAGTTATTTTTTATTTATATTTTATTTTAATTTTTCTTAGGGGGGTGGGCTCAGTGCAGTTTGCAGATTTGTATCATAGTACTTTCCACACTCACAGAGATGCCAACACTGAATTCCGAAAAAGAGTAGCACCGCCGAGCAGTTAACGGGTCGGGGGCAGCTTATTACCAATAACTGTAAGGGCAAAGGCTTCCTAAAGCCATTATTTCACTCAGTTATTTTCTGTGATGCTATTTTATTTAGCTCATTTTCAGGCACTGTTATGATGAAAAAAGTTACAACTTATTTGTGTAAGGTGCACAACAGTGCAACTAGACTTTTTTGAAAATTTTGTAGTTTGATGATTTAATGGACATATTCCTCCCAATAGCAGTCACATGGCCAGCTTACACAGCACATAATGTGTGGAGTTGGGTGATTCCATTATTGATAGGTGAGCCAAACATGGACTAAAATCATGTGCAAAAATTTTAATATGCGTGTACGTGAGGATTCGATGCTCCTCTATCACTTTTGCTTTATTTTACCACAACGGTAGTCAACATTTAAAGGTTTTTTTAAGTTAATTTTGAGTTTAATTTTTATAATTTTTATTACCAACTCATATTTAATAAATTTTTTGTAAAATTATGACTAAAGCTATACTATTATTACTAGGGCGGCTTGTAATCGTATTTTAGTGAAGTATTATCGTAGAGTCGTATTCACAGCTCAAAATCGTAATTGCTACACTCAAATTGAGTATGTTGGCATCTCTGCATTCAGCCAAAGTCCAACAGGGTTGCATATCATAGTTTACTTCTTTCCACACTCAGCCAAAGTCCAACACTAGTCCCCTGAACCATTGGTACTCAACCAGCCATAGTCTAACAGCAGACCCCCTGTTGGATTTTGACTGACCTGGAGTGTTTAGGGTTAAGGTGCCTTGGTAAAACTACGACATTGCTTCAGCATAATGGAAGTGACAAACGTGTGTCACATGCAACCAACACTCACCCAGACTCACTTTCTTCATAGATATGATCATAATTAGAGTGGATGAGCAGTTTTGCCATGTTCCCCTCTCAACCTTGGTGCCTTCTTTTGAAATGGAGATTACAAGTAGGCCTTCCAAACACTGGTCTACTTACTACATTTTGTGAGCCTAAAAGCAAATTTAAGTTTTCAAATGGCAAATTGGAAAATGACGTGCATAGAGTTCTTCCATAAGTTAGAAATACAGTTAGAAATACATGATAAATTGCTAAAGTCCATACTAAAAAATGTACACATAACTCACTTTTTATAACTGTTGTAGCTCCATTGCCTGCACCATAAACAGTTGCCACAAAACTACTTGCATTGTAACTGTGAACATTAATAAACACAACAATAGATTATACAATAACACCATTCCAGTGAAGTATGAACTCAACCCTTTAAAGACCATGCTGCTCTGTATCCTCACTTCCTATCATGCCTATACACCCAGACATGGCCAATATTGCTGAGTTTGTGACTCTAATTTTCAGTAACATTGTCCGTAAAAATAATACAAAACAGAAATTTGACATTTTTGGTTAGTGGAAGTTAGTCAAATCATGCGGCTGTTTGTGCTGCATTGAGCATTTTGCCACAAGAAACTTGCGGCGGATGAAGTATTTTAAGAGTAAAATTGTGCACTGCACCATGAAGAGAAAAGTACTGGTTGTCTATTAAGATGATTTGAGATCTACTTGTGACAAGGAGCCATCTTAAATTTACAGGTTATACATGTACATGACTGATTGTCAATGACAGTGTACCACCTTAAAACTATGTAAAGGGAAATATTGCAACAAAGAGAAAATAACATTCATGGTGTTGAACAAAAACAAAAACTAGCACTATATTTTCTTTAAACAGGAGACACACTATATTTTCGTGTTTGTGTTGTTCCCATTTTGTAGGTAAGAACCTTATGGGGTATTAAGGAGTAGCTTTTATACTGGAGCAGCACAGGGATAACCACATGTATATATATGCAGTATGTGTAACTGCAGAAAACTAAGGGACCATTTTTAAGGATAAGTTTGTTAGAAATGTCTTACTCCAAAAATGATAACAAAAATATTGAGGAAAAAAGAATGCATTTGAATAAGGGAATAAAGGTGTGATGAAGAGGTTTTTAACTATTGTTTAAAACCGATGAGGGGCCTGGTGGCTGATAATTGCCTGAGCCGAAGGCGAGGGCAATTATCGGCCACCAGGACCCTCAGAAAAAAAAACTCTGTCAAAAACATGCAAAAACCTTTAAAAGTTGGGAACAAATCTGACAGTTGAGACTCAGCTCACCTCGATTCTGCGTTAAATTTCTATCCATATTTACCGGCCAATTCCTTGAACGGAATGTCGATATTATTTCTGCCTCTGATAATTATTGGGAATCACACGTCACTATATGGAAACCAGACTAAAATTATGACTATGCTGTTCGTTTCCCACACCAGTTAGAAACAGAAAACATAATGTTGATTTTAAAAACATTTCAGCAACTTCTTTATTACGTTGTAAATTAAAAACACGTTTAGAAAATAAACATAGATAATTTTTCTGCAATAAATAAGGATTTTCCTTTAACATATTTTGACTTTTAAATAATTAAACTTCTCTGGGAATAGAACAGCTGAAAACCGTAGCTTTGCGGTTCAACATGCAGCCATGCCATCGCGAGTACTCGAACTCTCGCAATACTTGTTCAGGAAATAAACTTACAAAAATTGACCACTTTCGGTCTCAAAAACTTATCAAAAGTCTTGAGAGATTCAAGAGTCCACCAAAGATGCTGCTGAAGCTGGCAGCATATTGACAACAACACTGCTGTTGAAAGTGCATCCTGCGAAGAGGGACTGTGCGGACATGTTGGATGTGTTCAGATGAACTGCACCGCCATCACCCGGATCGCGATGCGCTACACCGGCGGTACGAACCGTGTGTTTTATGGCAGGGGGTCTTCGTCATGTCCGACCTCGGCACCGGTACTATTGCTGCTGTTGTAGGTTAAAACACGCATCTGGTATGTAGTTTGTCATTGTCGCTGGCGATATTTTTATTATGAATATGTGTTTGTATGTGTGTGAATGCAGGAAAATGTAATTAAAAATTATTGCATTCTTTACTATGTAAACAGTGACCAAAAAGAGCAGACGACATTTACATAAGTTTTTAGGCTCTTTCATGATGATTGATTTCATTGTTTTGTTTAAAACCAGTCTTTAACAGAAAGTTGTTTAAAACTGGTCTTAAATATATTATTATATATTACCGGGTAATACCCCAAATTTCCCTAAGCTTCAGAACCCACCCACTTTCGGGGATACATCAGCTTCTTTGATTAAAAAAACCAATTGAGAGACCAGATTATGACGACATAAACCCAAAAGCTGGAAACACGTATACGTCTTATCCTGATTCAGGGGCCATATTTTACATTTGCAAAGGCTAGCCGGTTTTAACACGTTGACTGCCGTGCATAATTTCAAATGGCGTTCCCATTTGCCAAGCGTTAGGGCCTAAGCGCATGCGCGCATACTTAATAGGTACCGATACTTACTTAAATAGTTTGAACATGTACATTTTATAGAAGCATGTCCTCACCACTGCCAGCAGCTTATTGGTTGCGCCAACAGTGGTGCCAGTGTATTCAAGTTACAATGCAAAGACCTTTCATTTTCTACGAGTATATTCGTAGTGGCAGACTCCGGTACACCTGTTAGTACGAGGATATTCGTAGTCGGCAGTCAACGTGTTAAACACTTTTTACCGTGTTTATATCGCCCGTTTAAACATGGCCACGTGATGCCCTCTCGGCCAATTAGAATGGATAAACTGACTAGGGTATTTATGAATGTCCTTTATAATAATGCAATCTGCAGTTTAATACTAACCTTTGGGCAATTGTATTTGCTGCAGTATTCATTATAGCATAAGGCAGGTGGGTACACAGTCCAAGTAGAAAGAATCCAGCCTATGTGAAAATTGTACATTTTATCAATAAATAATCACACATTCAAGTAAACTTCAGTTTTTTAGAGAGGTGAATGATTGAATGAGTACAACACAATAACTGCCAGGAATCTGTTCCCAACATTAAAACACAGAGCTTTGTTTTCCTACAATTGGTGTTCATGTAGTTCTGGATCACTTGTTTTGTTTTCTGTGTTGGCATACAACTTTGGTAACAACAATTCTTAACATTGTGTTAAAGTTTTCACTGCTAGTATCCTTGATTTTAAAGTCTACCTTGGCATATGGAAATTAAACATATCACATTTTCCCCAGTTTTGGGCAAATCCAGCAAAAAACCTGTTAGGAATTTGATATAGTGGATAACTGGTGCAGTTGGAGTTTGGAGGTGGCTGAGGGTTTTAGTATAAAATGTTAATGTTTGTTAAAGGATTTTGGTTTTAAAAGCAATCCTCATTTTCACATTATCATTTATATCTTTAAAGCAGTCAATGCATGCAAATTTCCCTATTATTTGGGCCACAAATCTTTAAACACGATTGTCAAATATGTTTTGCTTTTAAATTTGTGGTTAAATTGGTGATTATTTCTAAGCAAAGGTTGTTGAATAAGTTAAAACCTTCCCAATGATTAACAAATTGTGAATATTGTTGCTGCAACTGGGATGCTTATTTTGGTTTCACCATGGGGTAGATTCTGTACAATAGGGATAAAATAATGAAGGACAGTGAGTAGAAGTTAGAACAAGTTTATTTTCTATGTATTCTACTGCCAGGTCATCCAGTATCAAACATTGGCATTATATCAGTTATGCATAGAAATAGACTCAAACGACATGACTAGTCTAATATCTTTAACTCACTAAAATACTTGAAAATGTCCCAACAATAATAACAGTAAAAATGTAAACACTAAAATAATACCTTTCTCTGCCTAAGAACAGACCCAATGAAGTCAATTATATCAGATTGGAACACCTTTAACAAACCAGGTGAGTAACAACCCAACAACCAACTGTGTATGTGACTTTATCACTTAAATATTGAAGGACAGTGAGTAGAAGTTAAGATGTATACACTTATCCAAGCAGCTTATTCATGGGTGTTTACACCAACGCAGCTACGGCCGCCGCACGTGCATGTGACGTGACAATCAGCCGCACATGTACTAATCAGCATGAAGGATTCACAGTGCATACTGCGGCGACTATACATTGTAGCTGTGGTGGTGTAAACACCCATGAATGAGCTTCTCGAATTAGTTTATTCCACTGCCAGGTCATCCAGTATGAAACACTGGCTGTGAGATCACACTAATTAAACTCAATGTGGTGTTGATGGGCATTGCTGATTGGTTGAAGCTTGGCTGTTGCAAAACCTAAGGGTTAGCCAAAGCAGCTCTTGAAAATTTCGGGGGAGGGGGAACACAACAGAAAAAATATACACATTCTTTCCTATGCCTCTACATTGTGCCATATACTATTATACAAATATGACTGCTTCGAGTGCTATGACTCATGAGGTGATCTCTGACGCGTTCTATTTTCCCTGAGGCAAAGCCAAGGGAAAATAGAACGCGCCGGGGATCACCCTGGGAGTCAAAGTTTTTAAAACCATAGCACGAGTTACAAATGTAAAGCAGTCAATACTTGTTTTATAACACCCCATATAATGATATTGTGCCTAGACGTCAAAGATTATAGAGTGACGAAGGTGCAAGATGGGGAACTCTGGCTGAAATGGGAAATCCCACTAGACGCCATTTCAGCAAGTGACTCTATTGATACAACAATAGATCAGTGCAAACAATGACCATTGCTATCAATGAGAAACAAATTATTCACTTGCTGAAATGGTGCCTATGCGTATTTCATGCTCCAAAATAAGATAAAAGCCTTTGGCGCTCTATAATCTTCGCTAGACTTCTAGGTACCAAGAAAATACTGTTGCTATGGGTACAGTACATAGGTTGCTACGGGATAGTACATTGGTTACTACCGGTATAGCGCGTCAAGCTCGCACAGCTTTTTAGTAAAACATATCATGCGATGCGCTCTAAGCCAATCAAAAGGCGGAATCTTTATAATAATATCTACACAAGTAGAGTTTTAGGGTTCTGTTCCCAATGAAGGTTGAACAAAGAAAATCAGGAGGGAAAAGACAATGTTGTTTTAAAAGGGAAAAAAAAATAAAAACAAGTAAAACAAAATACCAAAAAATAACTAGACATTGAATGTTTAATTACAAACATATGGTGTTCAGCTTTTTAATGAAAGTTGCTATGACCTGATGACAGAGACGTGATGTCATGAAACATTAAAAATCTTTCAAAATACATGTATCTCATGCAAAGTTGGCTCATCAAATGCAACTCTAAAATAACATATTGAAGATGTGTACATCAACAATAAACACTTACCCAATTGCGAAAAAACACTGGTGATTCTTCATTTCTCACATGCGTTGTTTGATTGCTGCTATCACTAGTACCTGACATGTTGGTAAAACCAATGATTTCCAAGAGTAAATTCTGTGGATTGATAGAACAAACAATAAAAAGCATGAAGATTTCAATTCAAATCATTCAAGGAAAATAAAAGTGACTTAAACTATACTGTACAAAACATAAATTGTATGCTTATTACAGTATTAATGTACATGTACAGTACATATTTGTACTACATTGTAAGTTGCTGGATCACTCTTGCTGCCCTTCTTGTAGATACCTACAACAAGAGCCTTAAGCCAATCAGATGGTACATGTAGGTCACCGGTAGAGTAAGACTGCTTGAAGATGTGGGTTAGAATCGGTACTCCATGTAGCATAGGTCTTATCAAACCACCCTGAGAGTAGGGACTCCAAGTGATTCTCTCTTCTGTGACCTGAAAAAAGACCAGAACTTTTTTCCATTTGTCTTCAGGCTGCTTCCTATGATGTTGTTCATGTAGATATCATGTGCATTTTTCTGCATCCTCTGGATGTCATTTGGATTTGTACCTGTCCCCTGTTTCTGGGGTCATGGTTTTCCTTGTTTTCTTGTAATAACTGTCTCATTTATTTATTTGTTTGACAATCTTCTGGGTGATGTAGAGGTGGCTAGGTTTCCCATTGTCAGTAAAATGGGGGTATAACTTAAGCGTCATGGCATCGGTAATGGCTTGAATGAAGAATTTCCAGTTGTCCTCTATTGGCGAGTCATCTGGGGCTCCAGGGAAGTATCTACATACATGTACATGTACACGATGCATCTTCCAGTTTCCTCTGGACTAAGTGTTGATCTGCTTTTTCATACTTGTAGATTATGCACCGCGACTTTTTCTGTGACTTTGGTGTCATGTTAATGTTGAAGAGAACAATGTCATGGTCACTTATACCAGGCTTCACTCTAACATTGTCCACCATCTCAGGATTTGAAGTCAGGATCAGGTCGAGTATGAAACCTGATCTTGGCCTAGTTAAGTTATTTCCTTAGTTGATTTAGTCCGTTTTTGTTGAGAAAGGTGAGGAACATATTATGCTGTGCTTGGGTCTGCATGTTTGTAGTCTCCATATTGCCCCAGTCAAATGTCTGGGAAATTCTAAGATAATCTTGGTTAAGTTTTTGTGCTTGGAGAGGATCTTACTGAGGCTGTCTTGTACATGATCCATAGTAATGTTCGCATTTGGTGGACAGCAGCAGCTACCAATATAAATACAACCATATGTAGCAAATTGTATCGACACCCATGTCACTTCTGTGTTGGAATCAAATTCAGGCCTTTCAAGAACAATGTCATTTCTGACTGCCAGAAAGACACCCCTACTATGAACTTAATGGTCCTTTCTGTATACTTCATATTTCTCGGCGAATACCAAGTAAGTAGGAATGGTCTCATGCAGCTTGGATTCACAAAACAACCCAAAACATGTCTGGCTGGTGTTGTGTGACTGCAGCTGTTTTCCCCTTTGAGTCCATCCATCACAGTTTTTTAGCAGACCAAGTAACTTTTTCATCTCCTTGTTTCTGCTTGGCTTGACTGAGTTTACATGCGTTGAAGTATGAATTGGTGTATCATTACAATGAGGGACGGGTGAATTTGTAGAGTGAACGGACTTAGAAACATCCGCTGTCTGGAGTGTGTCAAATAAGGTGGATGAATCTACAATGGAAACAAAGTTTGGCGAAGATGATGAAACATTTAGCGAGCCACATCCGCATTCCCATTGCCAAGGCAATTGACTGTTTTCACATAAGTTTCTTTAATGTTTATCTGGTATCTCCATGCAATCACAGTGGAACCAGACACTGCAATGGCCGCATGCAACAGCGAGATGATGGTCGAGCACTTTCTGGTTACATCGGCCACATGGATAGAGTAATGATGCTGAGGGTACTAATGGGTGGTACTGGTGGCTTTGGTAGATTGATCACCATTAACCGAGTGCAGATGCATTACCTTGATCCTCCTCATGCCTCCAAAATTGACCCAGTCCTAAATGCTGCTTGCTGAGCCATCACTGGTTGCCTTAAACCAACCGATGCAGAAGACCTGTACCTGTTGCGTGGCATTGCACCTCCTAACATCAGAAGAAAGGTAGCATCCCAACGAGAGAAACTAAGGCAGGAAACTGACCCTCGACATCCCCTGTTTGATTGTGTGCCACCAAGAAAAAGGCTGAAGTCCAGACACAGCTTCATCCACTCAGAAGATTCCCTGCCTAACAGTCGGGACACCCAGCGCCTGGCCTTATGGAAATATCATCTCACTCAGACCTCACACAAGGTGGCCATTACCCCAAAGGAAACTCTCCCTACCGGTTCCATTGATGCATGGCCCTTTTGGTCCTGCCTGAATCGTTTGAGGACTGCAGTCGGCCGTTGCAAAGCCAACCTTGTAAGATGGGGCTATAAGGATGATGGGGATCTCAGCTGTCAATGCGGAGAGGAACAGACAATGGAACACCTCGTAGCCTGCCCTCTCCTACCAACCCCTTGCACCCTTGAGGACCTTGATGACCTGTCCCCTTGCGCAAGAACATGCGTGGAGCACTGGACTGGACTGATATGACATTAGCTGCGTAGTCACTCGAGAAGAAGAACCTTGATCCTGGGTATTTATTGAGCAAGGAAAATATGTAATCGGACCGTTTTTCTGGTTAAAAAAGGTGACTTTTCCCCAATGTTATTCTCGTACATCTATATAATTAAAGCTTGGGCCTAACTCCTCCCCGTCGAGCTTCGCTGTTAAACCGTGGCGTGGGGATGAGGTTGGAGCGGGTTCGATGCCATCTTAGATCAAACATGATTGAGCACTAGACCTTTCTTTTGCAACGTCACAGTCCAGAGTTTTTGCCATCCAAGATGGAGAAACTATGGCAGGCCATCAATGCAAAGCAAAACCAGATAATCACAGTTTCCAAAAATGTTACACAAATATTAAAAAATTGTATAGAATTTGTCGGATGGGATGTATTTCTTTAAATAGAAAGTTTGAAAAAATCTTGATTTTAGTCACGACGTCGGTCAACAAGATTTGAATGTGTTGCTACATTTGGCCGTCCATACCAGCCAGCACGGTTTGTTTATTTGTTATTATTGAATGATTTATTTAAAAAATATTGCCTTGGGCATCCGCAGGGCCGAATTGCAATAATATTACAATTAAAAAAGAGTACATTCAACAATACAAAGGTCCATTTCCCTTCCGCCCGACCCCACGTCTTAATGGTTGAATTCTTTGGTGTGCTTTTGACCTCTCATCATCACCTATGACCCACTGTTGCAGATCTCGCCCATATCAAGAGCAAGGCGCAACAGTGTGTCCAGCAGTGGCTGGATTCAGTTTGATTTGTGTGTGGACTAGATAAGAAGAAGAACCCATGGGTATAATACGGAAAGCTTTTTTATAGGCCTAGGACTTGAGAACGACCCTTTATGTCGACTGGGGGAATGACTCATGTGGTAGGAAAGAACCAAAGTATGGCTAAAGAAATGATTGAAATACAGTTATAACAGCGTGTTCAGTTAGGGAGAGATACCACTGCTTCAAAAAGATGGTTATACTGAGACGACTGCTAATAAATCATACTAAAGAGGAACAACCTCATCCCCTTTTTTACGGATACTACATTAACTTTATTTCATAGAAATTATAAAAGGACAAAAATTAAAAATGCACACAATAGTATATTTTCTTCACCCTAGCAATTTTTACATTCACATGGCATCCTAATGTCAACTTTTAAAATGTTTCTCCTTTTGTTATTTCTGTGAGAAATTTGTTATTGCTTTTTGTACTGATTGACTGAATAACGGTATGAAATAAATACAAGCGATATAAACCTCATGTAGTCCTGAGCAGCATTATGGTATACACGATATTTCCAAGCAAAAAGCCAGACAGAATGAACAAGAGATGGGTACACAAAATAACATCTAAGTAACACAGAAAACAAGTAATCAAGAAATCAAAAAACAAATAAATACAAAGCGAAGAAATATACAAATCAAGAAATAAATGAAGAACGAAATACACAAATAAGGAAACAAAGGCACACAGAAATCAAGACCTCAAAAATGCAAGAAACCAAAAAATAAAGAAACTGAAAGACACCAAGAATAAAAAAAAACAAAAACGAAATAAAGACAAGGAATTAAAGAAACAAAGAAATAGACGCACCCAAATCAAGAATTAAACAAACACAGAATTCAAGAAACACAGAACCCCCCCCCAAAAAAAAAACCAAATAAAGAAATTAAAACATCAACAATCCTGCAGAAATACAGAAATAAACAGACATAAACAAATCCACAAATACCGAAAAAAAGGTTGAAAAGAAATGCAGAAATACACTAATTATAAGAAATGAAATTCATTAAACGTCATGCCGCTGCCGCACCCCCACCCCATTGAAAAGCCATGGCCCCCTGTGCACCCCTCTTGAAAAAATCCTGGCTGTGCCGGTGCCCTCGCCACCTCTCCCGACTCCCCTCCAACGCCATGTCATGTTACAAAGCATGATTTGGGTTGTGAATAGCCGGCCAGATACATACTATACCTTGTTAACTTGGCATTGATGCATGCGCGCCAAATGGATATGCAGCTATTTTGATATTTTGAACACAATAAACCGATTGCGCAACCCGCGTCACGTGACCCCTTCTGTGTAAGTGTGTATAAAATGTAAACACACACGATGTCCTCCATAGGAAAGTGCGGTACGGTACATGATGATTGTTGCATTTAATTTATTCGATCGAGGCTTTTCTTGCTTGAAATCTGTGACAAATATTCCAAATTTGTACTAGAGACCTTCGAGTGGCTGAATAAAGCCAGTAAGGACAGTTCCAGCAAGTCTTAAAAATTGTACAAGTACCGTATAATTGTTCACAATGTGTACTACTAGTGAACGATGGAACGTTAGGCCAGATAACCGCGATCACCACACACTTTTCAACACAAAAATTGCAAAGTTTTGAAACTGAAATCATCCAAAGAAATTGCTTTCCAAAACTGTGTTATTCCTTTGCCCATTTGAAATTTTGCAAGGCTAGGTATAAATGCTCACTTTTCCAACGTTCTTTATCCTTTTTTTAAGTGATTTAGGCCACATTACAAACAAAATAACAGGCAGGCGGCTACATAATAGTCGTCTGACGCTGGTAGTGCATGGCTAAAACCTCTTTTTAGTAGAATTCTGTTAAATTATGAAACAGAGATGTGATTTAAATTAATGCCACAACATACTACTTTAAATATAGGGGCTGATTAACTAGTTTATCACTTAACAAAAGTAAAATTGACTGTTTTTGTAGTCACTCTGTGTCACTGCATATCTCTTTACACGTATTTTGCCATCAGCTGTATGGCGTTATACCCATAAGGGGTCACAGGACCGCATGTCAACATTGGTCGCGCAATCGGTCTATTGTGTTGACTAAAATTACACTTCTTTCTGAATAAGCAACCCATTGGTTTCTTCGCATGGAAATGAGGGCACTGATGAAACTTGCAAATTTATTAAAGTGGTTGATTATTATTGTTCATTATTTATGTATTCCTAAAGCTCTACAATTTTTATGATTTCTTTGTTTCGTTGTTTCTTTATTTGTGTTTGCCATTTTCCCCTCTGTTTCTTTGTTTCTTATATGTATATGTCTTTTTTTTAGGGAGGCACCTGGGGTAAACTGCAAACTTGGGCTAAATCATACCCTCACCCCACATTATATTGACTGCAACATTTCATACGCAAACATCACGCCCATCTAGTGGGTGCTGCACGGAGCGTGGCATCCCGCTAGTTTGCATTAATACTTGAAAACCGGTGCCAGTCACATCGCCCCCTCTCGCAAAGTGGCCCCTCGCACAGTCGCCCCCCCGACACAGTCACCCCCTCAATTTGAAAGTCGCCCCTCGGCAATGTCGCCCCCCGACAATGTTGCCCCTTTTTGTATTTTATGTCCATTAGCCTAAGGCAGAAATTTGTCAAGATGGCGGCGTTTTATGCTGCAGTGATCCAATGGAAAGTTTTTATCACTTCCCAGCCGGATAATCCCATAAAAATAAAACAGCAAATAAACCGTAGAAAATGTAGAGTATGTTAACCCTTTCAGCCCTAATGGCGACTATAGTTGACCAAGGTCACACACAAAACTGCACTCAAGCCAGAGCACAAGGGCCATTTGTTATACAGCTGTAAATTTGTCCATGTTCGCCCTCCGTACTCAAGCATACCATCAATGGAAAGAGAAAGATCGGATCTTTCTAATGATGGTAAAATAAAATAAGGTTGCTATTATGCAATCCCTTCAAATTGGAGTGGAAAGATCCGAACTGCCAAACACCTACGGAACGCCATATGGTTGTGTACAAAAAAGTGTTTGAGTTTACAGATCACACTGAGGAAACAAAAACAAAGAACTTGGCCATTTGTTGGCCAATGTCAATGATTTGTGGACGAGAGGAAAAGAAATTCAATATGGAAGAACTGTTTTATTACTTATTTTGCTGTAAAACAACATCTTCAAGTTGAAAATAGAGTTTGTAAAAATGGCCTTTGTACAACAGCTTCCTGTTGGGTAAGAATGTGTGGTTCATGCTTGTGTGGTCAAACAATGTGGGCACCACAGGCTGCATGTCAATAAACAAAATAACATTCTCAAAATGCACAGCCTTCTTTTTATTTTCAAGTAATGGAACTTAGTTTTTTAATTTTATCAACATTGTTGGATTGGCATGCTTTAATATTTTTAATTTTTAAAAGAATTCTGTCGACACTTCTTGTATGTTTGTGAAATCAGCCATTTTGAAACCAAGCCTAACCGAGCCAACAACTTGGTTACGGTTTGGTCGGAACAGCTGCGTCACTGCTGTTGAACAGAACACGTAAAAACGCTAAACCAATGACCGAAGCTCAAACTTCCTTTTTGGTCAAGGTCGCCAAAACAAGACCCTGGACTAATCCCGCAGAGGTTATTTTAACCAATGGTGGGGGAATAGTGCAACCAAAATGAGTTGACTTTTCATGACTTTGTGGGTCGGTCATGAACAGTTTTTTCGAGAAAAAAGATATTTTTTACAGAACCTTTGGGTTTAGCAATAGCTAGCTTTTGGAAGTCTCTGTTGCTTCCTCATCAGTTGCATGCGAGTTAAAATAAAATAATCAAGTAATTCTCTTGGTACATCTGGGAAGATGTTGGGTTGCAATGGGCATGGGAAATAGCATAGCTGTGCATATGTTTAAATGTGTTTGAGTAAAGTTTGAAGCAAGCCTTCGAGTTGTGCTTGCAAAATGCCAGTCATTGTAAATAATTAATATAATTTAATGTTAATTTTTAATCTCAACTGGTGTAGAAGAAAAAGTATTTCAGCGATGACAAACTACTCCATCTCGCGTACGGGGGCGACATTGCCGGGGGACGACATTGCCGGGGGCGACGGTGTCAGGAGGCAACAATGCGAGGGGCGACTTTGCGAGGGGACGACATGACCAGGAATCGAAATACATATTATTACTAGGGACCGGAACGCGTTACTGCGCATCTACTTCTGCGCAGGTTTACCATTGTGTGCAAAACAGTGGAAGACGCGATCTCGCGAGACTCGATCTTTGTTGCCACGCAAGCATCCGGCTTGTACATGCACATGCATCGGTATAGCACGCTTATGCATCGCAACAGTACATACCTTCATACCATCGAAAGTCCGACAAAAATCGTCAAAAATTTCGCCAAAATCTTGATGCTCGAATGCGGTAAGTACATTAAAATGTTGATTTATCAATTAACCCCCCCATGAAACTGTAGGAAACTGTCAAAAAATGAAAGAAACAGGTCAAATCACCCTAGAAAGGTTACCACCTCCTTCGCATGTGTTGCCATCTTCTGCCAAAAAGCAACGCAACGTTGCGGAACACTGCGCGGAGTCTGCCCGGGCTCACCGGCGCGTGTGTCGGTAGGGGTCCGCGCAGCTTCCGCTGCTCATGCACGGTGTCCGGGGTGGGTTTCAAACTCGGGCTACGTCCGATGAGGGCATTATTCTTTCAGTATTCAATGTGGTTGGCATTCAGTATATTTAAATATTTTTTATATCATTACTATTCTTACGAATGTTAATTAGGCCCCAATTAAAAATTAATTAAGCCTAACTTTAGATTTTTTTTTTTTTTTTTTTTTTATCTGAACGGCATATGATAAAGCTCTGTTATTTTTTTTTTTATCAAATAGTGATTTGTGATGATTTTTACTTAAATATGCAGATGATGTTGAACCATAAAAATATTGATAAATGTAGGGTTTAAATGGTAAAATATAACTATTATTTTTATATTGCATTTGACAAGTCTATTTTTGAGGTTTATTGCAATTGATCAATGGCTGTTGATTTCAGATATAACACACTGAAAATTGTTTTCTTTATTTCTTTTATGAATATTACAATATTAATGAACTGTGTGTTTTTTTTGGGTTTTTTTTTAACAATCTTTACAGAACATCATGGGTGATGAGTTGCAGCTGTTTTCTGAACAAGGGAAAAAGAAGACCTGGACTGCCATGCGTGATCACTTGTACAAATTTATAGATGCTGCTTTGTCAATTGTAGAAGGGGAATCAGCCCAAACTGTGACTTCCAATGATGAAACTGTTAGCATTCCTTTGTTGGTGGGCAAGACAGTAACTCACTTCTTTATTTCTGAAGAGGAAAGAATTCCATACACTGGTAAAGTTGTCAGTCAAGTACCAGGTTTTCCACAGTGGTTCAACATAGTCTATGATGATGACGAAGCTGTTTATACTTACAAACTAATTGACGACTACAAAGAGGGAAATTTAGAACTACATGTAGTATCTTAAATAAATATACATGAATATCGACAGGGATAAATAGTAGAAATGCTTGGACAGGAGCATTTTTATTGCGAAGGATAAGATTGTGTAAGTGTAGTACATGTAGATCTTGTCCCCGATGTCCACCCATTCTGTTGGGAGATCAAAACAAAACAATATTAATTATCTGATTAACAATAATTGAGTAAATGCAGTTGAATAATTTTCATGTTATATTTGATGTCTATTTGTGTGACTTTCTCAATACACAGGTCAAATCAACTGCAAAAATGATGATAACATGAGTGGAATACATGGAATATACATTATTATTCATGTGACAATTGATGTATTTGTCTACTTTTATTGCCATGGAAACCTGCTGTAATTATAATTTTGATTTTTAAGAACATGAATGATTTTAATTTGGCTAACCTGTGGATATCTGTTGACCAAAAATTATTCTTGTACGATTTTGTTGGCAAAAGTTATTGCCGTTTAACTTTGTTTACTCTTTTGTTTACTACTTTTTTTAATCATAAAATACAGTAAACAAACAAAATGCTATTTACTTTAGTTATTGCTCAAATAATGTTATGTTATTTGTCAGAATTATGATTACTCACACTTTTGCTGCCATTTCCATGCCACCGAACCCTAAAGATGTGCAGGTTATTAACATACATCGCCTTTAAATAAACAATATTTGTTTACATGTTACCATAGCAACCTAATATAATTACAATTGTGGTTTTCAAGCGCGCATGATGTGGACTTATTGCAAGTCTTTAGGTACCCGTTGACCAAAAAGTATTCTTGTACGATTTTATTTGCAAGAGTTATAGTCATTTACTTTTGTTTACTCTTTTGTTTACCACTTTTCTTTATTACGAAATAAAGTAAACAAATGATATGCTAATTAACTAGGATATTACTTAAAATTTGTGATGTTTTTTTTCGGAATTATGATTACTTCACTTGTTGCTTCAGTTTCCATGCCACCAAAAACCTAAAGTGATGCAGGTTATTGGCGAAAATTGTCTTAAAGTAAACGAGCTTGTTTATTTATGTTACCATAGCAACAAAATATTGATACTGTTATGATTTCACCCAAATGTGATGTGAATCGGGCTGACTGCCCATCATCTACCTCTATATAAAAAATAAAGTCCATATCGTCGTGTGCCCGGTAAAAGGACGTAAGGGTGAAAATGGTTTACAAAAGTCATTATCGTTTTCTTGCACCATTGGATAGTGTATTCAAATCTTCATCTTTTGGTGCAAACATTTTCCAAAATTACTGCGTCATTGTGACGTAATGGACAATATTAAAAGGGCGTAAGGCAACTTGACTTGAATTATTCCTAACAGAAGGGCGTAAGCACCTTACGGCCTTCTTATCCAATAGTTTGTTCAACTTGTGTTCCCGGTAAAAGGACGCAACAGAAATATTCTAGTGTGGTACCAGTATACGCTACCCTCCTTCAGATCACGCTCCGCTGTATCACTAGCGCCATGAATAACATAGGTAACCAGTCCAAAGGTCAATAAGTTGGTGACCTCGTTGCTGAGTAGTATGGTGTGGATGACAGCATAGAGCAACCGTCTCTTCAAACCAGTAAGTATCGAAATAATTATTGTCATATAAGTTTATAAGCAACAACAACAACAACATTGCAATTCACACAGCATGGAGCAAGGAAATGATACATATAACTTATAAGTAATACTATTATTAATAGTTCGGTACAGTTTAAAAGTGTTGTCCGGGTACTGGGCACCCTGTAGGAATGTAACGTTAACGTTAACGCTTAAGTAAGTTAAAATTATGTTTATCATCGATCAGGAAAGGCAAACAACCATCCAGTCGAACCATACCAAGAGTATTTTTATTACCCTGGCACTCTCAGTAGGAAGGAAGGGGGAAGAGATAAATACTATTTTATCCCTGACGGAAGAGAAGTTGGAATGTGTGTGTACTGTAGTGTGTGCATCCTCCATCCCATGGGCTGGCGTGCATTGTGGGGGGTGTGTGTGCGTGGGTAGGCACTGGCAGGGTTGTGGGGACATTATGACAATGGAACAATAGGTCCCCACAACGTTTTCTTTGAAAACCATGTCCCCACAGAGGGATTCTTTAGAAAAGGGAAGAATAGAACAACAATAGGAAGTCTAAAAAGAAGGTGTGTGTGTGTGGGTGTGGGAAGGGGGGGGGGGAGGGGGTCAGCAACGTCATCAAACAACGTTGGTTGACGAAGGTCCTACCCTCTAATGTTACTGATGTTACTGTTAGTGCCTTCGTTATAAATTATTTTAGGATTTCAATTTTGATAGATAAATTACTTAGTTTGCATCTGAAAATGTTGACATGTTTCATGCATAACTCTATAAAAATAGCTCATAATTCTTCAACAGTAGTTCTTGGACCACAGGGTCAAAATATTTTGTACAAATCTGATTTCTTACTGTTATTAACCAACTCTGCAGCCAAACCCATCAGCTATTCCAAATTCCAAACTATTTAATTGTTATTTTATGTATACTTTTCAGGCTATTGTCATCATAATATGGATCCAGATACTGATGTTCTGGTTGAGTGGGAGAGGGATGGGTCAAAGAATGTTGTACGCCTTAAGGACCTCAGCTCATCCGACAGATTTGTACAAGTAGGCTCCGTTGTTACAATGCAGTGGAAGAGAGGGTCGACATGGAGAGGGAGAGTCCTGGACATGAGTGAGATGCCAGACTCTGAAGAAGATGACATTCCACTTGCTTACTTAAGAACATTGATTGGGGGTATGTTTACATTATATCTTAGATGTAAGAGAACTTAATAATAACTAAGTTCTAGTGAGGTTTGCAGTGACACGATTTTGTGAAAATTAACAATCTCTGTCTGACAAGTTGAGGTGGTTCTGGAACAGTTAAGATTTCTCATACTGTATTCTTCTGAGCCGGTCAGAGAACACTGACAGGGATCCAGTTGTAAAGACCAATAAAACTTCTAAGAAAATGTTTTCAATTGATATTTTGCATGGTGTCTCTCCGAAACTCAGAAGTCTGCCTTTAGTTAGTTTAATCAAAATAACAATGAACAATTTAAATGCACTTATTTGCCACTTCATTCGATTTGTTTTATTTCATATAATTTCATTTATTGTTGGAAAATATTATTATTTTTGTCATATTGTATTTTGTTTATTTTGGCTCAATATTTTTATCAGACAGCATACACCAGTAAAGATGGGTTACTTTTAGGTTAATGTTTTGATTAATTCATTTTCTATAATACAGATGAAAGACCAATGTCAAACAATGACTCATCACGTGGATGTTGGGACACAAGTCACTGCAATTCTAATGCTGAAGGTAAATAAATAACATTCTTGACTTCAAATATTAAAGGATGTCAGCTGTTGTGTCAATGCTGTGAAACATAAATTTGGGATTCCACATAATTTGTGGACAGCAAAGAAAATCTTATTTGCCATATTTTTAGGAAAAGTTACTTAACTATATTTTGCAAATCACATTTTCTCTCAAATATATTCAGGATCCTTGACAGAGTCGTTTGCACATCCCCTCACACAGATATTTATATAAAACATACGAATTTATACAATTTTGTTTTCAGTGCAGTGTGTTGGTTCAATCAATACCGTGATCCACAATGCCATGGACAGCGAATGTTGTCAAAGTACCCAGTGTACAGAGGAGGTTTTCGCTGCGTGTGTGTCCTGCCAAGTACTACTCTGCTTCAAACACTTTGTTGAGGACGACCCATGCCAACAGCATAATGACTTTACAGTGAGTAATATATGTTTAACAGGGAAATGCAGAAAGTGTGTCAACCTGTAGCTCTGAGCACCTTGAACTGTTAACATTTTGCTCCTAAATATTGCTTGTAGTTGATGAATTTATCAACTTGTTTACATTACCCATGACCATGGCAATGTAATCTGTCAGACTCAAAGCACTTTGGCAAAGTGTACTGTATATTCAATTGTAAGGGGCTCCATAGAAAAAAAAAACGATTTTCTAAATGTTTCGCCAATTCTTTCTATGACACAGTCACCAAATCTACCAACATCAACTTTTATAGCCCTTTTCCCCCTCCAATACAGTTGTTGCTCCAGTCCTTCCCTCATAGTGGACAGCCTGGTCCATCCATGTCAGCTAAGACGGCTGATGGAGCAACCTCAAGTTGTGAGCAGGAAATGGATGTAGAAATCCCACTTCTTCTCGAAGAACAAGGATCAATTACTGAAGAACAGGTAGTTAAATCTGAAATAGTTTTCATGTATGTTAATTAAAAATGTATAGCAAAATATACAGAGCCATATCAATGCAACATGAATAGATGTAAACTTTATATGAGAGCTCCCCTTTTCTTGAGAAGTTATTCATATTGAATTTATTGTCAATTAAAAAACTAAAATATCAATGTCTTTATTGGTGTCCCTTAAGGTATTCTTGACAGGTTGCACAGATAATCTGAACGCATACATTTATATATAATGGTAATTTCACCTATTCTATTTTGCTTTCTTCAAACCATTACAGTTGGAGTCCCAGCCCTTGCCTCAAAGTGAACAGGGTGATGCCTCAACTATTCCATCCAATCCTTCTAGTGGCACATTCTCAAGTGATGAATCCCAACCCTCCACAGAATCTACATCAAGTAGCCAGACTGACAAACAAGGATT
Organism: Marthasterias glacialis; assembly: GCA_911728455.2. Lineage (NCBI taxonomy): Eukaryota > Metazoa > Echinodermata > Asteroidea > Forcipulatida > Asteriidae > Marthasterias > Marthasterias glacialis. Next base: position 8,738,440 of record OU452240.1, read on the forward strand.
GACTGTGGAAACGCCGCCTCCTTCCATACAACATGAATCAAATAAAGAGGTACCAATGTCCATTCTTAAATATGTTGCACAAATAGGTATAACCACACAAGAGCGAGTGGAATATGGAATATCATAGTGCTTCTGTGTGCCATATCAAGGCTGAAGGTGGCACGAAAACATACAGCTCGTCTGTGTCCCATATCAGGATGCAGACGGCTATATTTTTCCATATTTCATGAGCACGCATGTGATAGTGTATTTATCTTCAAGTAAACTTGTCATCACGGTGGTGGGGGTGAAAAGAGCTGTGAAAATTGTAGAAGAAAGTCTGCACATTCTGCAATTCTGTTCTGGTGATTTTGGTAGTTTTGGTGTTTTGGGGTGATTTGTGGTGGGTAAATATGTGCTACTACTTGGCCGGTTTTAAACACCCTGTTTAAAACCAGTTGGAGTCTGGAGCTGATAATTTCCCATGCTCTCAGACTCAATCAGTTTGAGTCTCAAAACTGTCAGTACTGTGGTGTCGATGTGAGATAAAACAAACTATTAACTTGCATTTTGTTATAAATACTTTCCAGAAATGCTTGGCTCGGAAGAACAAGGGAAACCCAAAGAATTGGAAACAAAGCATCCGGAAGCAGAAGAGAAATTCTGGTGAGTCGTATACGTCTAGTGATGGGAAGGAGCGCCCGGCAAGACATATTAAGCCATCTTGTCCAGATAAATGCAAGCTTAAATGCTCACTGAACATACCTGTCGATCAAAGAGAAAAGATTTTTGAGCTCTTTTATAAGACTGCCTCATATGAACGACAACGAGATTTTATTCTTCAAAATGTTAAGGCAGCACCAAGTGGGAAGAAAGCACAAGGAAAGCGGGTTAACCGTGTTTATTATTTGCCAGTTGAAGACAAAAAGATGCAGGTATGTCAACTATTCTTTCTCAACACAATCAGCATTGGCCAGAAGATGGTTACATACACCTTAAGAAAGAAGAAAGATGTTGTCTTCTGCAAGCCGGATAAAAGAGGCAAACATAAGTCAGTTCGTAAAGCCAAAGAAGTAGATTTGGACGCAGTGCGTGCCCATATTAAGAAGTTTCCAGTAATGCCTTCCCACTACTGCAGAGCTACCACGAAACGGAAGTACTTGTCTCCAAATCTAAGTGTGGCAAAAATGTATGACCTGTATGTGGAGGAATGTTTGAAACCACTTTCCCTAAAGCAGTATCGCCATGTTTTCAATACAGAATTTAACTTGGGATTTCATGTTCCAAAGAAGGATGCATGCAAGAATTGCAGCTGCTATACCAACGCATCTTCTGAACTTAAAAAGAAACTAGAAACAGAACATCAAAAACATCTAAAGAACAAGGAAACAGCAAGAAACGAAAAGGATCAAGACAAGAGCAAGGCAGCAATAGATCCGTCATTCAGATCTTTCACATTTGACCTCCAACAGGTTTTGTCAACCCCATCCTCGAATACATCTGTGTTGTTCTACAAGCGGAAACTTTCCTCATATAACTTTACGGTTTATAACCAACAGAGTGGAGAAGGTACATGCTTTATGTGGAGCGAGGACATGGGACGCAGAGGTTCCTGTGAAATGGGCACGTGTCTCATGAAGTACTTGCAGCAACAGCCAGAAACTGTGAAGCATGTCACACTTTTTTCTGATTGTTGTGGCGGGCAAAATCGCAATCAGTTTGTTGCAGCAGGATTATTGTACATGGTCAGGACATCATCAATTTCTGTGATAGAACAAAAATTCCTTGAAAGCGGCCACACACAAATGGAAGTCGACTCAATGCACAGTTGTATTGAACAAGCCAAAAGGAAAACCACTGTTTTCCACCCAGACCAATGGTCTACCGTTGCTTCATTGGCAAGAAGGAAACGACCATACAAGGTTGTGCAGATGAGGTACAACGAGTTCTATGACCTCAAAAAACTGGCTGGACATACGCTGCATAATGTAAAGAAGGATATAAATGGTGAAACAGTCCAATGGATGAAGATCAAGAACTTGAAGTTTGAGAAGGATGCACCTCACTTGATCAAATACAGGTATGGGTTTGATGAAGAATTTCATGTTCTTCGTGTGAGTGCCTCGGGAAGACGCAAAGGGCGTGAAGTGAGCCTGGAAAGCCTATACAGTGCTCGAATCTTGATCTCCGCTGCTAAAAGGGCCGATCTCATCAACCTCTGCGACACACATGTTATCCCTGAACTTTTCCACAGTTATTACCGTGGACTTCCATCCAAGACAACGGAATCTGACGATAACAGCGATGATGACAATGGGTCAATGCATATCCCTGAAGATTAATATACCGAAGTAAACGATTGTATAGATTTTGGATTTGTTTGTTTCATTGAAAAGACTGAACACATAATGACATTACTTCGAGTATCAATGAGTTAAAGGATCACTGAAAAGGAATGCAAAAGCACCTTGCTTGATTTGATCGAAAGGTGAATGATAACGTCAGTTAAAGAAACGATTCATATCATGCATCACCTGTCCTCATACTCAAGCAAACAGTACATTCATGCCCAGTCCATTCTGTATGTCTGACGCACCTCTGAAAGTCCTCATTCTTGGTCATACATCATAGATACAGTTATTATTTAAGGGCAGAGTAATTAAGACAGCGCCAACGTTTATTTGGGAAAAGCTTCAGTTTATCAAAAACTCCTTAAATATCAATGCGCCAACTATTATTATATCTGGTTATGATACAAACATTTCCTCGAAACTGTAGCCCGTAGGCCTGAAGAAGGCTGTTTGAAGAGAAGACGATGATAAAATTTCAGTTTTAGATGTAGGAGGAAAACCCCAGATGGGGAAACTCACGAAATCAGGTGGAGACAGGAAACCACATCCACATGTGAGGTTCTGGTCTGCGGTGGGATTGAAGTAGGTTTATTTGTCACCGTTCACAATTACATGTTTTTACCATCTCTCTAGCTTTTAAATCGCAGCAGGAGTAGCTTTATCTTCACCGTTTTTTGCAAAATAACAAACAAAACGAGCTTGCGATATTGACCAAAAATGTAACATCACCAGTGGTTAAATGAAGAATTTACTCATTTAACAGACGCATTAAACACTAGACTTTGTTTCTTCATGTTAAAATATACACATGGGCATAATGATGCTGGCGATACTAAAATAGTCTAAATACGTGTATTTGCTTCATGCAATGTCCCTTCATGGCCATCATAATGCCATTGTTTGAATTTTGAGAAGTAAACTGCTACTTTCACTCGCAAATATTCGATTGTACATGTTTTCGATAATATATGATATTTGAGAAATAAACTTGTTTATATTCGTATTTGATTGTATGAATGTTAAGAAACATAAGATACGCACAATTTGTTTATGGATTTTGAGAAATGAATTGTATAATACGCACAGATTTGATCGTATTAATTTATGGAGAATGAACTGTATGATACTCAATTGTATGAATTTTGGAAAGTTAATTGTATGATACTTATAATTATTATATTGTATAAGTTTGAGAAATGAACTTTTTGGTACACATGATTGTGGAACTAATTAATGTTTTTAGACACTGTTAAAATATATTTATATTGATGAAAAATTAAATGTTTTGCAGAATTCCAACATTCGTTTCCTTGTAACCACCCCCTTGACATTTGAATCTAGCGGCTATATTATGCTACGGATAGCGATCGATGCTATAAGTATCCCACCCCCACGAATTGATTAGAGAAACATAAAAAGCGACCAGATAATGTTTATTGTGGATGAATTTATAAGCATGTAGGAACAAAAAGATTGTTGAATGTTTTAATCTAAAACAGTCTGTACTGGGTCTTACTTCAAATCAATAGACCTTTATCATGGTGCAGCCATATTGATTTTCTCCCATTCAAATCAGTGTAACCATACCGAGTCTGGAAGAAACCAAAAAGTCTGGTTCCTTTTTGTACAATAAATATTAGCATTTATTACAGTTAATGGATACAGGGAACATGACCAAGATGGTGGTAGCATGATAAAGGTCTATTACGTTGCTGAAATGCGCCCTTAAGACCTTAATTTTCCTAGCGGAGATGAGAAATAGTTACTGGTAAAAGGACGTAACGCCCTTACGCCCTTCTTCCGGGAACAATTTTCACACTATAGTGTGAAAATTGTTCCCGGAAGAAGGGCGTAAGGGCGTTACGTCCTTATGTTATGCCGTGCTCGGACGTTTTTGTTCCCGGAAGAAGGGCGTAAGCATAATTCTGCTTATAACTAAACAATAAAATAACATAATGCCATCAAATTAACACAACATAATGAATTTAAGCATATATCCACACAGTCCAAATCTCAACTTCATACGGCTTAAAATGAGAGTTTTACGGCATTCAAACCTAAACTTGATTTCTTCGAATAAAGAAAAACAGCCCAGATCTGCCCTTACGTCCTTTTAACGGGCACACGACGATATGTGTTTCACTTATAGAAATATGAAGCCTTGAATTTGTTTACTGCTTTTGTTTACTTGTTTACCCCTTGTCTTAGCTCTCCTTTGAATTGTAGCCTAAATTTTACCATTGTTTCAATTGACTTTTTGAACAAAAAAACCTCCTGACTTCCAATTTTCTATTCTCCATAACTTTTGAACCGGTTCTCCGATTTGACTCATTCTTACACTGAGTGTTAAACTCGCATTTAAACTAACTTTTGATTTAAGGAAACAACAGAAGCCTGCCATCAAGATGAAAATTTCCATTTCTGACCCTATTATTACACCATTGATTTATTTGTGATGTCTGATTGATGTTATTGTTAGTTAGAACTTGTGGTCAGCGTGTTGTGTCGGAGAGATCGGCACTGAGGGCCTGCCGCCTGTTGTCGGCTTTAATACGAAAGTTGTGAATGGTGGGAACACTTACTCAGGAAAGAAATCACACTTTACCAACCACCTGAGCGCTGATAAGAAAATCAGAAAGTCACGTCAGGCCAGGGCTTAATTAGTAGAAACTACTTCGATGGAAAGGACCGTGCACTGCAGATGACAGTTGTTAAAACTTGTATTGTACTCCGTACTCGTTATAAAAACAAGAATCTTTCATTTTCACAACGCCCATTTATAAGGGCATTCGACTTTAAGAGTTGTAAATGCTGTGGACGCTGCTCGTCCAAATACACGCGAAATAGTGAATAATGTTTCACTTTTAGGTCCTACTACTCATCATCCTCAGGCCCAATACGGTCTTACGTCCATTGGCGTCAGTGACATTAGTGATAAGGGGGACGAGCGATATCAGCCACGGGAACGAACTCGGAATGGATCCTGGCTGAACTTCTTTTTAATTTTTCGTTGCTCGTGCGTGCAAAGCGTTTGTAAAAAATTATTGTATTTTACGGTCATACTAAAAACCGACCACACGCCGACAACAGTTCAAAGTACCGACATCTCGCCGACAACAAAATTCTAATACCTTAAAACCGACAACTAAACCAAGCGTATGTTAGAAAGATATATCCTATGTTGTCTTTGAAAAATTAACTTGCATAACTTCACGAAAAATCTGACTTTTTAACCAGAAAAAGGCGAACTTACACGGAGTATGGTCAGCCGCCGTCTTGGCATGAAACCCGTGTTTTGACCATTCCTTTATGCTACGGGTAAGGTGGATTTATGCTGACAATAGAGGGCGAGCGTGGTGTGAATTACTAGACCTTTTGCCCCTCAGCGACGTGTTACCCCTCAGGGACGTGTTACCCCTCCATCGTAATGGAAGTAGTCCACAAACATTTGTCAAGCAAAGAAGGCGGCCGACCATACTCCGTGTAAGTTCGGTTTTTTTTCTGACTAAAAGGTCAGACTTTCCGTGAAGTTATGCAAGTTAATTTTTTAAAGACAATATAAAGTATAATTTCCTAACATATGTTTGGTTTAGTTGTCGGTTTTAAGGTATTAGAATTTTGTTGTCGGCGAGTTGTCGGCACTTTGGACTGTTGTCGGCGTTGTCGGCTTTTTAGTTTGACCGACTACCGTACTAACTGTGTGTGATGAAAAAGCGTCATTGGCAACTACATTTTGTTTCAGTGACAATTACTTGAACTGTCAATGTCATGTCACTGAATAAGTGGCAGCAACTGTACGACCGTCTGAATCTTTATTGTGATTGTGAATGCTAGTTCTAGCTATCTAAGCTCTACACTTGTGTGACACATTCTTCTCTTGTCATCAGCGGACAGCACTCAGCAGAACAGAGTTCGGTATAGTCTTTTTAATTTTAGACTAAAATTTAGTGGACAGTCTAGTCATCAAAGAGCTTCAAAGAGCTGCTTAACTTAAGCACAAAAACTTAAAAGCAGCTAAGCACAACAAAATAATGCTTACCAGAATAAGGTCACCGGCCAAACTACCATGTCACATGTACAGTTTATGAATGGTATCCTGCTTATTTCTGCTTAGCAGCAAATTTTTAAGCAATATTTAAGCCTTAAAAAAGCAGCTCTATGAAATCGGGCCCTGGTCATGACAGTGCAGTCTGGGGAGCCCCCTGTCCTCGGGTCTAGCTCTACTCTAGCGCGATCTAGCACTAGCAGTAGCACTTTAGCACTAGCACTAGCAGTAGCAGTAGCAGCCATTAGAACAGTGCTGTAGTGACAGTGTGATTGGTAAACACCTAGACCCAGTAACTGGGGCGCTGTACTCCTTCTTTTGAGATTTTGACATTATCGGTCACGTCGGTAGTACTACTATGTAGTCAGGTGGTACTAGGACTGATAATGTCAAAATCTCAAATAAAAAGGAGTACAGCACCCCAATTACTGGGTCTACACCAATCTGAGAAGTGCTCGATTATGGTGTTTTTTACACCACCACAGCTAGCTAGCTATGGCCTCAGCATGCATGCGTGACACGACACGCACGTCAGTGTGCATATGGATCAATCAGCATTGAGGATACACCGTGCGTGTGCGTTGACGCGCGCGTGTCTACAGCCATGGTTGCAGTGGCGTAAACGCGGTATTAGAAAAATTAACTTTTTAGGTGCCAATTAAATGTATGTCATCTATGGACAACTTTCATTCATTGAATCGATAACCAAAATTAACCTTCTGCCGATCTGGTAAAAAGAACCAACAAGAAGTAGACTGGAGTCAAGACCCAGTAACTGTCGCTGGGCCTGGGGTGCTTTACTCCTTTTTTTTGTAAATGTTGACTTGGACAGTCGTACTAGCACTTGGGGAATGCCGCACTTAGCACTAGCAGTAGTATGACCGGACATGTCAAAATTTTTAAAAAGGAGTACAGCGCCCCTAGACCAAGTGGATAAAGTCAAAAACTCAAAAATCTTTTTTGAAATTTTGGCTTTATAAAGTCAAAATCTGAAGGTAAAAAAGGAGTACAGTGCCCTAGTTACTGGGTCTACAGTGCCCGTGTTTCTGGATAAATAAATAAAAAATCCGAAATGTTGAGGAAATTTATTAAATTTAAATAGTTGTGGAAAAAAACACATGATTTTCCAGGCCAGAGGAATTTTCCCTGACCATGGCTGCCAAAAGTGACATTTTATCATGTAAAGTTCTGCCTTAAATGTTCTGTCATCGGAATGTCGTGTCCAGATCCCGTTTCACTTTTTAGGAAAAAAATGACATAAAAAAGTCTTAATCCATGTAAGGTTAAATATTTTCATTTTATCATTGAATTTAGCTCCATAATGTAGAGGAAAAAGCTTTGCATAGAGCATGCTAGCGGTGTGATCCTTGAGGCGAGCTTCATAATATCCCTGGGAGTTTTTCAAATGGTCGGCAAAGCTTTTTCCTCTACATTATGGAGCTGAATTCAATGATAATATGAAAATATTTGACCTTACATGGATTACGAGTCAGGCAAGTTTCGCGCTTTTACTAGGCATTTTTATTGCGGTGTACCAGTTTTCTGTAGGACACCCCTGCACTCCAGTTTGGACTGGTCCGTCATAGAAGTGCACCATATATATAGTGCAAAATGGTAACCGCACAAGTTGGAAACTGAACTGCGCAATTTTGAAATTGGGCACATTCGCCCTGGCGAGTTTAGTACTTGCGCAGGCAAGTCTTTAACCTGCACGAGTTTTTACTTTATATTAAAACACACACATTGAGGGCGCCCTTACGTTTTTGAAGTGAAAATGAATTCTTTCAATGTCATTTTTTTGCAAAAAAGTGAAACGGGATCTGGACACACTGATAGTCCAAATGACAGAACAACACATAAGGTGAAAATTTAAATGACAAAATAGCCCTTTTTGCAGCCATGGTCAGCATAAATTTGCTCGGTCTTGGGAAGTAAGATGTTCTTTTATTTTCCACAAATATTTGAATTCATAAAATCTCCTCAACATTTTGGATTTGTTCTTTTTACCAGATAGGCAAAAGGTTATTGGTTATCGATTCACTGAATGAAAGTTGTCCATAGATGACATACATGTATTGGCGCCACAAAAAACCTAATTTTCTAATACTGCGGAAATACATGTAGGAGACCTGCGGAAATATGAGACTTGACTATAAGTTATATAGATGTATTTTTTCTTTTAGGCCTATATTATCCTTTCCTCTCCTGTAGCAGCAGTGTGATTTGTCAATTATAATAAATTATGAAAAATCACCAATCCATTTGAGATTAACTTAATTTTTTTGCAACATTGGCATGCCATACAATTATCCTCTTTTCTTAAGGAGAATCAAACTTGATCTACGAGATGAAATCTTTTTGACACATGTGATTAGTAGTATAACAGTGCATTAGTGATTTATACTGAAATTCAGACTTTTTTATAAACTTTTGGGTGTCATTATTGACAGGAAACTTTATTCTCAACATGTTGAAGCCTGATGATAGCATAAAGTGTAGTTTTCAGAGTAGAGGTACTGGTCCCTGTGGATCTCACCCTTTCTCACACAGTAAACGGAAATAAAAATTTGTGATCGGAAAAATATACATGTAGGTGTTGATCGGAAACGGATGACGGCATGATACATGTAAATTCATTGATTTAATTTAAACCTTAATTATTCTAACCAGACTTGAGAGATAAACAATTTAAAAGGGCCCGCCACTACTGTCTGACGCTGTCACTGACAGTGACCAGGTGACTGTATACACTGTGCATGTTGTGGGGAATGCCAGTCATCTCGCCCCCCCAGCAAAGTCGCCCCCTACAGATTAACCCTTGCAAGTCCCCCTGTGACAAAGTCCCCTCTTCCATATACATGTACAAAGTTGCCCCCTCACAAAGGATGTCCCCTGATTTTTTTTTTATAGACCTATGAGTGTGCCTGGTTTGGTCACTTGTTAATCACCCTATCAAACAGACACAAAAAATACTGATAGTGTTATTTTTTATTCTATTACAGGTGGATCAATTAATTTGTATTGTAATGAGTACAAACTAGAATGTTGTGAACCATGGATCCTGAGGGCGATGAGGAATGGATTGAGGCTGAAATTCAACGGCAACTTGATGCAATTACTATTTTTGAAAATGAAGTGGTTCGGACTGATCAACTACAAGATGATATATCTGAAGCTTCGAACAAGGTGAACATACAATGATTATATAAACAATGATGTAGTAATAATTTAGCCCAAAACAATCACCAGCCTAGTTTTTGAGTAGTCTACTTTGGCCTACTCTTTGTTTTTTTTCGTATAGAGTTGATCTCATCAATGTAATACCAGAGCTGCCAACCAGTACGAATTTTCTGTATTTCATACAGAATTTTTTTCAAAAATTAGATTTCTAAAAAACAACTAATTGTTATGTTTTTAGTAGTCCACAAAACGTTCAAAACAATGAGCCACGATGGTGATAAATAATAGAAAAATCCTGCTATTGGTATTAAGTTAGATAAAACATATTCATCATTAGGATGAGGTCTGGGTCCAAGGTGCTATAAATGTACATAATTGTAAATATAAAGTCTAGACACAGACACAAGTGCACATTGTACAGCATACACTCTGAGGAGTCTGGCTCCGCAGTTTTTTCTGATGCTTTTCGGTGGATGCGGTGGCAAACAGACGCTGTGAGAATTTATCAGCAAGCATACGCAGTAGTGCTGAATCAACTTGAAAATGAAACCATAACCAACAAGAATATATCGATTGCAATCGAGACCAAGATCTAAAGAAAACTGATAATAAAGGCATAGAGAATTGGTGGAAATGGAATAGGTTTGAGAAACAAATTGACAAAAATCCTGTTGCTGAAGTTGTTTGAACATTTGACCGGCCTGGGGGGGAAATCCACAAGACCACAGTAGCTCAAAATTTTTACTGGACCGGATCATTTTTTACAAGACCAAAGTCACATGGGTGATGAGAAGGAAATTACAAAACACGACAAAAATGCATGAAAAGCTTGCATTAAGTGCAAGTATTTCATCGGCAGATCTTTTTTGGGGGGGATATTCACATAAGAATTTCACATACAGTTATTTTTGTCACTGTTTTTGTGTGTACATCGTGATCGAAATGTGGTCCGTTTTTTTTGCGCCACCTTCGAGTGAGTTTTTCCATTTTGTTTACGGTTTTCGAACCACAAAATGTAAACGTGTAACGGGACGATCAGTTGGTTAACCATGTAACCGTGTCAAAGACAATTATATGCATATATTTTTTTGCATTTTTTATTTGAGAACACAAGACGCCCGGATGGAAAGTTTACTGGCCCGGTGCCAAAATCACTGACCTCGGGCCTGCGGTCCAGCGTTAATTTCGAGCCCTGGTATCTGTTTGCTGTGCAAATGTGAGCATAAAATTATTCATTAATATTTTAGTAATTAAACAATGAGACAAAAACAAATGCATTTTGTTCAAATTATTTGGAAAGATTCCCAGTGTATACTGTTTAGCTTAAACCTAAAAGTTTTCTCCAAAATGGTTTGAAAGTTTTTACCAAAATACTGAGAGTCGTGATATAAAAAGCGTCTAAAATTTGAAATTGTTTGTGCTCTAAACTAAAGCAGGTTTTACGCACAAGTTGTCAGCAAAATTAATAATGTATTTCATGTAATTGTGAAGCTGATCTTTACAATGTGTGAAGGCATTTTTCATTATCAGTTTAAATAACAGGTACAATGAATAAAAAGAAAGCCCTATCTTTAAATGAAATGTTTGAAAATACTGGGTGGGGGTTTGGGGGGGGTGGAATACTGATTTTTGGCTTCAGGAATACTGATTTTGATTGGTGAAATTTGGCAGCTCTGTAATACATTCAGAAATAACAATTTGTTTTAAGTGATTGCTTGCCAAAATCTGTACCTGCTTAATTTTTGAGCAGGTGAATGAGATTGGTGACTGGTCATTTCCTGAATACAATGAAGACGACAACGTTCCAAATAGTGTTAAGGAATACCTTGAAAAAGTCATTCAACGAGCAGATGGATTACAAAGAGATTTGGATGAATGTGAGCACCTCTTAAGCCAAACTGCACAAGGTACATCCATGTATATAATATTACTTTTCCAGCATCAGTAAGATGTGTATTTAACTCTTTAGATGTTGTGGTGGCTGTATAGGGTTAACTACGTGTACTTTCTGTGTCCAGAATTGATACTTTGGTATGTTTCCCATGCACGCCATGTGGACATGCTTTCTAAATGTTTTTTGTATTATTTTTTCAGATTCTTTTTTTTTTATTGAAAAAGATTGTCAAACACTATTAATTATAAGCCATGTCTGTTTATCAATTCCTAACTTGGTGTGTGAATTGGTTTTGGGAACCCTCAGAAGTCTATTGTTTTTGGACCACCCATGTCCAATGTCAACAAGGCCATTATGGCTAATACAAAAGAATTTTTGTCAGAATGATAACTCATGAAGGACTTGACCAACTCCAAACTTAGTGTGCTGTTTGGTTTTGGGATCCCTCAGAAGTCTACATTGTTTTGTGGACCCACTTGGTCAAATGTTGAGGTCAATATGACTTAAATTAGAAGTGGTATTTGCACTATCAATGGGAAATTTACATTTTAAATTGGTCTTGCTACATTGTCTTTTGAACTTGGGATACATAGTAAGTCCATGGTCAAAATGTTTCAACTGAACCAGATGGTGCAATGGACCTTGTTTAAATGGTCAAGTCTAATCATATGCACGGACTGGCTTGCAGGGCATTAGTGTTTACCAAACACAACTTTTTTTGTTTAGTTTCATTTTAATACAAAAATAATGCTGACTTCTTCATTTGTACAGAACTGTTAATGTGTTTTCAATCTTGCAACTGTTTTGATGAGTTATTAACTCTTCAACACATTCATCACTGCCTGCAGAGCACTGTCAACAAACCAAGGCCTATTGAGATCTTCATGAAAACACTAAACTTAATAGATCAACAGATATGTCACTTTGTGAAAGCGCAAGGTTGTACCCCGCAGTTTGGCACTGTGCCAATGCTATAGATGTATGTCAATGGATAAAGGTGGCGAATCATGATCTTTCACTTCTTTGAAACTCAAAATGGTAAATCGTCATGTATTACGTGTTAGGTCCTGAAATTTGCTGAAAATGTTGGCGGCAATGAGTATGTTAATAGTTTGTACAAAAACCAATTTGCCAAACTTGTGATTTTTGACAAATCATGTCACTTTGTGAAAATGGTGACGACATACACAGGTACATGTATGTCTTTTTTAGAAGAAGAAGAAGTAAACAAAATGAACAAAAATAAGAGGTTGTTGGGCTTTGCCCAAACAACACCCAAATATTATGCTGTTGGTGAACAACAAATTTTGTGAAACTAGTTGATTGTTATGTAAAATATGTGTAAATGGCCTTCATTTGTTTAATTCATAGGTGAAGCCAATGATGAGTTTTGCTACAAATCTGATGAGCTGAAAGAGATTGCATTTATAGTAGGCGAGGACCCAGAAGAACTTCGAGATAGGGTAAAATGATCCCAGGTTATGAAACGTTATTTAAATAAATGGTGTGTTAAACGTGCAATCTATATACTGCACCTTTAACTCTCATTAAAGGCAAGCTTGGTAGTTGACAAGTTGATACAAGGTTTGTGACAATCCCAAGCTGCCCTGTGCTTGTTTTAATGATTTGAAATAAGGAAGATGAGCATGGTTGTAGTAAGGTATTGGATGGTATTAGGTAATTTTGTGGCCTGGTTATAGCACAAACATTGTTTATGTTACGAGTATAATAAAAGCCTTAATTTGTGGTTTGGTACACATAAACCCTGCCTCCGGTGAATCCCCTCTGAAGAAGTGATCCTATAATCCTGTGTAAAACTGTGTTGAATTTTGACATTGAAGTCCATGGTAGCTCCAATGAATAAACTCATCTGGTGAGGAAAATGTTTTATTTGGTAAGTGTGTCATTTTTCAAAATATTTAAGTTGAGTTTAAAGGATGGCATGAGTGGTAGGTGAGCAAGGGAAGTGGCATACAAACTGATCTTAGAAAAAAGTACTAATTTATTTTTCGTTGATTTCACTGAGTTTGATGCCATTGATTTCTTACTGTGTTGTATCAGGTCCTTGCTGAAGTTGAAGAAGAAGAGCAGAATGAAGCAGTAAGACTGGAAGAATCAACCGTGACACATATTCCTCAGCAAGCTACATGTGCACTGGAAAATGGTAATGTTGCATTTTATAGGTTTTTAAAACAATTTTAGTGCTGTTTCTTTTTTAGTGTGGTCTAGTCAAAAAGGATGAGACGAAAATGCATGGTAAATACACAATGCATGGCTTATGACATAGGCCATATAATCCTTTGGTTATTTAATGCCACATGACCTAAGAACCTTCAATTAAATGACAAGATTGTATTTTGGTGTTATATAGAAGTGTATATTCTCAACACTGCTGCTGAGAAGCAGAGCCAAATGAGTGTGGCTTATAATAACATGTTGAATATTACAATGAATTCCTGACTATGTTAGCATGGCTGTAGGAGCAAAATGGGTTGGAAAAGACACATTTTTTTAACCTTCTCTCTGGTTTTTACAAGGAGTTTTGTTGCAACTGCATTGTTATTATAAGTAAGGATTAGTGGTGACACCATGTGGTTTAAATCTCTTTTGAGTACCGTATTTTCCTGCGTATAAGATGCGGCTTATCTGACTTTCAAAGGTATGAAAATGGCACTGCGTCTTATCTAACAGTGCGCCTTATCTGGTGATGATTACTGCGTCTGTAGTTTTCCGACTATACCAATGAGTTTTGTTATTGCGGATCTCACAAAACAAAGCGGCCGTGTTTTCCAATGAATTCGTTAGCGCAACATGTTCATGTATTCATTCACCGTTACGGCCATGGCCGTGGTTTCCGACAATGGCTATACCTTTGTTGGTACACACATACCATGCATTCAATACACTTTACTGCGGTGCCTTGCTTTCCGACAAAGCCATCTCCCAAGTGTTGTTGGCATGCATTCAATTCACCTTACTGTGTGGCCGCTTTCTGACAAAGCCGTACAACAATTGGCACACTCTTATCATGCATTCAACTCACCTTACTGTGTGGCCGTACTTTCTGACAAAGCCGTATCACAACCTTTGTTGTCACATGATTATCATGCATTCTATTTATCTCATACATTTCCCGTCAATCACGAGAAGAAGCATGGTTTTACTCATTTTCAAACAAATTGTTACAATCAATTTAGTACAAATTATTCAAATTTTGATAAAGTTCATTTTAAACAAATTTATTGAAAATGATACAGATTAATATGATTCATGATTGCACATCACTTCAAAGTTGTCTCACGTGGACAAAAAACATGTAAAAACAAATTGAAAAGAGCACAAGCGATATCTAAGCAACAACTTTTTAATTTATGGGAAAAAGGAAGTAGCCATGTTTTTATTAATTTTCAAAGAACAGCAAAATAGTTGAAAAACAATTGAATACTCAAAGCCCACCCTTCCGTGAATACACAATCACGATGTCTTTAAGATCTATTCAATTGGGCATTGTGTGGCCAGTCTTTCCCGGCAACTGATTGGACCGCACTGGAATTATGATGTCATCATCGTCCACGTGGCCCTGCAGGTCATGACCAAGCTCGTCCCCATGGGTTTTGAATCGATATTCGAGACCTTCGGGTTTAAGCGTTTGGAACAAGGTTTACTGGGAACGTTGCACATTAAAGGGAAATCCCGGGCTGAGGTAATGGAGAGAAGCACGTGCATACGTACTGCATGCCTATTGGACAATTTATGTTTGCCATTTTTTATGAATGAAGTGAGCGGGTTGCGACTAGCGGGATCACGTCGCGAGAAAACGGCTTGTTCATGGAAGTATTGAGGTAAGCAAATAATTTACGTGTAGACCAATAATATCATTTCCGATTAATTTAAAAACACAGGGCTACAAACGTAAACGCTCATTATAGGTTCCCATTTTTCTGGGAACATTTTCTGCTTGACACTAAACTCGTCCGTGGTCCAATTTAATAGTTTTTATTGTGGCACACCATGCACATCACGGATCATCAGTTCAGGGAGTGGCCAACACAATGACCCCTTTGTGGCGATTTACCGACAATGAGTGGCGCCCAGCTGTGCCTTTTACGGCGGTGTGCCTTATACGTTGAGGATTTGTTTTGAATGGGACCTTCGTGGGGCAGTGCACCTTGTACACCGAGCACCTTATACGCAAGAAAATACGGTATATGAGGTTCTGAAGGAACTGATTGACTCAACTTTTCTTTATATTTTATTGCTACCGAACAAGTTCAAGATCTGAAAGAATTTTAAAGGCCCATTATTTGGTAGGACCAAATAAAGAGCATGGTTATTATCTGATTACATGTTGAATACGTTAGCATTGATGAAGTCATTACCAATGTCAATATGCACTATTTGTAGACATTTATTGGTCATTGCTTATGAGGTGCAGAAACTGCAAGGGTGATTTTTGTCTATATTCTATTTGGTAGTTTACAGGTATATCACTAGCGGGATAGTCGAGCATGAACATCTACAGAAAATATTCCAACAACTGAAAAGAGTTTGCATTCAGACTGAAAACTTGTTCCAGTTTTTATTTAATCATCTTGTTCAAGTTAAACTAAAATGTTCTGCTGATTTAAATAAAAGTAAATTGTCCAGCACATGTGCAGTTATGTAGGTAGTATTATTTTTCTTTTGTATTGCATTCCTGAAGATTTTGAGCCTACCGGTAATCTGATTTCACCCAGCATCCCTAAAGGCCCCCTTATCACATTGCAAGCCACTTTTCACTACTACCCCTCCCCTACCAAGCCGTTTACAGCAGTTTTGGTTTTTAAAGGGTTACACCGCCTTGCAGGTATCAGTTTTGCAGTCAGAGAGGTTGGAATGTACATGTAGCATGATGTAGATTTAAATGTTAATCTTTTCTGATCAATTCTTTTTTAGATCCTGTGGAGAAAAGAAGAACTGCTCAATTAGAGCAAGAAGCCTTGCTACAACTACAACAATTACATGATAAACTCAAACAACGTGATCTTGATATGAAAAGAGAAATAGAGGAACAGATTCAACAAGAGGACATAAGAAATAAAGCAAAGAACCAGAGCAGAGAGAAAAAACAAAAGCAACACGAAGAAGAGCTTCATGAAATGGAACAGAACAGACAGGTAAACAATACAGATTATGCCTTGCATTGAAGAACTCTAAAATTGGTCGAACTAAAATGAAGTTTGTTTAAAATTTTACCAACACTGAAAGCCTTAGTTGAAATTATAACACACCGTTTACAATGCTCATAGTAGTTTACAGTTGTAAAACCATGCGTCCTGAAATTATCGTGTGCATAGACGTGCACTATTGCCCGAATAATGCCAGTCCCTATGTGTATACTATGCTCGACTGGAGTGATAAGTTGTGTTTAAAAGAACCTAATAATAGATGTTACTAGTTAAAAGGGCCCACCATGCCCTTCACAGTTTAATATAGTTTTGAAATAAAAACTATTATTTTTTGACAAACTAGGTGAGTTATTCACCAGCAGTTAAAACATTTTGGGAAAACCAACTTTGTTAATTCTAAAGTGGCACAATGAGTATAGCTATTGACCCCTCATATTTTCATCTTCACCAGAATTCTCCAGGTAAGACAATCTTGAGGAAAATCATAAACTTTATACAGAGTTTGACCTGTCAAAGATAAATGCATCATTTTGAAATGCAAGAGTCAGGTTTCCAAGACTCATAAGGTTGAATATGATGCAAACATGTAGATTTTAGGTGTCATAAGAGTAAATAGCTGGGTCTAATTAAATAACACTGCTTACCAAAGCATTCTGCACTGACAGCTCCATGTGAAGAATGCGGTTCTGTGGGCTGTGAGCGCAGAATTCCATGGTAAACAATGCCATAAGCCATTTTGAGATATGGTGGACACAATACTATGATATTAGGTTTGGGTAAATTTGTATACACCCAAGCCAGAAGGTAGGAGATCTTTTTTTGAAAAAACAAATTATTTTGGAATTTCAATAATTGTTTTCGGTAAAATTCTGGGGAAAAATAAGGGTAAGGAAAAAAATTGGTTTAAAATTTTGCTTTTGTTTTTCAAACCTTTTTTAATTTGTTGTGCAAGATTTGACAATTCAATGGACTCTAACTCGTTTAGAATTTAGAAAATGCTTGCCTCTTTCAAAACAAGGACCACGTTGTGATCAACATGACTACTTGCACCGCCATGTGGACTATACCACAACATACACCACACCGATTCCAATAAATATGGGCATGGAATTGGCTAGTCTTTGTTATTTTCTTGTAACCACTTTACAAGCAAGAACCATCAAACGCTAGAATTCACTTTCATAAAAACATCAAAATGATAGGCATACGCCCTCTGTTTGTGAAATACTGCATAAAAGCATGTTATAAAGGGCTTGAGAACCAATGACTATGTATGTATCTGTGCATGCACTGTAAGGTCTTAAGATGCAGAAAGACTTGACTGGCTGGTCGTAAGAACATTTAATTTGTAAAAAGGCAACAAAATATATTCGATCGCAAGGGTCTAACATAGTCAGTCAGGTTTCTGGAAACAAAGCACCTACTGGTGCTACGCACAGATGTACATTTGACCTACATTTTGCCTAGTAACGCACACAATGTACAATGCAATTTGTGTGCGTCAACCATCACATACAGATGCTATTATGACCATGTCATGAATTGAAGGAACAGCAAGCTGTGATGCTCTGTGTGTGAATTTGTATAATGTTCCTGTATAATTTGTACATGTTGTCTTTGCATGGATTACAAAGCCATGTTTTATTTATTAATGTGTTCTTTTATGACTGGCAGAGTATAGTCAGACAGGTAATCAATGTAATTCAGCAAGTAACAGTGACCTATGAGCTGTGATACAGTTTACAGTGAGCACAAGTTTTTTGGGGTGGGGGGAATGGCCCTTAGACTATACCCCCAGAATTTCCCATGTGATGGGGGGAAAATGTCCTAATAATGACTAATTTATAGCATACAAAAAAGTATGCTATCGACTGTGGTCGACTTGTTATAAAATAACATGCATTGTGCACACTTCATTTCTTATGTCTTTCTAATGAAATAAACTTCTGTGTTTTTGATATGTGCAAGCATTTATGGCATTTATGGTGAAATAAGGTTTTGTATCCGGTACACCCCCTTAGTTTTTTTTCAAAAAGACAACATACGTTGGGTGAAAAGAAGCACTTACATTTTGATCTACTTTGAGAATGCACCAAAAATCTTACTCTTGACAATTTTCCCAGGCCGTTAAGTGGGCCTCACACTGCATGCTGTGATAGGCCTCGTAATGCTCACTTGCAAGCTTCTAACTATTTTCACTTTGTGGTTTTGTCAAGAAAGCAAAAAGAAAGAGAAAAACACAAACAGTTTAAAATTCTGTTCCAAACATAAACACATAAAGGCTCAGAATGCACCAAAAGTGATCGGCTTCATCCTCCACTTTTTCAAAACTGATTTTTGCTAGTGCATAAGTGTGTATGATTTCTGTTTTTAAAAGGACATAATATATTTAAAGTAATGCAAAATTAATTTTTTACATTTTGGGGAACACGTTCATGCTTGATGTGTGATTTTCAGTAAAGCATACTGTTATATCATTTATCAAATGTTCTAAATTAAATTTGTCATGTATAAAATGTTTTATTACTTGTCTTTAAGATAACTAATGCCAGAGCAGATCAAGAGCTACTGTTAGAGGTCAAGAAAACTCAAGAAAATCTTGGTAAACAACAGGTAAGAAAGTACCGTCTAACAGATTAACCATGTATTTTCTGTAAAATACATCATTTCAAGTTGAAATGGATATCTGAAGTGAGTCAATTTACGCAAATCTTGCAACAACAACAAAAATAAATAAGTAAATCAACATTAAACATGTTGGACGGATTAAAGTCTTGCTATACTTTTCTTTTGATTGATTTTAGTGATGGGGTCATTTACAAATAAAATCATATTTAACAAATCACTTACGTACATGTATAACAGTGAAAGTACATGTCAATTATTGTACAGAAAGTGTTATACAGACTGAAGTCATACCAATTTCCTACCATAGTTATTGTGATAAGTATTGTGTACAACTTTGTATGTTGAGAAATGATAGATAAAGTGAAAAGACACTTCAGTTCAAGTCAATACATGAGACTAGCACCCACTTTTGAGGACTACTGTTACAATATTTCAGATGCTACCTTTTGCTTATTGGCTTTGTAATAGAGAAGCCAACTCGTGTACTGTATGATCATTTGAAGTCGCACAGCACTAAATTTAAATTCCATTAAAAGTTGTTTTGTCTACAGTGTTTACTTTTAATGCAAACACTTCAACTACTTACAGTCAAGTTCCATCTTTGTTTATCAGGCTGATATTGAGGAGTTTGCTCGCAGGACAGACAAGGAGAGAGTAGAGTTCGAGCAACATCTTGCTACAGAAAGACAACGCAAACAATTACAGCGATTACATGCTTCTATAAAGATACAAGCTGCATTCCGTTCCTACAGGTAAGGCAGAAACTTGTACTGTGAACGTACAGTTAAAGATAACTTTTTAATAACTATGGACTAAAGTGATTTTTTAAACTAAAAAAAAAATAGAAATAAAATATAAAAATTCACAGGCATATTACTTTGGAAAGTACCCACTGCTAAAAGGATTCAAACGGTGTCAAGCTACCAGGCAAT
Organism: Marthasterias glacialis; assembly: GCA_911728455.2. Lineage (NCBI taxonomy): Eukaryota > Metazoa > Echinodermata > Asteroidea > Forcipulatida > Asteriidae > Marthasterias > Marthasterias glacialis. The sequence goes on from OU452240.1 coordinate 8,758,617, forward strand.
CTCGGTGGTCTAGTTGGTAAAGACATTGCTCTAGAATGGCAAAGGTTGTGGGTCATATTGCACTCGAGTAATATGCCTATGGATATTTTTGTTCACAGAACTTGGGAAAGTACTGAGTATACAGTGATTAACACACATCGGTGTATGGGTAAAACAAATAGTTTTACATAAGATAGTTCTATGAATTTACACAGCCTGAATGCCTCATTTAACTCATCAACACAAATGAAACTGTTATGGTTTATTATGCAGAGTACTCTGATGTTGGACACTCGTGTAGTGGATGTTGAATCTAGGAATTCAAGCAAAATTGTTCTCTGTATCTTTTAAGGAAGTTCCATATTCCCTGACCAGAATTTATCTTAATGTGCCTCGTTTATGTGTTACATAAAACCTAATGAGTAGGCCTATCAGGAGTGGCCTAGTTCTCTTAGTTATAAACAAAGGGATGAGATTCTTTCAAATTTTTTAAAAGCTTTTTCAGAAATTTGTCCTTTTAATATGTATTTGAATCTTAAAGTTTCATTGCTTATTTTTTTAATGTCTTAATACATGTATGCCTCTTTTGATTCTCTTAATCTGTTAATTTTCAATTTTGAATATTGATTCATTTTTATACATCATTGTCAGTCCACTACTTTTATGCTGACTGGCACAGTTGAAGCATTTCAATCAGAATAATGAACAAATTGTCAAGTGAGGCCAAGCAACTGGTGAATACAGATTACTGTGAATTGATGTTGTTTTAATTATTAAAACAACTCATAGTTATAATTTGTATCCTTATCTGTAGAGTGAGAATGAAGTATCAGTCCCGGCTGAATCGTTTGAGAGAAGAAAGACTACAGCGAAGGCTTCAAAATAGGCAGATGGAAATCATATCAGTGAGAAGAGCTGAAGAACAGAAGAAGAAAAAAGAAAAGACTGAAAAGAAACAAAAACAGGATGAAAGGTTAGTTTTTCAGCACAAACTTAATACTCGGGTATGAGTTTACACTTGCACAATAACAGTAAGGTTTTGATGCTGAGTCAACATCTACCACACTGAAATTTAATTTATGATACTTGGTAAGTGTTGCTTGAAAATCAGATTTATGTTTACACTAAATATTGAGGTACATAATGTCAACATAATGACATCTATGGCAATAGATGAGAAGATAGCTTTCTTTAAGCATTTTTGAGACATAATGAAATCACATTTAAAGTGAAGATATAACCTTGATATCAATGTAACATGATGTCTTCAACAATTTACAATGTTGAGAAATACTTCAGCCTGTTTGGCTGTTATTTGAAAGCTCTTCTTCTCATCTATTTGATGAACAAAAAAAGCAGTTTTGAGTTGGGGCAGGAAGTGCCTGGTATTGACATAGAGCGTCACATCTACATGTTGTTCAATTTCAATTTTTGTCAAATTTGTATGTGTTTTGCTACCTTATGGGGACCAAACACATCAGGAAGAAAATGTCTTTATTTAATTCTATAGAGGGGGTGCTCCACAAGAAATTCTGTGTACAAAGTCTATGTGAAGATGTTAAGTACAGGGACAAAGAGCAACTTAAGAAATCTCCACAGGGATCCATATTTGTGAATATTTGTGTTATGTGTTTGTTTTTGACACATAAGCACAGGAGCATGCAGGGTGGAATAAGAGAAGCCCATAAGTCATTAATAAGTAACACATCATGTAACACAATCAACGATGTGTACTGATTGCTTTTTCTTGACACAGGAGAAAAATGGAAAAACTACAAGAAGAAGAAAGAGAAAGGAAAGCAAAATTAGAAAAAGATAAACGAGAGCAAGAACAGAAAACGCAGGTACTACTGGAAAAGCAGAGGCTACAGGAAGAACAGAAACAAAAAGAGGAGGAAAGCAGACAACAACAATATCTAAATGACAGAACTCAAGAAATTTTATCTAAAATTCAAAAAGAAAAAGCTAATATTACAAAAGAAATTCTTGTTGTGCCTGTTAATACAGTGGTTGATAACAAAACTTATCCCCCATTAGAGGAAGTATTCATAACAACACCAAAACAAACTATAATAGAGCAGTTACCCACTTCACAAACTAGCATAGAGGAACATCACATAGTGACCCTCAGTGATAACTGTCCACAACAGGAGATGGAACCAAATGTGTCCAAGCAGCCTGAACTGACTGATAACTATCCACAACAGAGGATAGAACCAAATGTGACTGAGCAGCCTGAACTGACTGATAACTGTCCACAACAGAAGATAGAACCAAATGTGGCTAAGCAGCCTGAACTGACTGATAACTGTCCACAACAGAAGATAGAACCAAATGTGGCTAAGCAGCCTGAACTGACTGATAACTATCCACAACAGAAGATAGAACCAAATGTGGATGACCAGCCTGAACTGACTGATAACTATCCACAACAGAAGATAGAACCAAATGTGGATGACCAGCCTGAACTGACTGATAACTGTCCACAACAGAAGATAGAACCAAATGTGGCTAAGCAGCCTGAACTGACTGATAACTGTCCACAACAGAAGATAGAACCAAATGTGGATAAACAGCCTGAACTGACTGATAACTATCCACAACAGAGGATAGAACCAAATGTGGCTAAGCAGCCTGAACTGACTGATAACTATCCACAACAGAAGATAGAACCAAATGTGGCTAAGCAGCCTGAACTTTCTACAGGAGACTCTGTATTAAACAGAGCCATTCATCTTCATACAGCAACACCAGCTAGCCAGAATGATGTAACAGAATCTTCAAACCTTTTTGGTAACACAAAGTTAAAACATTCTCAAACTTTGAGTGATGCAAGTCAAGTAGAACATTTTTCTGATAGTAGAGATACATGTACTAAACACCATGGATTGGTGAGCAGTACTAGTTTTGATAGTCAGATACATACACAACCTAGCAAGGTCAACACTTCTCACAATGAACTTGTCTACAGTGGAAATGAAGACATCCAAAGTAATTCAATAGACATAGAGTCAAGATGGGTGCAATGGATGCAGCATTGTGTGTCTTACAGGTGAGGTCAGAAGTTTCTTGTTTTCTTATACTATCATGTTAAGTCTAGTCAGTCCATGAACACCTTTCTTCAATCAGATAAAGCTTAAGGTTACAAGGTTTTTTTCCCCAATGGCAAAAAGGTTCTTGTAATTGGTGTAAAAAACTGTTACTTCCTAACCGTGCAAGATGTGATAACATACATGGTGCCATGGTTATTGACCTAATAATGGTATGGCATTTTATTATACATGTATTAACATACAAAAAGCAGTGCTTTCTCAGAGACAGTATTATGCAAGAACAAGTACTCAAGTACAGAATACTCTAACCTTGTATTTAAAGGTGCACACCGGCTTCGTTGGGCTATTTGGGCGACAAAATAGGCTAACATATGACTTCAAAGGTCTTTCAGGAATGGAGAAGAACGGTTCCTAAAAGAAATCATCAAATTTTGCCGTTTTCGAGCATTTTTCAAAAAACGATTTATCCGAACCAAAAAAGTGGTTCGGATAAATCACGTGATCTTCGGAGTTAGTTTTACTTCCAGCCGTATAAAAAGTAAATTACTGAACCAAATTTAAATTTTTTTTTTACAACTATTCATGAGTATTTGACAAAAAAGGCTTATGTATTCAGATTATTGATACAATTTGTAAATAATGATGAAAAATCGAACGTAATATTCGCATTCAGAGAGCAACCGAAGCGTGTCTTACGGCGCACCAGCGTTGGAGCTAGCGGAACGTAAACCTTGGGGCATATCCCGTACAGCCGGTGCCGTGTCTCGTGGGGCCAGAGAGACAAACCCCGGGGCATGAACTCCCCAGCTTGCCGGTCGGTCTAGCCGTAAGCGTGGGAGCTTGTCGGAGGAGTAGGGAGCCAGACTAACAATTACGGTTTTTTACGAGGGTTTTAGTCTGTACCCCTAGCTATTATCCCCTAACTATTGTAACGTGTTGCCTGCGCTACGCACACGCGGGACGACGACGGGGAATGTTTATCCCATACACCATACAGCTGATCTATCAATTTCTATGATAGCTGCATAATGTCCACTCCCCCCAATCGCCACAACAAAAAACCGGTGGCGGTGGCCGCGGCCGGCCAGTGAAGTCATCGCCCGAAAAACGGGAGAATGCCTTCGCTAAAGCTGCCAGGATTGGCAATCCGTTTGCAGCGAAAGCGGGAGGCTCGCTTGGCACATGACTGTTATTGGCCAAGCCAATGTGAAAAGATGGTCCAAGATTAGGGACACTACCATTAGTTTTTAGACTGCAGCAAGGCTGGTCACGATGAGAACATGAAGGATGTGGTCTTTGCCATAATTTTGATGGACAGGTTGGTGTCATAGAACTGTATTGAGAATATGCCTGCGTATATTTTAATTCATGAAGACTCACATTTTGACAATATTTATGGTCCATCATGTCTGTGATGTCCACATTATGCCAAGCTTATTCTCTCCCTTTCTACATTTGAACACGACTTGACAACACAGATCAGTCATGGGCCCAACTGGCATTCGTCCAAGTAATTTTTTACAACATAGGGCCTACTTGTGATATAATGAAGAAACGTTCTCCATTGCAAGTAAGTTCATCCAGTTCGTCGTACACAGAATACACTGTCCGTTTATGTCTGTTTTTTATTTACACGTGAATTTGTGCTGAATGGATATGAAGTCTGGATCCTCATGCCTCGTCATCATAATAATTCATACATAAACAGAGCACCAGTCTACTTACAACATTGCGCAACATTGTCACGTAAACTTGACAGTTGCAACGGCTGGAAAAGCGTATAAGCTGACCTTTGACCGTGTTTTTTTTTTTCTTCACATTTTTCGTTAATTACGTGATATTTTGATGATTTTTTTTAAGAACAACCATTTAAAAATTATTGTCTGTCATTCCACATCACTAAATTAGGTAAACAGTAAGCCGGTGTGTACCTTTAAAATACATAAAAGTGCTGCATACAGCCCAGGTTTGTGGTATCTGAGCAGTGCTGTAACACGCTGAGTCACAGAACAGCCAAGTATAATATTTACCAAGCATATTTGTGACTTGTCACCACAAAACCAAATATTTGTATTTTGATACTTGAGTAGTTCTTAGGTATTCATCTAAATGTTCCTTAAAAAAAAGGTCTTATTTATAAAAAAAAATGATTGAAAAGAATTTAGGTCAAAAATAACTTGAGTTCAGAATGAAGTTGAAGAAATGTCCGCAAAATGTTACAATGATATCTTTGGTATCACCTGAAAGCTTCATTGTTCTTTTGTGAGCGTGCTTTTCACTTCATGCACAGATGATTTCTTTCCTGTGTTTAACTTGTTATTGATTGCAGGTTTAAACCCTTATACATGTAGCAGCTGCAGACGGCTTGCATCAAAATACCCTTTGTAGCTGTGAATGGCTGCGCAAGAGATTGGACCCACTTAAACTCAACCAAAAACCTCAAAATAAAAATCGTGTTCTGAATTGTCATTTCCCACTGTTTCCCATTTTACTGGAAAAACTGTGTCAAAATCACCCAAATAAGACTTGATTGTCCGTGTGATGGTGATAATTATACAGAAAGGAATGGTTTCTAAAGGGTGAAGGTGAATACCAATGCTAACAATGCATTATGTTACATTGAAGTTTCCTGTCATGCATGATATTATCAATGTACAGCTCTGTTCAGAGTACAGTGAAGTCAGATGAAGCAAGGAAGGTGTTGAGGAAATCCCATGGTATGAAGAAGCTTCCTGACCTTACTGTTGCACAGTTATTATCAGCCTCACTACCAAACACACCACTGGCACAGGTAATTATTGACATTCAAACCCTCAAATGGTATTTGCTCTGTAGCCTCTCTTGTGAACTGTTGAGTCCTGAAAGACAAAGTACGGAATTGGTAATTATGGAAAGTAATTTGATTAGTTTCAATCTGAAAGCTCACTGGTTATAAACTTTGTACCAGTAGTAATACTCCCAAGATATTTTTCTGTGTGAAATACTGAAATAGTCTAGAATAGCATAAAAAACCGACATATAAAAATTACTTATTTCAATTGCTGCAATCAAAATAAGCCTGGTAGGAACATGCACAACATCTCTGAATAAACATATTTGATGAAATATTCACAAGTTGGTTGATTGTTTTTTATTATTGAAAGCTAAAAGATGGGAATTAATTGACACTTCTAAAACCAGTGAAATATTTCTTGTGTTTTCTTTATTATTTTTTATGCTCTGTGTGACTACAGAAACCGAGGGAAGTTTTAGTTGTGGTATAAATATATAGAAGTGGCTACAGCTGCTTCTATGTTGTGCCAGCAAACATGGACTCATAATACTTTGTTTCATGTATTGTTGCTTCAAGATGCGATTGATTTGTAATGAGAACAAGTAATGATATGCTCTTGAACATGACAACTGTCACTCAACAAATCATTTGAGAATTGAATGTATCAAAACACCACTGCAATTTGTAAGATGCGTTTGAAACCAAATGTTAGTTTCAATTTCAATTAAAGGATTTTTTAATGGATATATGACATTCAATATTTCAGCATTTAGACAACAAACATAATGAATGTCAGGCTTGGGATGTTGAAAACATTTAGTTTTATGGTATTTTTTGTTAATTTGACAGTTTTGATAGTAGCATCGCTAAAATGAGTGTTTGAGGTACTAAGATAAGTGATTGTTATTATTATAATCTAACTGAACTTTATGTTTTCTAATCAGGTAACTACCATTAAGCTACATGATGTATCAGGCTGCTCTCTGACATCCCTTATTAAATGTACTCATCTTCAGTGTCTAGAGATGAATCATTGTGGAGTTACACATCTACATGGTCTACAAGATGCTGATAATATCTCCTATATTAATCTACAGGTAAGACTCACTCATGTGATTTTGCAGCTCTTTCATTTTAATTCTCTTGCCCTTTCTCTTGAATTATGACATTTTACAAATGAAGTATTTGAAGTGTTGAGTATTAAAAGAAGTTGAATTTAACAGCATCACAAATCTATATGGACATCGTCCCTCAAAATGAAAATAGAATGGGTTTTTTTTTCAATCTGAGATTGCAGTAATTGTGGATTCAGAAGGGAGTTAGCATTCCAGTTGGATCCAATGCTTGCATTAATAGATGTTAATTTATTAAAATCGGTGTATGGGTTAAAAACACAAATATAATAAAATATTCATGTAACAAACTTTGACATCACAAGACCCTTTACACCAACACTTCTGAACTCGACGCTCATTTTATGGGAGAAATCCCACATCCTTGCTCACTTTGTTCACTGTCCTAAAACCAAGATTAAAGGCACAATGGTTTGTGATCACAATCTATACAGACCTTCCAACAAGTCAATCTAAAGCAGCTATTAGTGATTGATTATTATGATTGTCAGTTCGGTCATCTGCTGATTACTTGATATTATATCTTTCCTTTTTGGAATTAGTAGTGAACAGAAGTTAATTGAAATTCATTGTATTTATTGTGAGTGTCGTCCATATTTCTGATAACAGGTACACAATATTTCCTGTCATGCTTCTGGCTGACAGTTTAATACAAGGAGAGCTACATGTATATAAACTGCTCTCTATAAATTATTGAGCAGAACTCATTGCTTTCCTCAGAACCAAACTTCACAAATGTTAGTCTAAAAAGTGAAAGTAAAACATAATTTTATAAAATCAGACTGTTCTTGATGTTTAATTTAAGCATGCAAGTACCTCTAAAGATGTTTATATTCATGTACTGTATTGCAGCCCTATGATGGCGGTCTCCCTATTTTGTCAATAAATTTGTGTGTGGGTACCATCCAACCTCAAACTGCCATATAACCAGGGATCACACCCACGTTAACAATACAACCAGGGAAGCAGCAGTACAGTGATCACCTTAAGGGATGAAACTTTTTTATTTCAAATCACAAGTAATAAACCGCAAGGGAAACTGACTGGGTAAATTAAATACAATATTGGGGTGAAAAAAAGTTTTGTTTTAATAAAACGGGATTTGAACATGCGACCTCTGGATTGATGTGCCAGCTCTCTACCGACTGAGCACTTACGATGGTGGTCTTCCTATTTTGTCAATATCTTTGTTCAGGGGTGCCAGTCAGAAGCCATTCAACCTGAAACTGCTGTGGATTAGATTGGCGGATTGTTAGTGTTGTTACATGATCAAAGCATTTCCTGCAGTTATTACAGTTTTATTTTTATTACTTTTTTAAATCCACTTCAAATGTCAAGAACATTTGTTTTTCACACTCGTTGGACAAGGTTAAGAAGTGAGTAGGAGTATATTTGTACTCACACTCCTTACAAATGGTGGTCTCAGGTCTGGATTTCTGAGAGATGTTTGAACAACCCAGATTTGTTGGATCTAAAAGATTGTTGTGTTGAACTAATTGGGGATAAAAGAGGTTGCAAAAAGACTAACCTTACATTATCTTGTTTACCCACAAGCACAACGCAGTTCAGAATGTGTCTTGCAGAGACAGGACTAAACTGACTCAGCTGCTTCTAGCAGATAATAAACTAACATCAATTCATGGATTGGAAGGATGTAATCAACTCTACTATTTGCAGTTGTGCCATAACAGCATTACTAGAACAGGTAGGATTGTTGTCTTTAATCATGTACATGTATAGTAGACAAATTATCGCACATCATATTACCAGTAGAAAGGCTGCTGTAATCACACATCCATTTTCACTGAGACAATGTTGTACTTAAAGCCTGGATTGTTGGTCAATCACTTTGTCTGTCAATTGTGAGAAATAAGGCTCAAACCACTTAAAAGTATTGATGTATGTAGACTCATTGTGATTTGACATGATTTCAAAGCTTTAAGAGTTTGTTGTCATTAAAATCCAATTGACAGAAAAGCTCTTCAGAGACAAATAATGCTGTTGATAATATACTGGAACCATTTTTCATTACTGTTTAATTCCAGATGGGCTGAAGAGTCTGTCAAGTTTAACTCGTTTAGATCTTAACAATAATCAACTGGTTAGCATCAATGGACTTGGTTACTTAGTGTGTCTACAAGATCTCAACCTTGCACACAACCATCTATCATCAGTACAAGAACTTCAAACATGTTGTTTGTTACAAAGGCTGGATATACAAAGTAACTGTCTTGTTGAGGTATGCAAAATGTACTACATGGAGGACAGGGAAGCAAAAATATAATGACTGAAGATCTGTGTCACATAGAATTCAAGAATTGCTTTCTTTTACAACCCATTTTGTCTTGATGTCAATTGAGGCATCTTATTCTATTATGCTCCCATAGTCGTTTCATGATTTAGGCCTCAAATGCATTTGATTGGTCTGACCATTAAAATAAAATCAAAGAAATTAGATGAACAATTATTTTGTGACATTTTACTAAAAGTGCCGACTGAAGAATATGGTGATATTGATGGAGGCAGGTGACAAAATTAATAGGAATCAAAGGGATAATGTTTTACCTTTTATGTAAAACATCTCATTTTGACTTTTAGTAATGCAGTATGTAGCTACACACACATGTTTGTATTGTCATTGTATCAGTGTGATTTGAAGATTCACACTCGGAATACTGGGAAATGTACCAAATTCTAGGATTTAATCACATCTCATCTTTGATAAAGTTGTACATGTACAGTGTAGGGATAATGTCAAGAAGACATGGTCTTAACTGAAGATCTAAGGCTTATTAACTTAAAAACAAGTTAAGGAAAAATGTATGTTTGTAATCTTAGTGTCATATTCAGTGTTTAATAGTTTGTTTTTAATTTCATGTTCAGATGCCACCAGTTGAGAACCATGTGTTACTTCGTGAATTACAGCTAAATGACAACAGCATCAGCAGTGTAGCAATTTTAGCAGATGCGTGGTTGCCCCTTCTTCAGCATCTCCATCTGGCTCAAAATGGGTAAGCTCCTTAAAGTAGAATGGACATCACTTCAACCAAGATTGAAGTGACTTCAACCACTCATCACATCATCTTTACCCAGACTAATCTCATTTCAGGTTGATTTCAACTCAGCCCAGTTCAATTTACTCAAATCTTGTTGAATTTATTTTAAACCAGATTAAATCCACATGAATCCAGACTGAATTTACCTTAACCCAGGGTCAATTTCATTCAATTACAATGTATAAAATTAGTTTCAACTTGGGTTGACCAAGGTTCCAAGCTAATATATAATCGAACTTGAACTCTGATTGATAACACATTGTGATAGTTTCATGTACATAGCTCACTTGCTGTGTAAGCAAGTTTTCTGAATGCAAGAAAACTAACTTAGCTTTTTTATGTAGTGATGTAATAATGAGTTTACAGTTTATGTAATGAAGCAGTTAAAAGTAATTCAACCCAAACATGAGCCAATGGCTTGTTTACCATTTACAAACATCATCTACATGTATGACTCAATTACTGCCACTGATTCACATGTATCCTACCTTTATAATATCTGAAATCTTTGATTGCCAAAGTTGTCTCCAAGTTCATGTTATTTTACTATTCATGTGACTGATGCATTTTATTTCAGGTTAATCAATGTAGCAGATTTGAAGTTTTGCTTAATGCTGAAGAAAATAGACATGAGTAACAACTGCATAACAGGTAAATTTTCAAATCTAGCTATCTTGGTGAAATTATAGCAACCTCAATTTCTGGTGACACATAATTTTCTTTAATGTCACATTTCATGAAAAGACATAAATGTTAACTCAAGATGAAGAATCGTTTCTTCAACTTAATTGTGCCTTAGTGAAACAGTCAACTTCCACAAAAGAACATTACATCAGTACATGGAAATGTGGAGTCGGGTGCAAGTATAGAAATGACAAAAAACGTATTAAATCCAATATTTCAATTGATAAGAGAGTGTTTACTGGTATCTGTTGTAAGATGCTGTTAATGTAACGAGTAACTCTTACATGTATGTGAACAGTTTTTACATGTTGCTGTAAATGTATCCTGTGTTCATTTCCCATGACCAAAATTATGTGTAAATGGAAAATATTCCTTTGTAAGGATGCAATCTTCCATGTACATGCTTGATATTTTTGGATTTGAGATATGGCATCTTAAACTTATCTGGGATTAAACAAATCAATCCAATGTATCTTATGTTGATTATCTTTTTGTTGTTAGACATTGACATAGTTTTGAATGGATTGAATGGGTGCATCCATCTTGAAGATTTATGCCTAGAGGGTAACCCAGTTACTCAAGAAGATCAGTACAGGTATATTAAAGTAACAACAGTTAAGCCTGGTTCATACTTCATGTAAATGCGACAATAATCAGTATGTGCTGTTTTCCATTTGTGACGCAAGAAAATTATGTTGCTTTTGCAATTCTCATGAAGTATGAACTGGGCTTTATGCTGCAATGTGTGTAAAAATGTTATTGATTAAAGGATGGTATTAAGTCTGGAAGTTGACATGGTGAAAGCTAAGTAAGATTTGAAGCTTTGCATGGTGTAATTTTAAAAAGGTACAGTTCTATGGATGAAAACCCTTTGGATAAAATTTCTCTTGTGAGAAGAACCAGAATTGATAATAGTCTCCATGTTTCAAATAGTGTACTTTGCTCAGACTGATTAAAGCTGTTAAACTTGTTTTGCTTTCCTGCTGTGTGGCTCAGAAACCTGGACCCTTCCCAAATCTGGCCTGAGAGAAGACTCAAGGCCTTCCATCCATCTTATCAAATTATTCAACTTCATTAGTAGTAGTAACAACAATGTCACACTAAGAACAGTTTCTTTGCAAATTGATTGACTGACTGACTGGCCATACCAATTTGACTGATTGATTGATTCAATTAAAGGATTGAGCAGAGTTGGAAACAACCTAAACTGCTGACATTTAAGCATCTTGTATTTTGTAGGGGTCAAGTGCTGGAGAGGCTACCCTGGTTACAGATATTGGATACTGAAGCTATTTCTGTGCATGCACCACTACAGCCATGTAGAAATGCTTATGGAGTCATGTGTATGTCACAACTACAAGTCCAAGACCACCTTTTAGCTTTATACCAACAGTAGGTTCATTCATAATTGAAAAGACATTTCACTTCCCAATTATTAGAATGTTTTAAAGTCAAAATTCCATATTATTTTTTATTATTGGTCCTTTTTTCCTTTCCTGTTTAAAGTCCCAACACTGTGGAAAAGCCAAAAGTTTGTAATGCTGAATTTATTTTAATGACGTGGGATTTTTTTTTTGCAATCAATACTCTTTGTAAGGATTCATTTAAGCTTCTTGAGCGTTGTTTTGACATGTATCTGACAGGTCACATGATGGAGATATATCAAGGAGCCTTCCACAGAGATGTCATATAACATCTACTTATATGGAATGTAGTCTTACACAGGCTTTAAAGCATCGTCATATGCATGAGTCTGGTGATATGACAGATTCAAAGGATGTTATCTGCACATTTATTGAATGTGTCGCAGCAAATACACCTTCCTCAGTCAATGTTGATCTGAATCAAAGTGAACTGACTCAGTTACATCATCAGTTATCAGCTTCTCATAGTAGCATGGAGTCATCAGTAACTAATCATCAACTCACATCAAGAGATGGCCATAATGAAACAGACAAGCAGTTCCAACACCTAAGGTATGCTTTATTTAATAAGCAGATTCCCATCACAAGCTATTGGTATTGATATCAAACAGAAGAAGACTTTATTGATGTGTGAAAGCTTTTATCTAAGCATTCCTAAACAGAACTGACAAACAAAACATACTAATTGAAATGTGTTGATTGTACCCATAAAGGTATACTTCCATCCAACCCTTGTATAACATTGTTTAATATTGCTGTTGAATATTTGTTAGCCAGTTGACTGTGGGTTTTTTGTTTTGTTTTATGTTCAAGCTTTTTTACAATGTTAAACATTGCCTTTAGGACTTTAAATAGCCAACTTCAGACTCAATGTTGATGTTTTAGAACTCAAATTATTTGAACTGACTTTCAACAACACAACAGAAGTGTAGATTAAAACAAAAAACGAAAGTCATGACTATGCCACCAGTCCAGTTGAATGGTCTAAAACAATGAAAACATTGAACTGCAATAACTCCTTATTGCAATGATGTACTGACGTGAAACTTGAATCAAATATTGCTACTGACATGCAGATTCATATGTAAAGATAAAACTCTGGAGCATGTGACATGTTCCAGTTGACTGAGCTGAAACAGTGAAAACCTGGAACGGTCGTTTGCAATGCACTAACATGAATATTTAATACAATTTAATTTCCCCACTACTTTTTCACTATGCAGTCATATTTGAGGTTCTTTGTCAATTCTGTTTTATAATTGTTTCCTTACTTGTGTACCAAAATTGATTTTATTTATACAGATGTGTACATTTTTGTTGTTTTCCCATCCTGAGCCTCCCCCCCCCCCCCCCCTCCCCGTTACAAAAAAACCCCATAACAAACACACGGTCAGTTGTCAGATGCACATTTATGACCTTTTCCATTTCCCTTGTTTATTTTCTTCAGGATAATGTAAGCTTTTTGTTTCACACATTATATGTACATGTACACACTTATTTGTAGTGGAAATACTCCAGTGTATTAAGCTCAATGGTTCAGTGTAAATGTTGTCTATTCTGGTCCTGATCTACTCATGGAAGAAGGAATTCTTTTCTCCATGATCTATTTAAGTACCTGTTATTTTCATCATGTAGATGCATCTACTCTGGTAAATTCTTGTCTTTGATGACATACCAGAGCTGAGAATGAGAGAGAATGCAAGAATTTGTTTTTATGATGTGCTTCAGACAGTTACAAAATTAGGCCAGTCTCTTTTGAGCTATCCCCATCATTTTTTGAAGAACTTATACTACAAATAGGGAAAATTTTCTTTGAAGAAATCTTACATACTGGTCAGCATTTAAGCAGTTGGCGCCAGACGACCTGTTCACACGCAAATCTTTCCCCTGCCTGGAAACAAAAGCCATCTTAAGACGCCAGTGTGTAATTTCGGACCTGCGGAGTGTGCACAGACCACACACATGACTTCTAACGCTTTGATATGCTTTGATTCACTTACACAAGGACAAAAAAGGTTGTGAATATACGCATATTTTGTGGCCATTGAGAGGCTGTTTTTGTGTAATTCCCTATTATAGACCTTTGTCCTTTTGTTCCATGGATGGGGTTACGATGGCTTCCACCATTGTTCATTCATGATATTTCAGCTAAATGAAAGTAAGTCAGAGTGAGTCGGCTGTCGCAAAGCGAACCCTAGCGCCGCTCCGCTCAGACTGGTTAATCAATGGAAACCCGTACACACATTGTAACGGACGACAAAATCAGGATTAAAGTTCAAAGAAAATGACTAAATACTTTAATCGATAACAACAATTGCTCCAAATAAATAAACACTACTGACAGAACACAGTTTTAAATACACTCAAAGTAATCTCGACCCTGGCAATGAAGACCCTGCCCTGTCTTGGTTGTCCCCGCTCGTGGTTGTGCAATTAACAATCTGTAGTCTTCGGAACTCCCCGTCAGAAATTAACCCCGTAGGCTAGTTACAGGAATCCAAAGCATTAGGTTTCCTCCAGCTTTCCCTATGGTCTGGCATTCCCGGGAGTTTTACACTGGCCGTCGGGCCTCTTGCCCCATCGGACCTCACGGCTACCCCTCAACGAGCAACAGAAGAACCGCCTGGCAATTACTGCCTAGCAAGCCCCGAGTCGTCAGCCTCAGCGCTGACGGCCTTGTCCGTGAACAACTGCCCCTCCCCGGCACACTCTTACACCGGTGGCTCGATGCATAAAACTCAACGCGGGTTATTCGAAAAACTGTATATATACCCCAGGGGTGCCAGATTTCCATATACATAAAAGCATAGTTAACATACATATAACTTAACAAAAGTAATTTGGGTTCGACTGGGTAACAATTCTGTCAGCGCTTTCTATTGGCTGGGTCGGGCAAGGAGGGGTACCCGAGAAGAGGTTAGCCGCTGAATGGGTTTTCTAAATAAAGGCACATACCAAAAATACCAAACTTAGGTTAACCCAATCGAACCAACTTAAATATTTACAAGCTAGCCCACAGAGTATAATTTGTCCGGACCCAAGTGGCTTTTCATTCAAGAAAAGTAACTCAATCACAATGTCTTAATAGTCCGTCTTAAAATAGTAATTAGCATCTTTAATACACTGTCTTGTGACACCGGCAATCCAGCCATGGTTCTATGTTTAGTGCCATTCCTATGCTGTAGGTAATGCCTGATGTTTTGCAATTACGCTGTGTGATTTTGACATTTGCTCAGTCAAGAAACAAAACAGATGATCCAGCAAAAAGAATCTTTCTTCTCTTTGCATTGTCAAGTCAGGGTTTCTTTGTGCCAGCAGTACCCTCGAAGAAAAGAAAAAAAGATTCAGGCAATTCTGCCAAAAGAATCCTGCCAGGGGGACGGGACAAGGGGGGGGGAACCTGGCGGCAATTGGTTAATTGAACTCAGTAGCAAATAATTCATTTAGTCCTTATGAAGTACTATACATTTCCACTCCATGTGTAACAGTGTGTCACACCCTCCATGGTCACACACTCTCTATCAGACCATCATTTGTTCCTCACCTATATGTTTCTTTTCCTAGTCGGCCCTCCCCTATCCTGAGCCCCTTTGCAGTGGTCAAGTGCATGCTTTTTGATGTTCCTACCCCTTTCCTCTACCCGGTTATCTGCAGGTCACCATGGTAGCTTTTACTGTTGTAGTTCAATAAACATTACAATAAAATGAAACTTGTGATAATGTCACAGTTTCAGTTAAATGAGCTAAAACCATGAATACAACCACAAAATGCTAATTCTCGTGAATGCAATGATGTACTGACTTGAAACTTACATCACATAATGAAACAGATACGCAGATGATACACAAAAAAGAAAAAGGGATGATGTTGCAGTTTCTAGTTGAATTAACTGAGACAGTGAAAACCTAAACAGACCTTCCTTTTCCTTCTGACTGTAAAACAGAGGTGCTGTTACAGGTATTAAAGCTTGTCAAGTCAACTTTGGCTGTTCTAGTAAAGGGGTATGTTTAGGTGTAGCTGATTGGTTTCTTCTCCCACTTTAAGCAGTCACCCTTACAGATCCAATTGGGATCTGTAGATGAAGAATTTGGAAAGCTTTTCTGTACTACAAAGTATAATGCCTTGTTTGGTTGTCCTTTCTAGGAAGGCTGCAGTAACAATTCAGTCAAGATGGAGAGGTTTCATTGTGAGACGAGATATTGATAAACATGCCAAGTTGTGGATGGCAGCATCAAGTATACAGGTACATGTATAATGATTGCAATGAAATGGCAAATATCTGGATTTGTCTTTGTTTGAACATAAACCTTTATCTTTATAACAAAAGTACAATGAATGTTTTGTATTACATTTTTTCAAATAATAAGTAAATATTCGTCGTCATCTGTAGAGAATAACCAAAACTGGTTAAAAGTTACTTTTTAACATGTTGTGTCAATTTCTGTCATGTTTTGATTGAACATGTTATTTATGTTGAAATAAACTTGTAATGTTACAGGCCATGTGGAGAGGCTACAGAGTGCGGAAGAGACTTGCAGTAGCTAGACAAGCTGTACGTTATAATGAGGATGATGACGATGATATGTTATATGATGAAATAGACCCAACATCATGGGACTTGGCCCAGGTTAGCTGGATAAGTGTTATTTCATCGTTTGAATTTACTCTTGATGTGTAGATGTTATGCTCACATACTAATGCAAGAGTTTCAAACATACAATTGTAATCTACATGTATTTGAAGATGATTCAAATTTAAACTAATGTGTAGTCCTGGACAATACTTGACAGTAAACTAACCTGGGGCTTATTTTGTCACTGTTTTCATGAAGTGACGAATCTGCACCATAGCTAAAATTCTGTGTTTGGAGAAAATCGCATTTGAAGTTGAATTATTTTTTAAACTGCTGTTTCGGAAACGGCTTACTATTTTCCTGTTCAATTTTCCTACCCAAATAAAGCTGTTTACTATTCCCACAGAGCTGTCAATATGTTTTCAATCTTGCAACTGTTTTGATGAGTAATAGATTCCTAATACATTTGTCACTTTGTGAAAACAAAAAAACAAGACTTGCCCTAAAGACTTAAATAAATAGGTCAACAGATTCATTGTCATACCACACATTTTTGGCACTGTGCCAGCGCTATGTATTTCAGTGGGTAAAAAGTGATGAATCTTGATTCGTCACTATGTACAAATGCAAAATGGCAAATCTAGTGTGATTCGTCAGTCAGTGTATTTACAAAACTATTGTGTCTTGGGTCCTGAAATTTGCTGAAAATGTTAACAGCCATGAGTATGTCGTTTGTGCACTGCTGAAAATGGTATTCTTGAAGTAAGACAAAAACTCACTTCAAGAAAATGTTTCTTGTGTTGCTCTCAAGAACACCATTTTTAGAGGTGTATAAAAAACGATTTGCCAATTTTTTTGATTTTTTACAAACTGTCGCTTTGTGAAAACTTTGATTATTCGGCAAGAAAGGACCTGGGTTCGATTTTACAAAGAGCTTAGATCTTAAGATTTTTGTCAATCTTATTTGCTAAGTGTGATGTCACAATACAAATCACTATGGTGATATTAACATCTCATCCTAAGATGAATCTTAGTGCTTCATGAAATTGAGCCCAGTATTCATTACAAAGTCTCTTTCTATGTGAACATTATGTCTTCATTTGTTGCAGTCATTCCTTTATAATACAAATCTTCAACTAATTATTCAGTAGATTAAGAAGCACCTTATTGTGGATTCAGTCAAACAGTAAGTTTGCTGGTAAATACCATTGATGATGTGTTTGTTATGAGTGGTGAAGATTGTTTCAACCAGTTTGCACTGAAAAGGTCAGAGTACATAGTCAGAGCACATCAAGTCTTATCAGAACAATAATTGTCTTCAAATAACAGTCTTGTAGCAGTTATGAGAATTTCAAACAAAGTTTATCTATGAAAAGTTGTGTTAACATTAGAAAATTCTGACTTGAACATGTGGATAAGATTATGCTGGAATAGGAATGATGGTTTTTGATTGTAATGCTGCAATTGTGGTTGTTATTTTGGTATTGCAGGCAAATGTGGACATTGAGTGGTTCCCATCAGAGATGCCATCTATTCCAAGAAATCATCCACTGGTCCCTGATACACATAAACAACAGTCTATGTTACATGATTTACCACAGCGGGATCATGTAGCTCCTTCAGCTAGACAAGCATGGTGTGCATCACCTGATACTAAATACACAGCAAGATCTACCCTAGTCAGTAAGCCACCTATCCCTCCTATACATACACTCAATGATACTCCAAGATCCAACAAGAGTCAAAAACATGACCAGATTACACAGGAATGGTATGAACAATATCTTATTGTAGACATGTAGATATTATACAAATATTGGATGCAGATGAGTGCGTTGTCGCAGAATATAATTATGAGGTAAAATCTGAACCATTTCATTTCACAAGGTGTAGCCGCGGTGAAATGTAAAAGCCAGATTTCAGGCAGTAATTATATTCTGCGACAATGCACAAACGAAATACATTCAATATTTGTTTTATAAAACTCTTATTTGTTTTATATAACTGACACATAGATCCTTGTCATATGAATTTTTGTAACACAATAAACACAAAATAGACACAGTTCCTCATCACCCCACACTCTGAGGGTGTTTAGAAGGAAAAATTGATGTTTGGATGTTAAACCCAAACAAATTGACCCATTGACCAGCTTTAAATAAGTGTAGAAATAATGGGAATGTGTTATTAAATGCAGTGATTATTTCAAATGCTAAGATCGCAACAATAAATAAATTCATTGTTGAACTAAAATCCTTTAAAATAGACTTGAAGAATAGTCATGAAAACAAATAACCAAAAACTAATAGTTGTAAACTCTGAAACACTGATGCGATCAAAAACTTGTTTGTCAGTAAATTGAAAACCAAGAGAAGAATTAAAAACAATTTTTTACTAATTGCTTATCAATTTGACTGCAAGTAAATCTTGCAATGCTTTATTCATATTTAGTACTTTCCCATTGAGAGATTCATTTCCTGTTGTCTCATAATGATCATTATGTGAAGACAATGCAAGTTTGTTTGTTGTTTATTTCATATGTAATGATGTATGTTTGTCTGTGTTGTCTTATGATATCTGAATACTTAGGGGTTTTAAAGATTCTACTACTGCAGAATTAATGATGAAACGAGCCAAGAAATTAACTAAAGGAGCTAATAGAAGGAAAACCAAAGGTAAGTCCAAATCTTAAACAACAATATTTGTTTTCCCACTATCGTGGTGTCATACTGGGACAGAATATAATTTCTTGCTGGCCTCCTTTGTACTAACATATCTTCCATACACATAATTGTTGACTGCTTCAATTTTAAAACTATCATTTTGCGACTATCCCTGGAGCGTGCAATTTTCATTAAGCATCAGCAGAGGGAAAATACAATGTTCCAGGGATCATTGAAAGATGACAGTGATACGCAGTCAAGGTTTCTGCCTAAATTCTCTACAATTCTGAAGATGTGTTTAAACACATACAATTTTGGTGGAGTTGATTGGTCATCGTGATTGAGAATAAATGCATTGGGAAAACAGTCACTGACTTTGACATATTTCCTTGTATATTTACAATATAACACGTAACAACTGGGCTGAGTTATGCACCACTATGCAACAATAAGTAGACGTCTTGGTACTACGTATACATACATGCACCACTGTACAATAGTATACAAATATTGAGTGGCTCAGAGTGCAATAGGAGGAATATTATTGCAAGGTAAAATTTGGACTGTTCCATTTCATGAGGCGAAATAGAACAGTCCAAATTTTACTGAGCGATAATATTCTTCCCATTTCACAATTTAAAGCCACTCAACATTTGTTTTATAAAACTGACATTTATCCTTGTCAATTGAATTTTTTCACAATAAGCACAAAATCAATATAAACACAGTTCATCGTCCACCCCACACTCTAAAAATTCTAAAACCCCTTTTATCTGAAAAACTTGGACGACTGCATGTAGAAACCAAACCTTGTGACACAGACGCACTATATTTTTCCTTACTCCACGCGCGGGTGATAACCAATGTTATTTCTTCAAGCAAACTTGAAGCGCAGATTAAATAATAGCGCAATACGCCGAGGTAGAACAGCACATATTACAACCTGTTTCACAGGTGCTCCTTTGCTTTAGCGCGGTGCTCTACTGGTTAAAAACATTGAGAACAAGGATGATCCTAACTGTTGAATGGGAAATACTATTCCTCATGGTTGAATAGGACTTTTGATTGCCAATGCAGATGGGAGTAATAGTGAATGACACGCTATTCTACCAATCAAATGACAAGGATCTGTATGTCAGTTATATAATAATTGTTATACCAGGGTAATAGATGTGTGAATTTTTATTAGTCAAGAACCAATCACATGACGTGCTACAAAGATGCATGTACATGGCATGTATGCTGAGGAGGGGAATAGGAGTCATGTTCACCATGGGGTACATTACATGTACCTTGATCATGCCCACCATGTCTGCTGTAATGAACATGCTTTGTGATGCATTTCAAGCTCCTTTTGTTATAGTGTTTAAACACATGTTCTGGCTCTGTATTGGCCTGCAATGAATGTGTATTGTTGTGCCAGACGGGGGTACAATGTAGTCAGTTATGTCATTAATTTATCATTCCCTTGCCAGCCACCATTGGCTTGCAAGGATTGTGCTTTGTGATGCATTTCAAGCTCCTTTTGTTATAGTGTTTAAACACATGTTCTGGCTCTGTATTGGCCTGCGATGAATGTGTATTGTTGTGCCAGACGGGGGTACAATGTAGTCAGTTATGTCATTAATTTATCATTCCCTTGCCAGCCACCATTGGCTTGCAAGGATTGTGCTTTGTGATGCATTTCAAGCTCCTTTTGTTATAGTGTTTAAACACATGTTCTGGCTCTGTATTGGCCTGCAATGAATGTGTATTGTTGTGCCAGACGGGGGTACAATGTAGTCAGTTATGTCATTAATTTATCATTCCCTTGCCAGCCACCATTGGCATGCAAGGATTGTGTTCACATTGTTAGTATCATTATTTCCCCTCAATTTAGCTTTAATGATTACTAGTACATTTAAAATAACAAAGAGTTTCCTATTGGGTATAAAACCAAGGCACCAAATCTAGGTGTGGCATTCTAGAACTGTGGCTTGGGACATCAGGGTGGTCGGACGGCGGCTCTATACTTTCTATGTGTAAACTGAAGGCTCTCAGTACCATTTACAAAAGTACTAGCACAGATAGTGGTCAGCCTATGTATTATTTCTGTATAGTTTATTATCTGCACGTCGTCCGGCCGGGTTCATAATGTTAAGGTAATGTTGTATTTATTTATTTATTAGTTAAGTGAGGAGTGTCCTTAAATTCCCCCAACTCAGCCAGTTGCTACGTTTTGCTTTATTATTAATTGACTTTATTATACGTATTATTTTGTTCATGTCCCCGTTGGGGAGAATTACAAGATGAGCGAGTACCTGCATATCTGTTTCCATTTTTGAGTTGTTATTTTGTCTCTGAGTTTAGCAAGTGGTTCCCCTCCCTTTCTGGCGGATGCAGGGTTGATCCGTTACAGATTTTGGTGGCAGCGGTGGGATAGATTTGTTGAATTGGGAGAGTGCTTCTTGCTGAATTTTGAGACATTTTGTTGTTTTTAATTTGTTTTTCCTTTTCTCTGAATGCAAAAATTGCGCAAGCCAAAATGAGTTCGAGAACAGATTTGACCGGTCAGTTGAACCGTACGATTAGGCAACTGGACGAGGAAATTCAGTCCAGAAGAGCAAGACTGGCTGAGTTTGGGGTGATTTTACCCCAGAACCCTGATGACCCTTGCCACGGGTCTGCCTATTTGTCGGGCAGAATAGAATCACGGGACACTCCCACTGGTGTAGATAGAGTTAATTTAGTAGCTAGTACTCCTGATTTTGATACACCTAATACTGAATATTGTTCTTTACCGCAGTGTACTCGTAAATCAACATGTGAGCCAAAAAATACTACAGTATCAGTAGGTTCCGTAAAACCAATAGTAAACCCTGATAATTACGATGGTAGTAAATCATTTGATGATTGGTTAACTAATTTAGAATTATGTAGTCAAATAAATGGATGGTCAGTAGAGCAGAAAACTAGGTTCCTAGCCGTAAGGTTAAGAGGCCCGGCCCTTCAGGTTTATACTGATTTATCTGACGCAAGTAAACATGATTATTCTGCTTTAGTTAAGGCATTGAAAGGTCGATTTTCCCCACAAGGACAATCATATCTCTTTAGGGCTAAGCTTAAAGTAAGGTCTCGCAGGAAAAGTGAAAAGTTACCCGAGTTAGCTAGTGACATTCGAAGACTAGTCGCTAAAGCATACCCTGATATATCTGCTGAACTACGAGAGGAATTAGGTAAAGATCATTTTATAGAGGCATTGGACTTACCTGAAATTAGAATGCAAGTTAGACGGGCAAAACCCGTTAATCTAGGGGATGCCCTTACCACAGCACTAGAGGAAGAAGCTTTTATTCAAGTAGAATATAACAAGGTTGATATGTTACAGAGAATACATGTAGGTGCTAATGCATGCCAGAATGAGCCTTGTACTAGTGCTTCACTTGAAACCAAACAACCCCAGGAAGACCTCAAGGTAAAAATACAGCGCCTAGAGCAAGCTGTACAAGAGCTTCAGGGAGTTCTTACCAAACAAACAGAGAGGTTTCGAAAACCTAGGGGTCCGATAGTCTGTTGGAATTGTAGGCAAGAAGGACATAGACAATATGAGTGTCCATATAATAACAATCTGCCACGAGCCCAGCCAGTTAGAACCGCTGGTGATAAAACCAATCAGCAGGGAAACGAGGGACGGCTGAGTATGGGGCCAGTGCCCAGCCAATAATGAGTAATTGCCAGGCCCAGAGTACAATCTTTGTCAGAGCAAAGATTAACAAAATTGATGTGAAATTTTTGCTAGACACAGGATCATCGGTCACTATCTTACACCCGCATACGTGGGAGTTACAGCCTCTAGAAGTTAGACAAAGTTTACAGCCTAGTAATAAGTCGATAGTAGCAGTCGAGGGTACCACCCTTGAAGTATTAGGTTGTGTAGAAGTAACCATTGAATTTGGAAAACTAGTGAGACGTCATACAATTTTTGTTGCACCTATCACCCAGGCAGGCATATTAGGTTTAGATTTCCTTTTGTTGCATGAAGGAACTCTGGATCTACCTAAGAGGAAATTAAGATTCGGATTGAATGAAGTGCCAATAGTACTAAACAGCGTGGCTACTAACAATTGTTGTAGGGTTTCTGTAGCAGAAACAGTAACTATACCTTCTGGTCAAGAGGCCATTGTACCAGGTGAAGTACATGTTCGTGGTGTAGGTACAAAAGGTGGATTATTAGAACCATCAAGTAGTTATGTAGCCAAAGATAATAGTATGTTGATTGGACGAACCTTTGCCCATTGTGACAAGAATAACTGTGTTCCAATTAGAATGTTGAATTTAAAACCAGATGCAACCACGGTGTATAAAGGCACGCAAGTGGCTATTTTACAACCTGCAATTGTAACTCAAGTTGTTAAACAAAATGATGACTCATGTAACAATCAAGATTTAGCTCCCCAACTAGAAGATCTGTACCAACAAAGCTCTGTACACTTAACAAGTAACCAACAAGTTGCATTAAAAAATATGTTACATAATTATGACAGTGTGTTTTCCAAAGATGGTGAACTTGGGCGAACCAATTTAGTGTATCATAACATTGACACTGGTGATGCTAGGCCAAAGCGACAACCTGCTCGGCGTTTACCTCATCACCAGAGAGCAGAGGCTCAAGAACAGGTTGAAGAAATGTTAAAAAAGAAAGTAATTTCTCCATCCTTTAGCCCATGGGCAAGCCCAGTGATTTTGGTTAAAAAAAAAGATGGGACCACAAGGTTTTGCATTGATTACAGAAAACTAAATGAAGTAACTTATAAAGATGCATACCCATTACCACGAATTGATGATAGCCTTGATGCACTATCTAGCTCTCAGTGGTTTTCGTCACTTGACTTAGCTAGTGGCTATTGGCAGGTAGAAGTTAACCCCAATGACCGATGTAAAACTGCTTTTACAACAGGATCTGGTTTATATGAGTTTAACATGATGCCTTTTGGGCTGTGTAATGCTCCCAGTACATTTGAAAGATTAATGGAACGTGTGTTAGCAGGATTACATTGGAGAACTTGTTTAGTGTATATAGACGATATTTTGGTTTTTGCTCCGTCTTTTGAAGAACATACCGAGCGGCTGAGCGAAGTCCTCAGCAAACTTTCAGACGCAGGACTCAAATTGAAACCCCAAAAATGTTTCTTGTATAAAAAGGAAGTTCTGTACCTTGGACACATTGTGTCAAACCAAGGAATATCTACTGATCCAGAAAAGATACGTAAGATACTAGAATGGCCAACACCATGTAATCTTGCTGACATTCGCAGTTTTCTTGGTTTATGTTCTTATTATAGACGGTTTATTAAGAATTTTGCTCACATAGCGTCCCCAATCCATAAACTGACTCACAAAAATGTAGGGTTTAAGTGGACAAATGAGTGTGAACAAGCATTTCAGGAGCTTAAACATAAGTTAACATCCGCAGACTTTCTTGCATTTCCAGATTTTTCAAAGCCATTCATTCTAGATGCAGATGCTAGTGACCAAGGTATTGGTGGAGTTATTTCACAAGTCCAGGATGGACAAGAGAGAGTAATAAGTTACGGTAGCCGAAAGTTATCAAAAAGTGAAAGAAACTACAGTGTAACTAAGAAAGAACTGTTGGCTGCCGTACACTTTGTAAAACAGTACAAACATTACTTATATGGAAGAAAATTTACCATACGCACCGACCATGGGTCGTTAAGATGGCTGAGTAATTTTAAAGATGTACAAGGCCAACTAGCCCGATGGATAGAAACCTTAAGTGCATTTGACTATGAAATTTGCTACAGACCGGGTAGCCAACATCGAAATGCAGACTCCCTTTCAAGAATGCCATTTGAAAATGATGTTGAACCAATAAATACTGATATTAAAGTGAAACATAAAATAATCAGTTGTTCGCTAAGTGTCTTTTCAGGTTTGGACCCAGCTGGGCTACGGGAGGCCCAACGAGATGATAGTGTATTAGCTGCAATAATACAGATGAAAGATAATTCCTCGGTGAGGCCTCCTGGTAGTCTAATTGCGGGTCTAAGCCGAGAGACAAAGGGATATTGGTTCATCTGGGACCAACTGGAGCTAAAAGAAGGTATCCTGTATAGGCGGTATGAAGACCAAGGTTCATCATTTAGACAATTAGTGGTTCCTAGATCATTACAAGAACAAATACTGGAGTTAGCACATAATAGTAAGACAGGTGGCCACTTGGGTCGTACAAAAACATTTAATAAGATCCAACGTAACTATTATTGGATAGGTTACCGTACAAACATAGCGAACTGGATTAGACAGTGTCAAACGTGTGCTAGACGAAAAACACCTGCCCCTAAGTTCCGTAGTCCCCTTAAACCTTCTCTGATTGGTGCACCTTTTGAAAGAGTTGCTTTAGATATATTGGGACCATTGCCTCGATCAAAAAAAGGCAACAGATATATCTTGATAGTGATGGACTATTTTACTAAGTGGGCTGAGGCCTATCCTCTCCGAAATCAAGAGGCAGAAACTGTGGCTAAAGTACTGGTAGAGCAATTCTTCTGCCGGTATGGAGTTCCATTGAGCCTCCATTCAGACCAAGGCTCTAATTTTGAAAGCAACTTGTTTCAATCAGTATGCCGTCTATTGGGAATAAATAAAACTAGAACCACGGCTTATCATCCACAGTCAGATGGACTAGTGGAAAGGTTTAATCGAACTATCTTGGCCATGTTAAGTATGTATGTTTGTGAAGACCAGTCAGATTGGGATACGCACATACCCTATGTTATGATGAGTTATAGAGCAAGTGAACAAGAGACAACAGGGATTAGTCCAAATAGGATGATGTTCGGTAGAGAAGTTAACCTTCCTTTAGATTTACTTGTTTCCCGAAATGAGTTAAGCAAAGAAAAGTATGTAACCCCAGAGGCATATGCATCTGAGATATGTGGTCGCATGCACAAAGCTTTCGAAATGGCTCGAAATAACATAAAAGGTGAACAAAAACGACAAAAACGATTGTATGATGCTAAACTCAAGGGTAAACCATATGCACTTGGCGATAAAGTTTGGTTGTATTGCCCAAGAAGAAAAGTTGGGCTTAGTCCTAAATTACAGTCATTTTGGAAGGGGCCCTATGAGATCAAAAAGTGTATCTCTGATGCTGTGTATAGAATTGAAGATGTAAAAACACATTATCGTTCAGTAGTGCATTTTGATAGATTAAAACCATGCCATTTGAGTACTTCTGAACAGGATTCTGAAACGAATAGAGACAACACTCCAGAAGACAGCACACCACGTGGAACATCTACACGTCGACCCCCAACACTATGGAGAGATGTGACCCCTTTGAATGCTAAAGGAGTGCCATATGACCCGGATCCACCGGTAGATGCAAGTTTTACATCCGAGATTGGAAACATTCAAGATGATGGAGCAGAAATACACAATGAAAGCGAGACTGGTGTGAGAATGAATGCAACCACAGACCAATCACCTGATTTACCACCAAGAGCAAACAGCAACACACAGAGTGATGGGGTAGATGACGCGTTATACGACAGCGATGATAATTGGACCGGCCGGCCAATACACCAACGTCGACAACGCCAACCTCCACTGTGGATGCGAACTGGAGATTATGTGATCTAAACTAACACTACGCGTTTAAAGGCGGCTACAGATGTGAACTTTTTGTATGGTGCCCTTTTGGGCTGCAGACCAACTGTGGACACTATAAAGTTGTCTGCAAGCTACGTCAGTCGCATGAAATGATCAAACAGAATCGACATGGAACTTTTTGTCCCCTAAATTGTATTACAAATTGTGATAATTTATCATAATGGGTTGAGTAAACTTAATATTTGAGGCGTGAGGTCACGCCTTCGCTAAGGGGAGGGTTGTGTAATGAACATGCTTTGTGATGCATTTCAAGCTCCTTTTGTTATAGTGTTTAAACACATGTTCTGGCTCTGTATTGGCCTGCAATGAATGTGTATTGTTGTGCCAGACGGGGGTACAATGTAGTCAGTTATGTCATTAATTTATCATTCCCTTGCCAGCCACCATTGGCTTGCAAGGATTGTGCTTTGTGATGCATTTCAAGCTCCTTTTGTTATAGTGTTTAAACACATGTTCTGGCTCTGTATTGGCCTGCGATGAATGTGTATTGTTGTGCCAGACGGGGGTACAATGTAGTCAGTTATGTCATTAATTTATCATTCCCTTGCCAGCCACCATTGGCTTGCAAGGATTGTGCTTTGTGATGCATTTCAAGCTCCTTTTGTTATAGTGTTTAAACACATGTTCTGGCTCTGTATTGGCCTGCAATGAATGTGTATTGTTGTGCCAGACGGGGGTACAATGTAGTCAGTTATGTCATTAATTTATCATTCCCTTGCCAGCCACCATTGGCATGCAAGGATTGTGTTCACATTGTTAGTATCATTATTTCCCCTCAATTTAGCTTTAATGATTACTAGTACATTTAAAATAACAAAGAGTTTCCTATTGGGTATAAAACCAAGGCACCAAATCTAGGTGTGGCATTCTAGAACTGTGGCTTGGGACATCAGGGTGGTCGGACGGCGGCTCTATACTTTCTATGTGTAAACTGAAGGCTCTCAGTACCATTTACAAAAGTACTAGCACAGATAGTGGTCAGCCTATGTATTATTTCTGTATAGTTTATTATCTGCACGTCGTCCGGCCGGGTTCATAATGTTAAGGTAATGTTGTATTTATTTATTTATTAGTTAAGTGAGGAGTGTCCTTAAATTCCCCCAACTCAGCCAGTTGCTACGTTTTGCTTTATTATTAATTGACTTTATTATACGTATTATTTTGTTCATGTCCCCGTTGGGGAGAATTACAAGATGAGCGAGTACCTGCATATCTGTTTCCATTTTTGAGTTGTTATTTTGTCTCTGAGTTTAGCAAGTGGTTCCCCTCCCTTTCTGGCGGATGCAGGGTTGATCCGTTACACTGCCTTGTAAAATATTAGAAATAGTCCCGGGTATGAAGTTGCAATGCAATGTTCAACAATAAATTAGTAAAGAAATATAATTTATTTCTCTTGTTAATGTTTGTTCCCCCCTCGTGCAATCTATTCCTGCCATGGTTTAATAAAACAATTGTTGAACACTGTGATGGGGTCCATGGGTTTTGTACACCCTTGGAGGCAAATGGCACCCGCAGCAAACTTTGCAACAATTGTACAATGTTCAATATTAAATTAATAAAGAAACATAATTTATGTCACTTTATAATCCTTGTTTCCCTCTCCTGCACTCTATTACCATGGTATAACAAAACAATTGTTGTACTTTATTGCACCATGAGTTTTGTTTTCTCTACCATGAAAATGTCAAATTCATACACAAAACCTTGGCCGTAACCTACGGCCCAGGATAAGTGCTAAACCTGGAACCATGGCTGGATTCCCACTTCACTTTGACTTACCCTTACCCTTATCCTTCTCAATTGGAATATGTGTCACCTTGTAGATCCTTTGGAAAGATATCAAATGATTAAAAAGGGACAGGAGTCTGCAAGAGTTGTTCTGCCTCCCAAGAGGAGGATTGAAAGACAAGAGTTCTTCCAAGGTAAGATTACTTATTGCAACAAGCACTTACATGCACTGGTCAAGGTTAATTTAGATGTTGCACCAAATTGCTCTAAATTTCATATTCATATTTTATTTATTTATTTTTTAATACATTTATCTACCTGGGGTTTGCCCAAACTGTTAACCCAATTTCCTAATTAGTATCTATTGCTTCACATGTACATAGTAATTGAATGTTTTAACTTATTGATGATTTACTTTACATGTACTTACATGGTCATTCATTTCAGACTGAGGAGTGCATCACAGTACTTGGCGGCTTAATCATGTCTTATCAATTTGATATTATTATTATTATTATTCATGGTTTATTAAAAACACTAATTCGTAGCCAAAAGGCTGAATTGCACAGTGCTTACATTACAGAAAAGAAAAATTACAGGTAGCTTTGAAGTAACAATAAAAAGGGCCTAAAATGTTGAGAACCACTGTACTATAGAGCATTATATACTTTTAGCAAATCACACAAAATACATTGTTAAAAATCTAGACAGGTGACATGAACAAGAGGCAACTTTTATTTGTATTTGAATTTGGTTTCTGTTGGCTAAGATAAAAAACAGTCTGCAATAACATCATAAATTAAAAACAAATCCCTCAAAAGGATAATATATTCAAACCAATTTTTGGTAGTTTTTTAGAAGAAAGATCCAAACATAAATAAAACCCTTAGATTTTCCATTACATTTGATTCCTGTGTACGTTAACATGTAATTTCTTTAGGTAAAGTAATGTTATTATTGGCCCCTAATCAAAGTAACCTGATTTCAATGTACAGTGAACGTAATGTTTTCTATTGATAATACAGGAATAGCCTTGATATGATTATTGATGTACTCAGACACTGATTGCAAAGTATTGAAGATTTAACCCTATCAGGACCGGGGGGGGGCACAATGTGCCCCCCCTACCAAACTTTTTCATGTAACTTTTAAACGCTACATTCGATCGCCACCAAATTTTCTGACTTTACTTGGAAATAATCTAGGGTCATTTTGTCAAAATACGATTGTTATTGGAGGTCAGTGGTTGCCATGGCAACCGTTTGTTTGAACCCATATTACTCGTTTTTTGTGATTTTTTGTGATTTTGGGGCATTTTTTAGCAAAATGTTATGTTTTTAAGTATTTTTAGTGGCCAACAGTGATACCGAAATGTCACATGATAGTTTGAGATGCATTGTGGGAATCCAAAATGGCCGCCATTTTGGCGGCCATCTTGGATTTTGTATTTTTAGCTGTTTTTTAGGGGTTCGAACTTTGCAAAATTTTGTATCTATGGAATATTTTCAACATTATAATTTTGAACTTTTGAGGTCTAGAAATACTATAGATTTGTTAGTTAGGCCTCATAAATGCACACTCGGACCCTAAAAGGACTGTTTACATCGATTTTTAAGTGGAAAAATGTAAAAATGTGATTTTTTCCCAAAAATTACATAAAACAGCTTGTTTAGCGCCCTCAACGGTAACTCTGGTAAAGAAAAAAATGTTTATGTTCTTGAGGATGTCAAGAAAGACAAATTTGCAAAGTTTTACAGAATTCTGGCAAAAAATATGGAAATTATGGGAAAAATACGATTTTTGACCAAAAATGGGCAAAAAAACTACAAAAATTACTTTTAATGCAATTTTTTTGAATTTTTTTTTGCACCATCATGTAGAACTCGGTGAAATACACATTTGTGGCAAGTTTCATAAAAATCGGCCCAAGACTTTGGAAAATATGGAGGGGGGGCACAATGAGCCCCCCCCCCGGTCCCCGTAAGTCCAAAAAAAGCCCGGTCCTGATAGGGTTAACTTAGATGTATTGAATCTCCAATTGAGGTCCACGTATGAGTTAGTTTACAGTAGATGACGTCAAATTGGTCTTGTTAACTTTATAGCTCGGGAGCATGAACTGAGACGTATCAATACTGAACAGAGACAAGACAAAGAACACAAGCATGCAAGAACATTTGAGTGAGTAGAACAATTATTCAGCATTA
Source organism: Marthasterias glacialis (assembly GCA_911728455.2). Lineage (NCBI taxonomy): Eukaryota > Metazoa > Echinodermata > Asteroidea > Forcipulatida > Asteriidae > Marthasterias > Marthasterias glacialis. Next base: position 8,789,558 of record OU452240.1, read on the forward strand.
TCTTATGCAGTATCATAAAATATGGTGATAAAGGGTAAAAGGTCAGAGTTTAATTTTTTTTATTTTAAGTCTAAATTTTAGAAGAAATTGAAATGGTATTCAAATTTTTGGTGTAATTCCATTGCAAACCTTGTACACATTTATACTGTACTGCATTGTACTGTACATTAATTGCACATAAACATATATTGCAAACATTAAACCTTAATTAATAAATGACCAATTATTATAATTGTATGAGCTGTGCTCCTTCAGGTTATAATTGCAGAAGAAATGAACTTTGAAATAACATAAGTTGGCATCTGATGATATTGTCAGTTATTAACTTACACTATTTCAAATCATCTTTAATTCTCATCTATGCATTAAGATTTAAGTTAATGTCAAGTTTCAAACGATTTCAAGCTTGTAACTTGTTTTAGTATTAAATTTTTTTTTTTTTTTAACCTGTAACCAAAGGGTGCTATCAAAAGGGATGTAAAAAGCATTTGTTAGGAAACACAATAAAGTGTACCACTTTGCATCTCTCAGTCTCACGTTAGCAGTTTTAACAATGGTCGTAATCGACACCACCCATAAAAGTATTTCAACATGTGAATGGACAGGCAGATTTATTTCCATCAAAAATGGACGGACAAAGTGCCTTTCGTCCGTTTTTTTTATAAAACTTGAGACTAATTTAAGCAATAATTCTAATCAACTCAAGTTTGTTTCAGTATACTGCAGTATAAGCCTGCATGTCCATTCACATATTGAAATACTGTTGTGTGGTTTCAGGTACTGAAAAAAAAGAGAACCAGTGGAAAAACTGGTACCATGAGGGATGTAAAGTGTCATTGAAAGAGGTCAAGGTTCATACATCAATGCATACACAGAAACCATTAAGACATTCTCTTTCATATTGGCTACAAATACCTATAAAAAAAGATTGCAGTTCACATTTTCAATTTTTGGGCAAACAAAGTTCATATTTTGAAAGGAAAATTTGAAGGATTTACCCACAAACCATACTGGTATGAATGATGTCTGTTAAGTGTCTTTATGAATGAAAACAAGCATGCATACATACAAGTAGTGTTAGGATTGGGGTAGGTATAGATGGGGTTTATGGATGGGTTGGTGTATGGGACAGCCATAATAGAAATACATGTATGCTCATTCATTCTATCCTCTGCAAATGTATCATTGGTTGGCTGCATATAATATAAGAGTTGTAACATTCTACTTACTGTGTATTATTTGCAGATGGGTTCATACCAATGGTGGTATTAACACTGAGAGTGGTAGACAAAGTAGCAGTGAACCAAACCTACCTGTAATGAGTCCTGATGTATTACAAGGCAGGGTTCAACTCATGGTATGCTTAAAACAATCTCTCTACATATATGACACTTGATACACAGTACAGTTAAATAGAATCCCAATTAAACATTACTTTTTAAATGGTCATCTAATTTTAGGAGCGTTCCTAATTATGAACAAAAAAGGAACATTTTTATACATCTGTTCGGACTCTGTGATGTAATAAACCATGCCATGATAACATTTGTTTCTCTTCAAGCAAACTTGAATCCTCAATTCTGATTGGTCGATCCACAGCAACAGGAGTGTGATATATAGTCATATTGTATGGCCCATATCACACCCTGCTCTCTAGCAGGCTGTAAATTCATAAGTGACACGTTTGCTTGAAGATAAATTCAAATGCGGCCTCGTTGGATATAGGATGCAGAAGCGCTATATTTTTTCGTATTCCACTCACGCTTGTGTAATAACTAATATTGTTGCGTATTTGAAGTCGCTTGACCTTTACTTCATAGATTAATGGAAGGTCAAGGTTAAGTGAGTTCAAAGTACACATAGAAGCGTTGATAGTAAAACAATGAGAATTTCCTTAAACAGTTCAAGGGATGATGATGAAATCTTATACAGGTATTTGAACCCTTGTGCAAAAATGCTCAATTTTTGTGATGTCTTCACAACATTATTATTACAAGCAATTTAAGGTTTAAATTTGACAAAATACTACACAGTTGAACTGAAATGAGTACCTTGTTCATTTTGTTTTTGTAGTGATAAATATTTTATAGTTTGGTCACAAAAGTGCTTGACCTTTAAGTGCAAGGATTAATTTGGTAAATGGTATTCATACTGCGGTCTGAATTTGGTAAATGTTACAGTGAATATAACTGAAGTTTTTTACTACGGTCTGAATTTGGTAAATGTTACAGTTGCTGAAAAAAATAATGATGACATGCAAGGGCACCCTCTAGGAACACAATAAAGAAAGTTACTTTTTCTGAAGTTAACGATGATTGGATCAAATTTTAACAAAAAGCCCATGAACACTGTTGTGATAATACCAGATTATTTTGCAAAGATTCAGAATGATAATGTCATCAGACATTGTAATGTAAAGATATTTTTTCCACCGGAAAAAGGTGTAATTTGTTCCTGTTTTTGCATACAATATATTCACAACTAAACTAGATAATGTGAAACATATAAAAGTTCCACCCAATCTGTGTTTGTCTCAAATGCCACACCTCAACATGTTTTTGTTGTTTATTTCTTATGAACTATGACTTGTGAATTTATGAGAGTTATAATCCTATTTGTTCATTAGGGAAGTCCTTCATTGGAATTACAGTCAGTTGATGGAGCTAGTAGCATCAGTAGTACACCATACAGACCAAGGAGCCACTCTCTGTCATCACAACAAGGTAATCCAATTCTGACTGTTGGGACTACTCTGTAATCAGTCTTTCAACCAAGTAGTGTTGCTCAATGTTTAAGAATGAAAGGCCAGTTACCGTCAGGATTTCTTCCATTTTCTCCTGTCCAGGCTTACGGGATTTATTCTTGGAGTTGCTGGAATAATTTGTCTTAGAGAAACCTTGACTTGACAAAACCAAGAGAACAAAGATTCTATCAAGAAAATGTCAAACATGTGTAGCATGAATTGCAGAACCTCAGCTGTGAGGTACGGCCTAGGATTGGTCACTCTGACTCCATTGAGCTGAAATGCCATGAATAAACAATGGTGAAAGACTCTTGATGTCTTGTAATCTTCTTTTTTGAACAAAATGACAAAGGTCTAGAGGTCTGTACAATACCCCCAAAATGGCGAAATATTAAATAAAATATTATGATTTTCTTTGCGTGGGTGAAACAAAGTGTTAGACAGCATGTGCGTGCTCTGTGCACACTCAGCAGTGGAATGTCCGGGTGACCTTTTGGCGTGTTTTAACGTTACCTGTTTGCTGGCTTGAAAAATATTTTAGATACACGCCAGCCAGCACCAACTGGTTAAAAAGTTGTTAAATAACACACATTTGGATCCTGTCATCGTGATGGAGTGAGTGTTAAAAATTGTCCATGTGACAAAATCTAGGATGAAATGTGCAGACTTGTCAATATGGCAAATACGGCCTATGTGTTTTTGAGTTATCTGTAATACTAGCTGTTATACTTTTATAAAACTCTTTGTTAACCAGTTGGGGCCGAAATTCTTTTTTTTTTTGTTGTCCTGTCCCCCTGGCAGGATTTTTTTTTACGGAATTTGCCGACATCTTTTTTCTTTGAGGGTATCAAGAAAATGTCAAACATGTGTACCATGAATTGCAGAACCTCAGCCCTACCAGTCTGCCTTAACCAATCTGCAATGTATACAACACAACTAAATATCAAATACTCATGCAGTGTGTTCAATAAACAATGGGCTCTAAATGTCAAATTTGCATCAAGGTTCTACATGTACTTTTCCCCTTAACTCTTGTTTTAACAGGATTTGAGCATGTTCGTTTTCCCGCCATCAAGACAAATTCAGCTCCTAGTGGAAGAAGTCGTGGGCCTGTCATTGATGGTAACAACAGAATACTCCGAAGAGGAACTAGTAGAAATAATACTCTTGTTTAAAAGGTGATGTTTGTGAAGTAATCATGTATATGTAAGCTAATCTTCTACATACTTGGTTCAATTTCACAGATTTCCTCAACTCCTTTACTGTACTTTACTCCCAAATTTAATTCTCAGTCAGGCAATGCATACACAAATCTTTTGAAAATTCAGCTTCAGACGTTGAAATTATCACAATCCTCACGTACTTATACCTCTGTGGGGGAAACATACTAGATCACCGGCCCTCCACTGTGGGGGAAACATACTAGATCACCGGCCCTCCACTGTGAGGGAAACATACTAGATCACCCGCCCTCCACTGTGAGGGAAACATACTAGATCACCCGCCCTCCACTGTGGGGGAAACATACTAGATCACCCGCCCTCCACTGTGAGGGAAACATACTAGATCACCGGCCCTCCACTGTGAGGGAAACATACTAGATCACCCGCCCTCCACTGTGAGGGAAACATACTAGATCACCCGCCCTCCACTGTGGGGGAAACATACTAGATCACCCGCCCTCCACTGTGAGGGAAACATACTAGATCACCCGCCCTCCACTGTGAGGGAAACATACTAGATCACCCGCCCTCCACTGTGGGGGAAACATACTAGATCACCCGCCCTCCACTGTGAGGGAAACATACTAGATCACCCGCCCTCCACTGTGAGGGAAACATACTAGATCACCGGCCCTCCACTGTGAGGGAAACATACTAGATCACCCGCCCTCCACTGTGAGGGAAACATACTAGATCACCGGCCCTCCACTGTGAGGGAAACATACTAGATCACCCGCCCTCCACTGTGAGGGAAACATACTAGATCACCCGCCCTCCACTGTGAGGGAAACATACTAGATCACCCGCCCTCCACTGTGAGGGAAACATACTAGATCACCCGCCCTCCACTGTGAGGGAAACATACTAGATCACCGGCCCTCCACTGTGAGGGAAACATACTAGATCACCCGCCCTCCACTGTGAGGGAAACATACTAGATCACCCGCCCTCCACTGTGAGGGAAACATACTAGATCACCCGCCCTCCACTGTGAGGGAAACATACTAGATCACCCGCCCTCCACTGTGGGGGAAACATACTAGATCACCCGCCCTCCACTGTGAGGGAAACATACTAGATCACCCGCCCTCCACTGTGAGGGAAACATACTAGATCACCCGCCCTCCACTGTGAGGGAAACATACTAGATCACCGGCCCTCCACTGTGAGGGAAACATACTAGATCACCCGCCCTCCACTGTGGGGGAAACATACTAGATCACCCGCCCTCCACTGTGAGGGAAACATACTAGATCACCCGCCCTCCACTGTGAGGGAAACATACTAGATCACCGGCCCTCCACTGTGAGGGAAACATACTAGATCACCCGCCCTCCACTGTGAGGGAAACATACTAGATCACCCGCCCTCCACTGTGAGGGAAACATACTAGATCACCCGCCCTCCACTGTGAGGGAAACATACTAGATCACCCGCCCTCCACTGTGGGGGAAACATACTAGATCACCCGCCCTCCACTGTGAGGGAAACATACTAGATCACCCGCCCTCCACTGTGAGGGAAACATACTAGATCACCCGCCCTCCACTGTGAGGGAAACATACTAGATCACCGGCCCTCCACTGTGAGGGAAACATACTAGATCACCCGCCCTCCACTGTGGGGGAAACATACTAGATCACCCGCCCTCCACTGTGAGGGAAACATACTAGATCACCCGCCCTCCACTGTGAGGGAAACATACTAGATCACCCGCCCTCCACTGTGAGGGAAACATACTAGATCACCCGCCCTCCACTGTGAGGGAAACATACTAGATCACCCGCCCTCCACTGTGAGGGAAACATACTAGATCACCCGCCCTCCACTGTGAGGGAAACATACTAGATCACCGGCCCTCCACTGTGGGGGAAACATACTAGATCACCCGCCCTCCACTGTGAGGGAAACATACTAGATCACCCGCCCTCCACTGTGAGGGAAACATACTAGATCACCCGCCCTCCACTGTGAGGGAAACATACTAGATCACCCGCCCTCCACTGTGAGGGAAACATACTAGATCACCGGCCCTCCACTGTGAGGGAAACATACTAGATCACCCGCCCTCCACTGTGAGGGAAACATACTAGATCACCGGCCCTCCACTGTGAGGGAAACATACTAGATCACCCGCCCTCCACTGTGAGGGAAACATACTAGATCACCCGCCCTCCACTGTGAGGGAAACATACTAGATCACCGGCCCTCCACTGTGAGGGAAACATACTAGATCACCCGCCCTCCACTGTGAGGGAAACATACTAGATCACCCGCCCTCCACTGTGGGGGAAACATACTAGATCACCCGCCCTCCACTGTGGGGGAAACATACTAGATCACCCGCCCTCCACTGTGGGGGAAACATACTAGATCACCCGCCCTCCACTGTGAGGGAAACATACTAGATCACCCGCCCTCCACTGTGGGGGAAACATACTAGATCACCCGCCCTCCACTGTGGGGGAAACATACTAGATCACCGGCCCTCCACTGTGAGGGAAACATACTAGATCACCGGCCCTCCACTGTGAGGGAAACATACTAGATCACCCGCCCTCCACTGTGAGGGAAACATACTAGATCACCGGCCCTCCACTGTGAGGGAAACATACTAGATCACCCGCCCTCCACTGTGAGGGAAACATACTAGATCACCGGCCCTCCACTGTGAGGGAAACATACTAGATCACCGGCCCTCCACTGTGAGGGAAACATACTAGATCACCCGCCCTCCACTGTGAGGGAAACATACTAGATCACCCGCCCTCCACTGTGAGGGAAACATACTAGATCACCCGCCCTCCACTGTGAGGGAAACATACTAGATCACCCGCCCTCCACTGTGAGGGAAACATACTAGATCACCCGCCCTCCACTGTGAGGGAAACATACTAGATCACCCGCCCTCCACTGTGGGGGAAACATACTAGATCACCCGCCCTCCACTGTGAGGGAAACATACTAGATCACCCGCCCTCCACTGTGAGGGAAACATACTAGATCACCCGCCCTCCACTGTGAGGGAAACATACTAGATCACCGGCCCTCCACTGTGAGGGAAACATACTAGATCACCCGCCCTCCACTGTGAGGGAAACATACTAGATCACCGGCCCTCCACTGTGAGGGAAACATACTAGATCACCGGCCCTCCACTGTGAGGGAAACATACTAGATCACCCGCCCTCCACTGTGAGGGAAACATACTAGATCACCCGCCCTCCACTGTGAGGGAAACATACTAGATCACCCGCCCTCCACTGTGAGGGAAACATACTAGATCACCCGCCCTCCACTGTGAGGGAAACATACTAGATCACCCGCCCTCCACTGTGAGGGAAACATACTAGATCACCGGCCCTCCACTGTGAGGGAAACATACTAGATCACCCGCCCTCCACTGTGGGGGAAACATACTAGATCACCCGCCCTCCACTGTGAGGGAAACATACTAGATCACCCGCCCTCCACTGTGAGGGAAACATACTAGATCACCCGCCCTCCACTGAGCAGACACATGTTATGTTTAATAAAGTAAACATTCTCCTTTTTAGTACAGTACTGTATAGTTTTTGTGGGGATGGTTTGGCACAACTTCCCACTGGAACAAACATATTCTGTAGATCTCAGGTTTAAACTAATTGATTTTGTTTGACGCTCTTTAAAAAGGACGTTGAGCACCACTAAGCTTAAGGTGGGGAATATTGTCATTGTGTTTAATTGCCATACTTTTGCGGTGTGAAAATCATTTGAGTTTGACATGACAAAAGTGCAATGTTTAGCACAGGCCCAAGATGCAGGCACACCAATGAATTCTCAACCTTGTTTGGTCTGGCTAAACTATTAACAAATTGTTGCAGAATTGGTGTAGTTCCTTTTTTCGGTAGAATATGACACTTCTCCACTTATGGCTAATTGACAAATGATTTAAAAACTTGTACCTACCTACCTAAAGGAGTGGCTATACTAATAATGCAATCCTTAATTCAATATGTTTCAAGTTTACACTCTAGTCACTTGGCTGTGGAGTACGATAATTTGTGTCATAAAAGCAAATGTCAGGAATTTCCCAGTCTATTCATCAACCAGTGTAGCCCTTGTAAATGACTTTGATCAGTGACTTTTATGTCCTAAACTTGTTCCTGGTCAGGGTTGCCAAAACACATCACAGGATTCCAATTATATCCTCTTCATCTCTAAAATTATGCAACTGCTATATATTTCAAGGTTCCAGAAGCGTGTGTATGATTTCAAAGTCTTCTCCAGGAAATTTGCAAACAAAGAGAGGAGTGACATTCACATTTACGTTCTATTTCATATTTCTTAATGTTGACAAGGATACCAAGAAATCAATAATTAAATAAAGTTAGTAGCAAGGGACCCTCAAAAGTGACTGAAGCATTTTAAGCAGTAGGTCTGAAGATACCTGTGCTGAGAAGAGGATAAAAACATGTCAGTTGTAGACGTAGAAGGAAAACCCCAAACTGGGAAAACCCAATCCACATGCAAAGCTCTGGTCTGGGATTCGAAGCGAGTCCACAGAGGTTACCAGCAGGGAAGAAACCACTTTGCCAACCTAAATGCTTATAATGTAACATATTGATGTAAACTTGGGGCTCTAATGACACTCAAACAATGATATGCAATCAACATCTTACTTTATAACGTTTAAATGTGATGTTTTTATTATGTACAATGTGGATGTCACAAAGTGTGTTAAGTGCAATAAAATAATAGATGACTTTACATAAATATTGGATTAAGGCAAGTTATGCACAGATTGGTCCATTTCAGACACAATACCATAATTGTTTGCAAGATTCTAGTATAATGTAATAGCAGCATAATTGTTAATATTGCTGCATATAACATTGTACGTGTGATAACTAGAATGTTGCCCTGAGCTGCATTCAAATACTTGAAATCTTACTAAATGTCTGACATTAAACTTATCAAGTGAATTGAACTTGAAATCCTTGTAAGCTGGTGGTGTTATTGGATATGATTGCAATGGGTATACCCTGTATACCAATGTATGTAGTTTGACTCAATCCAGAGAGTAGATTATTGCATTAAACCATCATAATCCCCTTCACATCTTCAACTTCATAATCCCCTTCACATCTTCAACTTCATAATCCCCTTCACATCTTCAACTTCATAATCCCCTTCACATCTTCAACTTCATGACTCTCGTAGTACTGTTCTTTACACATCAGCATTTAAATTACAAAATGCACCTTTGTTCATTTAAAATACACATGATTCTTGTTACATACATGTACACTTTTTACATATCTACTTCTATTTCACGTGAGGTGCAAATAAATGTTTTAAATAAAGGCACACTTTGTTGACATGTGAGGACTATGCCGTTGGATCACAGGTAAAAGCCCCAGGCCTCGATATGTGCTCCTCGGAGACACTGACAACTGGATTTACTATCTCATAATTCATTTAAATATTGATAAGGTCTTGCAATGAAATCTTAAAGTAGATTTGGAAGTAATTCCCCTACAATCAGCCTTATTGTACATACATACATGTAAATATGCTTATTACAAATAGAAAAGCATTCTGACACCTTGAAGTGTCAAGGTGTCAAAGTTTACCTGATTGATCTTACACTATTGGGGCGTATTCTTGTTTATCTTATTGCTCACTAGCCAGTCAGTACATTCTCTGATCATTTAATAATTCATTCTGGATAACCTGAAAGTTTTTTGACCATTTTAAAGCTGAATGCTTATGACATACTAATGTAAAGTTTTCATACTGAAAATTGAAAACCTGGACAGCATAGATCGATAGAAGGTGAAACTACTATCTGGTGAGGTTTGCATCTTCGCAACATTACCATGTATGGGTGCGTTCGATTAGCTTCCCAGTGTATACCGGGGAGTTACACTTGTGGTAGCCATGACACAAGGCTAATCGGACACTGCGGTGTATTCACTTGACATTCTGGAAAAATTAAGGTTAAAGGTTGTTCCCCGCCGTGAGCCTGCAGCCGTACTACATCATTACACCAGGCAGCCACCAGAGACCCGCTCGCGAGTTGGGGCTGTGGTGGCATACACCAGGGCAGACAGGAGTATCACGTGATGGCTAATCGAACGCTCTCGTGTAAGTTTTACTTACACGTTTAAGCTAATCGAACGCGCCTTATATAAAACTCTCTCTATGAGTTGTGGTGATTCTGAAAAAACAACTTAACATTTCGATAAGTATGCTCTGATTGTCTTGAGGAGAATGCTGGACTCTGATACTGCTTTAGTACTGCTGTAGAGGCTTAACTACCAGGTAGGCTTAGCTCAAAAAAAAAAACAAAAAAAAAAAGGTTAGTCTAGGCTCACATTTTAACACAGGAATAAACACAACTTTGCTAATTTAGTCCAGAGTCCTTAAACATGGCTTACATTTCTTTCTGCACAATCCTCTGCTCTTGTTCTCATCTACATTTCAGCTCATGTCTCTGTGTTGCTGTAGTGAACTACATGTACTAGACCACTGAGAGTGTCCTCTGACCAATGTAGTGGTGATGTATACAAGGTGTGAGGAACAAATCCTCACTGACTGACACCACGAAGTAGCACACATGTAGATACCAGTAAAAAGTAGCAATCGGAGAAAACGGCGTCTAAAGCTGAACGCTTTTTAAAACACCACTATCCTTTAGAATTTCAGAATGTTTTCAACTAGTTTTCTCATTGCTGACTCTGGATGCTTTGAACTTGATAAATATACTGCTTTTGTCTGCTTTGCATTCTAAATTAACAAAGGAAAAAGGGTGCGTGCTAGTTCGTGAAACCGAAAAAGAAGCAAAATAGACTATTTCCGATTTCACGAAGTAACACTCTCCAATGTATTAGTAATGCAAACTTGAGGGCGCGCGCGCGCATGCATGTCCTTCGCGCACAAGATTTGTGCTAGTTCGTGAAATCGTTTTGTTTACATTTGAGTATGGTGCGCGCCGTGCATTTCAATGGTAAATGTTACTTGTGTGCTAGTTCGTGAAAACAAAATTTGTCAATTCCGGGCAAATGTTGCCATACATAATTATTATAATTAAAAAAGTAAAGCTCTTGAAGCTTTGAAACTTCATGAAATTGTAGGGCATGACAAATGTTGTATAAACATGTAAAAAACTGAAAACTGAAAAAAATATGGTTTTGTACACAAAGTTCGTGGCGTCGGTGACGAAATGCTGTATCCAACTGCCATTTTTCACTCGTTACTACCAACAATAGTATCTCACCCAAAGTAAATTATGACATTGATTAAAACAAAAAACAAGTGAAGACGTGGGGCTTGGATGTGGCATTCTTACTGTGTGCAACTATGACAGTACACATGTATAATTGTTAATCATTTAATCATCTAATCATATACTAACACAATTATGAAATCAAAGTTGCAACACCATACTATATTACAAACAAGTCCTTACTCTGATCATTTAACAGAATTATCTAATTTCAAATTCCTTTGCAAAATATACATACATGTACACAGTTTAAACAGGTTGAGAATGATACATGCACCAGACACCAATTGCAGAATTGTATACATAACATTAAGGTGTCATCCATCTGATCATTTCTTGTTATATGAGCCTTACATCTTGAGTCTTATCCTTGAATACTAAGGTTTTATATGTGTGCAGTCCTGTTGGTCTGTGAGGCGTCTTTCCAAAGAGTCTACGCATGCAACCAACTATAAGCGCATGTACCCACCGAGGTAACCAGACTAATTTTGTCTGTCTGCAGGAGGAACCTCCCTTTCAAAATATCGTATATTTTGGTGAATAGAAAGAAAAAGCAGCTTTTAGTTCATAATTTCTCTCAGGAATGAAAAGGTTAAGTATCAGATTATTGGTAATTGTATGGATGCAGGCAGCATGTTAGCTACAGAGAGGAGTTTCCTGAATGGCACTTTCAATTCACTTTAAAATCATCTGAGAAGAAGTAAAATGCTTGTGGTGAAACAGGGTCTTGTTCTTCATTTACAAATAGTTTCTGCATAGGGTCTGACTGGGTTGTCAAAGTGAAGACAGGAAGGCACAAAATTTACTTACACTGTGAAAGTACAAGTAGGTCCAGCACTCTTGTTTCTGTTACCCAACTAAGATGTGAACAAACTCACAACTCTAAATCTTAGTGTAGAATGTTTTACACATGGGTCTGCTGCAGAATAGTTCCATGAAAATATTCTTATGATAGGTTTTTTGGTAAAATCGAAACATGTACATGTATATTGTCATTAGCTTGTTGCTGGTTCACACTTGTATTGGTAATTAAAAACTGTCTTTCAAATCATTACAATTTACAACTTTTATCTGAAGGTTACAGTTACCTGCAAACAGCATCTTCCAAAATAACATTCCAAATGGTCATTAATTGTCAAAAGTTATATGAAAAATCAACTACAAAGCAGCGTATTTACCAAACATAAAACTGGTGATATTAACAGCATTTGAATGACAAGTTAGCACCATGGCAGTGGACTGAAAATCCACATGTATGGTTTATAATACAGCCTAGAATCTATAAAAATAGCTATATACACTATTCTTTGTATCACGATTTATGTACAGAAAAATAAATCCAAAATTACCTATCAATGATTTGATCCTATTTTTCAAAGTTTTTTCTTCTTTATTTTCTTTTTAAAGCTTTAACTATCATTTAACCAGTTGAAACCGGATGACATGAATACACGCAAATGTTTCCCCTGCCTGGAAACAGAAGCCGTCTTTCGGACAACCGGACCGAAGATCACCCGGTCATTCAACTGCCCCGGTCAATTCAATACCAGCATCGTAAAATAACTGCAACAAAAAGGGCTTGTAAACTTAAAAAGTACATATATCCCATAAAAGGTCTCCTGGTCATACAACTGCGGAGCATGCACAGACCACACACACGCCATCTAATGCTTTGTTTTACCCACACAAGGATAAACAAAAGGTCTTAAATAATCCCTTTGAGATGCGGTTTTTATGTAATCCCCGATTATAGACCTTTGTCCTTTTGTTCCAAGAGGAGGATTACGAGGCATTGACAGGCTTCCACCATTGTTCAATCATTGTATTTAGGCTCAATGAAGTGAAGTCAAAGTAAGCCGGCAATCAAGCCATAGTTCCGTGTTTAGTACCACTCCTACTATATGCTGTAGGTACTGTCATTGTATTTCGGCTCAATGGAGGTAAGTCAGAGTGAGCCGGCAATCGAGCCATGGTTCCATGGTCATACAACTGCGGAGCATGCACAGACCACACACATGCCATCTAATGCTTTGTTTTACCCACACAAGGATAAACAAAAGGTCTTAAATAATCGCTTTGAGAGGCACTAAATGCCACTCCTATGCCGTAGGTAACAGCCAATGTTTTACAATTCAAGGTGCGTGAATTTGATATTTTCTTGGATGAGAAACAAAACGGACAATCCAATAAAGAGATTCTTTGTTCTCTAGGCATTGTCAAGAAGAATTTTTTTGTGCCAGCAGAACCCCTCAAAGAAAACGGATTCTGACAAAAGAATCCCGCCAGGGGGCTGGGACAACAACAAAAGCATCCTGGCGGTAACTGGTTAAGATGTTAAGATCAATGTTCTCCCAGCTAAGGAGTTTTTAATGGCTTTTCTTGGCTTCCGGCATGCAACTTTGTTGTTTAAACAGATGAGGAAATTGACAAACACACAAAACTTGTCATTTTTACTTTAATTGAACTTACTTTCAATTTGCAGTCATTTCTTTTGACCCACCAACCCACAATTTCAAGTAGAAAATTGAACTGTTAAAACATTGATTAGTCTGAATTGTCCCATTATGGGTTTATTTGTTGATTATTATTTCAATGCACATGTAGAGTTTAAACCTATGTTTGAAATCAAAGTGTACTGTATGTGATGAATGTATCATTGTAATATCATATAAAGTTATCTCAGCATCACCTCTCTCAATTCAATCAAACCATTAGGTTCCAAGAAAAAGTGTTCAGAACCACCAACAGTTAACACCTATTTTTGTGTCAATATTCTTTTTACTTTAAAATTAAAAAAGAAGTTGGGTTTGAGAACACAACTTCATTTAGCTGTATGGATGTTGGAGAATGACAGGTGTGTAAAATATTACTATCACTTTGGGGCCATTCAAATTTTGTCAGTTTCAAAATAGTATTTAAAAAAATTAATAATAACAGCAAACATGGCATGGGAATAGTTATGACAGCAGAGCCCAACGACTCCACACAATTAAACCACAAAATCACTCAATTCAATACCAGCATCGTAAAATAACTGCAACAAAAAGGGCTTGTAAACTTAAAAAGTACATATGTCCCTTAAAAAATTGATTTGTTAACACCTCAAACTTATCAAACAAAACAGTGGCAAATAATGTGAAAACTACAGCATTTTTTGGTAAATCCATCCAATAATCCTGAAGGGAGTGTGCTCTTCAATCGTTCTTATCCACTGGCATGTCGTATATGATCATCTTAGGTTTCCATAACCACTTAGCACTGAATCCAGATAAGATGGCATAAAAGTACAAGCTGATAGTGATTGCCATGACAACCACTAACAAGACAAGTACACTAGGGAAGTTGAATGACAAGCTCCCACACAGTGTACACATCATGACTGAAATGAAAAACAAATACAGTGTTATAAAAGCAATTTGTGTAAGTCAACATAGTGTATACAGTGTGTCTGTAATAAACACATCGTGGGCTGATGATTAATAGCTGTAAGAATGCAACAGTAATACATCACGAACAACTCCACTCAGTCATGCACAAAAGTATTACAAACATACGTTTTTTCACAACTTAACTATGGTATTTATTACTTTTTCATAAATATCCCAGTCAGCTTGGGACAATTTGGGCAGTCCTATTGGTTGAAAGGCGGTCACATGACTGTTTAAGACCAGTTTTAAATGACTGATAAAGACATAGCCGGAGCTATAAACGCACGTTCTGCTCTCATTTTAGCCACATGCGTGTTAGCGCACAAGCTTACGAGGGTGCTAATTTACGCGTAACGCAATCAATACCTATGTATACACATGCGTACGCGCAACTGTTGAATGTCCGCCCTTCACAAAATGGAGCTTGAGGATGTGGCAAGATTTGAAAAAATACATTCAAAAAACAGAAAATTTTCACGGATATTTCTTTATTATTACGCTTTTCAACAATAAGGGCATTTATGAATGGGAATAAAAGAGTAGTGATTCAGTCTTAAACAGCCGTTTAAAATCTTGCAGGGTTGTGGCCAGATGATAAAGGACCACGCCTTCGGCTCGGTCCTTTTATCACACAGCCACGACCCTGCCGGTTTTAAACGGCCGTTTAAGCCCTTGGTCACTACTCTTTTATTTCCTAAGTTATTTTCTTTTACACCATGACACAAACACATAACTAACACCCCTAATGCATGAGGCAAGCTAAATGGCTTGAAGCCTGAATTTATGTAATAGGGAGAACCATCATCTACTTGTATGCACATGTAAAGGGAGTTACATGTTTAATAAGTACTGAATTTGGATGCAGAGCATCATGCAGATGTAGAATACAAGCCAGTCTGTCACAACGCCATGTTTAGATAAAGCCACGTTTTACGCTGAACTATTCTGAAGCAATGTTTCAGAGCCGAATTGACCAATTTAAGAAAATGTTAAAGCAAGGCATGTATGCAAAGCAATGTGCACAAAACAACAAACACATGGATTTTATCACTGCATTTTGGAAACATGTACATGGAGGTCACCAGATTTGTCACAGTGAAAACACAACATTCGGACCACTCATAACTGGCATCAAGGCAAAAGGGGGAAAACAAACAAAAACCAATAACAAACAAAAAGAGGTTTATCTTTGTTCATGTGAAACTGTAATACAGCAAAATAGTGATTTGCAAGATGTGCTTTAAAAGTGTAACTATGAAACTTCAAAATATGGGATTGAAAATGGGCTTTAATTTTGACAAATTTTGATAGAAAACACTACACTAAGGCGTATTTTCTGAAGGCATGATAAATAGAATCAGAATAACCACATTTTTGCCATTAATAAAAAATGGTACAACTTTAGGTTTGTTTCTGTGTCTATCATTGTTTGGTTCTGTATGATCTGATCACAGTTGTTTGTTTTTAATTTAGTTTCTATTTAATGAAACGTATGACTCAATACATTTATTAAGTTTTCATTGAGAATGTTTCTGCCATATATAATTCATATATTAATGTATTTAACACACTTTCAATCTGATCAGTTTATTAACAAATTTTCCCCTGGTCACTGACACGTTTTCAGGCTGTGTGTAATTCAGCCAAACACAGACACATGTGTACGAGGCAAAGTTTGGCCAAACCAATGCTGCTTTGTCTCTCTTACCTGTAGCTTGTATTGATAGATATAAAACTTGTGACAGCAATGTCCATCTAATGATGTATCTACTAACTGACTTGACAGCACTCCAAAACAGCAGTCCAAGACCTATAAGAATAACAAGAATACTGGAGTCTTATATAGCACACGTAACTACCAGAAATTAGGTACTCAAGGCACTTATTATTGTTAATATTTTTTACGACAGGTTATTGAAATTTATGAATTTTGAGACCCATTTATGTAGCACCTTATAAGGGTTTTATAAGGTGCTGCTGCACATTCAGCAGCCACTGCCAGAAACACCGTGGCAAATTCCTTCTCTTAGCGCTAAGGGTTTTACGTCCCATCCGAAGGACAAAGCAATAACGGTCAAGTGTCTTGTTTAAGGACACAAGTGTCAAGACTGGGACTCGAACCCACACTCTGCTGATCAGAAACACCAGAGCTTGAGTCCGGTGTGCTCATAGAGTTATATATAAGAACTAGAGGGAGCACTCGCGATGCCACGCACGGAACTCCACTGACTCACCATGGGCGAAAATCTCTATGGGTCACTTGCATACCAATGTCCACTTAGAAAATGGCTGCTGTGTGAACGGATGAGTGACCAGTGTAAATGAATGGTCCGCGCCATTTTCTCAATGGACAAAAATGCTACTTGTCGGGGCGTCTTGCATGGTTTGTACACCCTCTAGTTCTTATATATAACTCTATGGGTGTGCTAGACCACTCGGCCACAACAGACACAAACCATCAACTTATCTGTTAATCACTTCATACCTGATGTAAGTTTGTTCAGACATTTCATAACCATTCTGCAGAATTGTGATGTTTTGAAGAAACATTCTACACATCCAGTTGTTTAAACAGGTCACTTTTGATTTCAAAAGCAACCTTTAAAGGAAGGTCAATATACCATTGCATTGATTACTTTGAGGTTCATGTATACTGTGCAGTCAAACTATTCAAATCAAATCTACTAATTGGCCATATACATGTAGGTAAAACAAAAGTGATAAAAACATCAGTATACAATCTAACTAATATCAAACTACATGTACAGTAATATAAAAAGACAAGATACACATTATCCAGGACGTGATTTCATGAAGAGCCAAGATGGATCTTCACATGTGTATTAATATTAATTGCAAAGCAAAATATGATATCACAACATTTACAAATCACTCATGGCAGTATATACCATGCAAAATGACCTCGAGCACACACAAAACTTAAGAAAATTAAAAGCAGGCACCTTGAACTAGATTGATAATCATGTAATGTGGCCCCTTTTTAAAAATGTTTTAGCTTCATGTAAATATTGAATTGGATTAATGATTTAATGAAGGTCAGTTGGGCTAAATTCCAAAACTGAACTTTAGGTCTAACTACCTTAATTTCAGGTCACGTTAGTTTGGTTCAGTTCCACAAGACTTGCACAGACAACTAATCTAAAATGAACCTTTGAGTTTATGAAAATGAGCCCAGAGTTTGTAACATTTCCAAGGTCCATCATGTACACTCAAACAGAGTGGAAATGGTACTGGTAAATTAGCATTTCTTTTTTTAGAAAAGTCCAGCTAGACTGTACGTATTTTTACGCATAGTTAACAAATAAAAATAACATTAATTGTATAAATTTACAATCAATCTGTCAAATCTGTAAACAAATGTGAACTGTACCTACATTTTGACATGGGTTTATTTGCTTTTTTGTAAATGATAAGTGCAGTTAAATTAGTTAAATTAACAAGTTTCATAGCAAGAAAACTGGTACATCCTATAACCACGGATCATTTGCTAGGCAAGTTATGTATTTTCACTTTCAACACTTGTTGCCTCTGATGTTTTTCTTATGTGTTTTAGTTTTCCCCTGTTTTTTTTTTTTTTTTAGAATTTTCTACAAAATCTTTTAAGGCTTTTAAACCTCCCAACCCCCCTGGCACATTTTTTACAACTCACTGATAACTTTTGACTCTTTGTCCTTACCATACTGTGTATGAATTTCAATGAATTTCAGTCCAATTTCATCCCAATTATTAGGCAAGCTGGGAGTATTTCAAACATGTGCAAATATGGACTAAGTCATTTGACTCCTTCTTAACCAACAACATGGTATAATAAAGAATACATGTCTTGTCACCAATCATTACAATACGTACACCTACATGATAGAGCTGCACCAAATAGACGGATGGGCAATATAGCATCTGGACCACAGTTGGAGGCAAATATGGCATCAAATAAGGGCACAGGAAACATAATGGCCTGCAAAAAGATTACAAATCATACATGGTTTAACATTTACCCAACAATTGTCAACATTGTGCTGTTTTAGATCAGTACTTGTAGGTTTAATGGGGATCATGTCATAAAGGTAAACATCGGGAATGAAAAGAGTTCAAATGAAAAGACAAAAACAAATCAAAAAGGTTTTGTAGATTTATCTTGTCATAATATTGCATTAAAGGAAAGTAGGGAACAGGATTAAGAACTTCCAAAAACAGAATTTAGTTATGCCAGAACGGGAAAAAATGCACCAGTTTTTCATAATTTTTGATTTAATACAGTCACACTGTAGTGTTATGAGAGTGTATACATTCCACACTCTTCATAAGCAGAGGTAACCAGTTGAAACCGGATGACGAGAATACTTGCATATATTTTCCCCTGCCTGGAAACGGAAGCCATCTTAAGATGCCATTATGTAATTTTGGACCACCTGAGCAAAGGTCGCCTGGTCATTCAACTGCGGAGTGTGCACAGGCCACACACACGCCATCTAACGCTTCGATTCACCCACACAAGGACAAAAAAGGTCTTGAATATCCTCCCATTTTGTCGCCATTGAGAGGCGGTTTTTGAATAATCCCCGATTATAGACCTTTGTCCTTTTGTTCCAAGAAGGGGATTACGGGGCATTCGAGAGGCTTCCACCGTTATTCAATCATTGTATTTAGGCTCAATGAAGTGAAGTCAAAGTAAGCCGGCAATCAAGCCATAGTTCCGTGTTTAGTACCACTCCTACTATATGCTGTAGGTACTGGCCAATGTTTTGCAATTTATGGTGCGTAAATTTGTCATTTTTCTCAGTCGAGAAACAAAATGGACGATCCAATAAAACAAAATCTTTGTTTTCTTGCCATTGTCAAGTCAGAGAGTTTCTTTGTTCCAGCGGTAGCCTCAGAGAAAATAAATTCCGGCAATTACGCCAAATGAATCCCGCCAGCAGTAACTGGTTATCACATTATTTGATTTATATAAAACTTGAAATTGTTTTATAAGAAAATGCTATGAGTATTTTTATTTTCAAGAATTTTGTAGAAATAAATTCACAAAAAATATAGTATTCTCTCGACTCATCATCTCATTTTCGATACATACAAGAGTTGCACACAGTCTATAAGCAGAAAAAGGTTGTACCGGTACTTCCCTTTTTATTTATTTTTTTGCAAATAAACTAAAAATAATATATGTCTTTTCTCTTACCAGCAATGCTACGGCACTGAAGACCAAAGCTGTAGCAACTTGCCATAACCTGAGTCCATTTGGCAGAGTGAGCAAATAGTGGTCATCATTTCCCAAGATCTGACTGATCTAAGATGTAATATGGACATAAATAATCATGTAAGCATCCAGGCTATTTCCTCTACTAAGCCTGGGTAAATAGTTATGATATCTGGATATCTGTGGATTGTAGTTGACCTGTAACTTGAATTTTTATAATAGCTTAGATATTTGCCAGTTACTAACTGTGGACACATTTAGCTCTCAGGCAATGTGTTTACTATGTTTAAACGGATAGCACTACGTTAAGTGCATTTCCATAGAGAGTAGTTGTGAGCTTGAATTATAGACACCTCCAAGCAGTAAAGTATCCAGAGATAAAGTGCTTTCAGTATATATATCACAATGATTGGCTGGGCCTCAAGATACATTGTGCCAGTGCGGTTTTGACATTCACTTGATATTCTTCATATTATTGTTCCATAGACATTTGACTTGTGTGGGAGTGTGATGGCTACATGGTGCCTACATGGTGCCTACATGGTGCCAATGAGGGGGTGATACTATACATGTAGTTGGTGACTATAGTCATTTATTTTTGAGTGTGTAGAGTTTTTGCCTTGTTGACATCCATGTAATACTTTTTATAAACATTGTGAGAATAAAGAGGAGGTCTCAACAAATGAAAACAGAACTAGGCCTAATTGTTTCACCTATCCTGAAATTCAATACATTACCATCCTCCATTATAATACAGTTTGATTTGATTTGCAATTATCCTAACACTCCATTTCCCCAAGGTTACCATTGATCCTGATGCAGAGTGTTGACAAATTGCACATTGCCCAGTACAGTCTCTCACAATGAGAGGTAATTGATGGGTGATTTGGTTGTTCCCAGTTGTTACATGTATAGGCATGATAGGAAGCCACTGATTGGACACACATGAGTCCATGCCATCATTGTTTCTGTTTAGCAGTTCATCCTTTGACATTCAAACATGTCAAATTCAGGGGTGGCCATGTTATTCCTTGCTACATGTATGTATTGTAACACACAATCCATTAAGATCTAAATTTGTCCATTCTTGGCAAAATGCTGTCAGATGTTCATGGTCTGATTAAAACCCATGCAATCAGGCTGGAATCACCAAATTGGTGTCCAGTGTTGCACCTGAAACCAGTAACTTGTTTGTGTCATAAATCTGCATGTTTTCATTGAAAGTATTAAAATCAAAAGGTTTCATTAAAGCAATGTAGTAATGTATTTTGTGAAAATCAGACATACTAGATGAAAGCATTAAAACAAAATTCATGGCACAAAAGAGTCATGGTTTCACGTGTAACCTGGACACAAAAATAAAAATGTCATATTTTGTGGCATAATATGATGAATTGCCTTGATTAATTAATGTCTGAACCTTTACAGAATAACAAACCCTATACTGACTAGTGCATAACTCAAAATAAACCTCATTTGTAGTAGAATACTGGTAGTTTATGAAACAGTAATGTGATTAAAATCAATGCCACAACATAGGCCTACAACTTTAATAATAGGGCTTAGTAACTGTGTTATTATTACCAAAAGACTACTGTTGATGTGACTCTGTCAGTCACAGCATGTATTTGTGCATAGTTTGCCATCAGCTGAGATGACGAAGTACCCACTACAGGTCACATGATGACATGTAAACATTGGCGGCACCATTTAAAACTACTTCCCTACACCTACTTACATGTAGTTCTTTCTTCCCTGTGCCATGCAAACTTCACATCTTACTTAACCTTTTTACCGGTTTCTGATGAATGAGGTTAATTAAGGTTAATAGTACCCAAGTAAATGTACATGTACCTTACCTTAGACACTGGTACTGAGCCGTCTTCACATTCTCCTACTCCAAGCAACTTTCTTGTCTTGAGTCGACTCTGTAGATCTCCACTGCTTTGCTTCCTAAAGTTTCAAAAGAAACAAATAAGACTAATTTAAAAGGATAAGCTTGCCAAATATCCATAGATGTAAAGGTTCGCTGTTATCACTCATACTTACTTCCAACACATTGTACATACAAAGTAAACCCTCTAGGTACAATGCTTGTGGTGTGAGGAAATGGCAATCAAAACTACATGCATTTCAAATTACAACAATCTAATGTAGTCCATATACACTGTACACCCAGCAGATATTATTAAAAAGTCTACATTTCATCTGAGCAGGAAAAGGAAAAATCAACTATCAAATTGTTCACATAACAGTTTTATATTATATCCTCTTTTACTGCAAGAAATCAATCTTCATTTGGTACTTGTATGTAAATGTACAACACATTTACATGTAATTTAAGTATTTCATGTTATAGTACATATGTACAGTATGAGGAAACTGTGTTAAACAAAACTGAGGATAAAAACAAAACAAAACTGTACGTTTCAAAGTTAATTTTCATTATGGGAGAATTGCATTACAGAGGGCCCCTGTTTTGGTCCTTACACAGCGCCTGCCACAAGACCTGAAGTGTAATTTGTCATTTGGGAAGCAGTAAGTTAATAATTTTCTGTGTTTACGGCCTAAGATGATATTTTTGTGAGGCTGGTGAATGTTTTTCATGTTCATGTTGGCAATTAAAAGGTCCCAAACTGCCTGTGCACCACTAAGTTGCGAGTCAGATTTATTTAATCAACCCAATTTGGGTATAAAACCTTTCTGGACTAAACTGTTGAGGGCGCACTGTATTGTGAATCACCCATATTGCATGTGTTTATTTACTTACACTTTATCACTGCAGGAAAAATTCTGCTAATGTGACCTGTAAGATTTTATTTTTTGTCACGGTGAGGCAAATGTAACTCCCAGAGGTCAGACCAGTTGATGTTTATGTGATCTACTAATTCTGTTTTAGTCATTTTCCCTGTTCCAAATTGCTTGTTTTGTTCTCTATGTTACTTGTAGTAAAAGCAAAAACATCACTGCTAGTATCTTAATTTGAGACTGTATACAAATCTTTAATTCTAACTACCGTTGGAACAAGATATCCAAACACATACATTACTACATGTACAGTACTGGCCACAAGAAATTCCCAAACCCTGCGGGTAACCCGCAGGGCCTAACAGGTGCGTTCCAGGGAGCCCCGCAAAATACCAGCGAGTGTACGGGGGCCCCCGCAAAAAGTCGCGTGGGCCACACAACAAACTTGTGAGGCCACGCAGACGGCCCCGCACAAACCAGCAATTGCTTCATGGGCTGTTACGGGGGGCAATTTTTTTGGGGGGGAAGGGCAGTCCAAAATTGCCATCCTCGAAAAAATAATAATTCTTATTTAAGGATTCCCTTTGTAGAGTCGATTTAAGAAAATAAATTCCCATTGAAAATCATTATGACAGTGGCAATTTCGGACTGCAGGAAAAAACATAAAACTTACCGGGGGACTTTATAGTAAATCATATGCCACGTCAATAATACCATCCCTGATGACATTGACTATTGTGAACATTTCTTCAAGTGATTTGCAGGTTTAATTTCTGCAGCATTAGGTCATATTTGTGGGGTTTTGGGTGTCCCTCTGGTTGGTTTGACAGAACAAGCTCTTTGGTTTATGACACTATCGATAACTGATGACTCTGTTAACATCCTCTCATCTAGCCATGGTGGTCATTCTTCATGGTATCTCCGAAAACAGTCCAGTATTTTGTGACATCATGCATATTTAAATTTATGCACAATTATAGATGTCACCTAAGGAAATACAAAATGAAAATATTTTGTGAGCTGTGCTTTCATCTCGATCTCCAGCCAGGCCAGGCACAAATTCTGATTGGCAGAATTCCAATTGGCCGATTTATGATTGGCTGAAATGTCATCAACCGATGATGAATATTTATGACGTATTGCCTGGTACACAACACATGTTTTTGAGTACAATGTATCAGTTAATATCGTCAGCTAATCGACAAATGGTCGTTGTGCAACCTCGGGGAAGTGTTGCTGTGGGAGGAGCGATGCTGCATGGGGAATTCCCATAGTGAGAAATCACCGCATGGTGGTCGCTGGTGCAGGCACAAAAACCAAGAGGTTATTTACAAAATATGGGTCGCTGGTTCCTGCGCTTTCTTGTGTGTAGACATTATGTAATGTCTTGTACTGCTTTTAGGAAAGCGTGGTTGTCGTTGCATCACGGAAACCTCAAGTTGTTTACTTTTTAAAACTACATAATCTGTAATCTTTACTGCGATTAAATGACATGTAGGATATCCTGGATAAAAGAAAGGACTGATGTGTAATAAAAGGATTTTCTTCTTCCTGTTTTTAGTTATTGTCCTCGCTAAAAAAATGGTAGGCTATGTTATTGTCAGTATGTTTAGATTGCGATTGAGGATGCCGTACATGTTCATACTGTTTTCAACAGTCCACTCACATGATGATTGTCAAAATTAGTGCATTTGTTGACATGTTAAAGAACCTCCAAATTTACGTGAATTAATGCAGTCCTACTGTGTTAGAATTTACCTATGCGTAAAATTGTTCTGCAGGTTTGTTGCGGGGCCACTGGGCCCCCTCAAGACTTGGCCACGACACATTTTCTGCTTGTGGGGCCCCCGTTGTGTCCCCGCAAAATCCCTGCAGTGCTTAGAGTAGCCCCCATGCAGTAAACTCGCGGGCACCCTCACGTTACTCGTACAGGTCTGGAATTACTTGTGGCCGATACTGTATGTCTGGTTAATTGGTTTAATCAGTTGTTGATCACAGCCCAAATCAGCTGAACCTAACCTTATAACACCATATTCGACACAAACATTCCTGAATGAAGAACTGTCATTCTTAATTTGTCATTTGATTTCAATTAATTTTTTATTTGGTCTTATACTTTGTAGTGTTACACACATCTTCTGTACATGTAAGTTAACTGACTGATTTAACAGTGACTGAGAGTCAGGACTCAAACTCAACTACGTCAACCCAAGCGACTGTAGACTTGGACTCCACAACAAAAATCAAAAAATCAACTAGCCCTTTGGGCCCTCCATGTGAAGGTACCCTGTATGTCAACTTTAGGTTTACTGCAACTTTGGATACTCTAAAACACTTATCCCCTCAACCCTTAAACTCAATCAGTGTGGACACATCTACAAGCCAAATGTGACTGAATTTGTTATCACCAGTTTTACACATATTAACCTGCCCATGTACATTATCTCTTCCATCAGTTCTACTCTACATATCCAGATGTATAAACTCACTATCTAGAGAGATGCTTGTATCAACAATCTGCGGGAAAATTGACTGCTGGTATTAAATTTGGGTACTAGATTACTTGGATCAATAATGTAAACATGTAACACATTCTATGACTACCAAAGCCTACAGATGTTCTCCAAATTGTGTATCAATTTGAAATAAAGTGGAAGAGATGGCGAAGATCTTAAACATTGTTTGCAGAATAGACTGATCACAAATGCAAAAGTCTAATGTGCTAAAATCCAATGTACTGTGTGTGGCGCACTGCTGAGCAGTTGCTGTAGTGGGCAGAGCTTAACACATTAAGATCGGTCTGTTGTTCCTTTATTAAATTTATCAAAATGTTAACAGTTATAAATATAAAAGTGTACCGATAAAAAAAAACCCCAAAAAACACACTTTTGGCACCCAAACTATCTGACAAAATGTTTATTGCTGCCAATAGCAACCATGCCCCAAAACATCCAGAGCCAGAGCCCCTCAACACATCTGATATGTGTACATTATTGAGCATGTACAGGTACATGGAGTGACCTGGGCATGTACCCATCACAGGTAGCCCTGTTACATTTCAAGTTGAGTTCACACACTATGAACATTTCTGTGTTACGTTCACTTGTTAAGTTCAATTAAGATTCTCACAAGCAAAGCAAGACCATGAAGTTTTTTGTGGCATAATTCACTGACTCGATTCTGTGCCTACATGTGTTATTTCCTCAAGCTAAAGCAAGAGTTTGGGAATAGTTTTTACTTCCGATTAAGACTGGATAAGTCAAATTGGGATCATGTTAATATAACCTTTTAGTTTAGGAGTTAAGACTTTTTGAATTGTTAAAACTTTGAATTAATGTAATCCAACACTTGATGACATAATGAGATACACTTGTATTACAAGAAACAATCTCAGGGTCTTGATTGATATATCTGTAGTTTCAAGGTTGTGGAACTCATTTCATGCAGAAGAAAAAGCCAATCCAACATGTACCAGATTGTGGCTGTCAATGTTGGGCATTCTGAACATGCAGAAAACAACACCTTCTTTTTACCATAAATGTAATTTCCATTTCACATGTTCTATTTTTTGATACAGTCTAACTGTGAAATGAATTTGGTTAAACCATTTTTTGATTCTGTAAAATCTTGTAACTTGTTGCTCTAGAGCATTGTCCAATGTGATGAAGTTATCGTTTACAGGAACCATGTCCCAATTCCCTTTTATTTTGGCAAGCGACCCAAAGTGGGGCATGGGAACACTTTTTCACTTAAACTTCCCATTTGGACCAGAAGAAAAGGTCAAAATTGGGTCAGTATAGGCAGTAAAAAAATTGTACTGTGTATAGTTTAAATGTTTTGAAATATTAAACTTTTGTGTAGTATTTACCGACTGAAAACTTGTAATTTTACAAAATCCTCCATGTACAAAATAAGATATGTGTGCATAGCATGCTTGGCATCAACTGTTTCAAGTCTGTCCAAGCTTTGTTTGTACAAGAAACTTTTATGAGAAGGTTGTGAGAAAAAGTGAGAAGTGAGAAAAAAGAGAAGAAAAAAAATCACCAAAAAAAAAATTAGTTGTTTGGCCTTTACAGTGCAGTAAAAGTAGTTGTATGGTAGGCCACACCAAACCAATACAAACATTGAAAAAAAGGTTTTCAACTGAAAATAGAAAAGAATTAAAAAGTGAATCAAATGAAACAAAAACAATGTGTTCAGCTCAAGCCCAATCAAATAATAATATAACAAAACCAAATACTGAGAAATAAACAAGAGGTATTCAGGTAAAGCCCAAATTGATTGATGACATGGCCTGCATCCTCTCATCTCATGTCAATCGTACTACCATTAGATTGCATACAATGGAATACATGGTTTTGGTTTTATCACACGTTCTTCTCTCCATCTCACTGGCTATAATTATTCCCTTCTTGTAATCTATATAATGTATTACAAATGCTTTAAATGCTGTGTACATGTATTAGGTCAACTTTCAAATGGTGACACTTGGCCATCTACAATTCTCTGTATAGGCCCTACACAATGTAGTTTATAATGTACACACTACACCAAACTCACACCGGATGGACAAGAGGATGTTACTTCAAAACCACTTGGAGTTATCAGATAAATGTAATTGGTTTTTACACTTCGACATTTCCTTGTCTTTACACTGTAGGTCACATTGGCAATACTTACAGTGGCAGCACTAACAATGTAAATTTATCATACAATCCTTGGCAGAAGTACAATTTGTTAAACTTATGTCGCACTTGGTAACAGTTAATTGTTTAAAAGTTACATGGTACTAATTAAATAATTTCATAATTTGTACCCAGAAACTTTTCTGAGAACATCTTGTCAAAATGTCTAAATATACATGTATAGGCCTACATGTACATGTACAGTATTGGACACTGTAGCTAAGCATACACATACCCATCTTAAAAAGTTACGTCCAACTTGTGGCACTAAAGTAAAATTAATATCTCAATAAAAGCAACTTGATTATGATAAACTGTTTTGCAAAACAACTATTCCATCGAAAATGTAATGGAATTGACTCAGGCAATTTTTTTTTCAAGTTTGTTTAACTTCATTTCTTTGTGTGAACATTCTTACAAGAATATTTCACCAAAATGTACACTGTAGTTACATGTATATATATATGCAAACACCCATACCATTGCACACCTACCTCCATGCATTATCTTCAAAGGTGACATCTTCAGAGTTTGTGGCACTCATTATTCAACAATTATGTCAGTAACAGTATGATTTATGAAGAAACCTTAGAAATTCACATGCAAATCCTTGAAACAACCGTCAGTTAGATACTACGTGTAATTTGACTAACGTACAAAGACAAAGTCGCTGAATACATGTACATGTATAATGGTACATGTACGCCTTTGTTTCCAGTATTTGTTTGGAATTCAAAGGAGGATATAGTTTCAATAAAACAAGGAAGTACAGACTTGCAACCAAAAGCAAAACCTCCATCCAATGTGTATACATGTACCTGCACGTACACACACGTCAGTAAACCTTGCCACAAACTGCTAGCTAGAATAACATTGTGTACAAGTAGAATATTAATCTCAACAATACACACTTGATACTTTATTGTTATTCAATTGTTACAAAACTTTTGAATGAGCTCAACTGGCAAATCACATACAGGGATCAGTTGTCAAGGTCACTTTGCCAAATTGTTGCAAGTGTACATAAAGAAGGTACACTGTGCCTGAATAACAGTAATAGATCTGAATAATACTACACTTTTCTTTGCAAAAAGTTGTGTACTTGTACACTAACTTGAAGAAAAGTCTTCATTAAAAAAAATAAAGTTGTTGACACAGACAAAATCTACAATACTCCCAATAACAATTGCCATAGTGTTGGCAGCGTATATTTAAAAATTTACATGAATTTACATACATGTACTGTATAAAATGCATGTCATTTTCTGAATCTGATGGAAATAAAACAAACACTACTTGTGCATTGAACAAGTCAAGGCAGTACTACTGTAGCCCTGAGAGGTCAACTTACTGTAACCAGACATATTGACAGGCAAATGTTAACTTGACCAAACAAATAATAAGTGACCTTCTGATCACAGTGAAGTCACTTGTGAACATCGCCAGGAGGAAAGGCTTTGTATTAAACATTTAATTACAGGTAATCAACAATGTAATTTTAAATAACAAAGTCTCCATTTAGGCATTTAACATTTACAATTCCAACTCTGTAACCCCTGTGTGCACACACTATTAACCCTAACCTTCCTAAGTCCTCAATAATCCTCCTGAGGATTTGGAGGATTTTGGTTGATTGAGGCACATTCGAAAATCACCAGTTGGAGGATTATGAAGGATTGAGGAAGGATTGAGGAAGGTCAACATTTGATACATGGAGGATTGTGGAGGATTAAGGAAGCATCCTTCAATGAGATTCTGGAGGATTGTGGTGGATTTAGGGCATAATGAAAATTTACTGTGGATGGCTCTGGAGGACTCTGGAGGATTTCGGAGGACAATGAATAATCAGGGAAATTTATTCCTGTATGTATAATGGTATGCTGGGTACATGTGCTTTGTCTTACAAATTGTACATTGCTATATACAAAGGATTCTTTGTGCACAAACTCATACTGGAGGATTTTGAAGGATTGAGGAAGGTCCTAAGTAATTAAAGCTAGGGAGTTAGGGTTAATAACTCAGTTCAGGTCCACACTGAATGCATAGAAACCCTGATCAAGTCAAATAAATTTAGTGATCATGTTTATAAATGACAGTGAACAATGTAGGTATGTTTAGACTGTATGTAAGTTTCCTACAATGAACATACTTTTTCAAGTGTATCAAATTTAGGCCTGTGAATGGTTTATCAATCGAGCAGCATTTGCTATCAATACCCTGATGTATAGTCTGATATGGATATATAGGCCAAAGGCTCATGTGGGAATCATCCCATGATATTCACATCATTTTTGTAAATTTCTGCTGTTTCCCATGGCATCACTGACACATGGCAGGACTCTGTACATATGTAGAGCAGTGAATTTATCATATACGATCATACAGTATCACCATCAAGCAAATTCTCATTGAATATTCAAGCTCTGTGACATGTAGAACCCACTCATCTCTAATAATACTGACCCACTAAATATGTGTTACCCTGTGTCTAACCCTTACATCAATCCATTATCATTTTGACTTTTCTGTTCAAAGTTCATGTACAAACATCTTACAACCCTGTGTTTAATTTTATCATTTTGAAGTTGACATGAAAGATTGTAACATCTGTCCATTAAAATGAGTTTTGTTCATTCTGTACTGCAAATAAAGGTTACGATAAATACGATAAAGTGGCCACATACATGTACATGAATGTTGTATGTGATGTAAACACTGTGAGTAGTCTTGTTTGTCTGCGAGAGACATTTGCAGTTGTCGAATAAAGGATAATTGTTTATTACTGTTATTGCACACTTGTCACATTATGCACCATTATCATTTTTCTTTTTCTCGGCCACACTTCTTTGCTATGATTGTGTCCCATCATTCATTGAATTTATGTCCTCACATTATCACAATTACCATTTGTTTTTAAGGGAATTTATGAGGTAATTAGGTGTTCAGAGCAACGCTCGGACCACTTTTTTTTCCCCTTAACATAGTATCTGTGTATAAAATGACAAGTGACATCAGGTCATTCCATTATTTGAAAGATGATGTCATCATATCCAAAGCGCCCTCTGGTGTAAGTTTAACAAATTTATATTTTGCAGAAAACTTGTAGCAAGCTGTGAAGAGTTAAACTTCTCTGCTAACATAAAAAAATGTAGCAATGACATAATAAAATGTAATGATGACATCATTAGGTGTCAAGTAACAACGGGGGTTTTGGGTTCGAATCCCACCCCAGGAAAAATGCCTCATTTTTGTTCACAGGACTTAGGGAAAGTACCGAGTATACAGTGCTTAACACACATCGGTGTATGGGTAAAAAATACAAATACATGTAATATACATTTTACTTGTTAAGACTATAATGTTTACCTGCTTTTCATAAAACCTGAATACCTAGTGTCTGTATTCTACATTTCTAGCGTGGATGTGTTTTTTAATAAGGATAACAAGGTAAATTTATGTGCTTTAAAATAGTTCATGATGTGTGTTTGCCCATACAAGCAATGTACACCATTTTCGACTTGTTCTCAATCATGATAACGTTCTCAAACATAAAAAGTGAAGTAAAATGTCCTAGAAAAATGCCCAAATCACACCTTGAGGTCCCCTGAGGTTTCTACTCACAAACTTGCCACCCCCATCAATTCCCCTTTCACTGGTAATACATACGCTGTTACAAGTTTTATAGTACTGTCTCTTTCACTTTCGCTTATTGTTAAGCTAAACAAAAATTACTTCCTTTTCAATAAAATAGTTTGATAAACATTCTGAACCTCTAAAAATTAAATTAAATGAAAATGCAATTACATAAACCAAACTGCACTGGTACAACAAGTTGTACATAGATCAACTTAACACAATCAACGAACCCACTCTGTATAAATTCTTAAAGGCAAATTACAAACTACACATAATATTTTACACTGTAAGCATGGTAGGAAGATTGAAATTGTGCAATGCAAATTGGCACAACACTATGGTTCATCATCCTTCCATTAACAATTTTTGTTGAACTCTGCATATAAATTCATGTCAAAAAACAATTAGACGGTGATCCAAGCTTGCTGGATGTAGCATTTACATGACATGCAAGCCTCCATATTAAATCACCAACTTCTGTAATAAGTGGGTCTTTGGAATACACTTACATGCACTTGCCTGTCTCCTTGATTTCATATGAAACGTTGATCTCCTTAGAATAATGTGGAACAACATTAGGGCTAGCATCTTTCAACATGGTGTTGCGGTATGTTCCTGCTATGATCTGAACACTTGATCAGCTTGACATATGAAAACACTTGAGTTTAAACCACTACAGTTTACACAGGTTTACTACAGGTACAACAGTTGACTGTCAAGTGCATCAAGGTGTGGCTAACCTTCATCAAGAGATGTGATAATGCTGGGAATACTGCTGGCTTGTACTTCACTACATATTCCAATACTCTGGGTTAAACACATAAACATACCCTGTATTGAGTAAATATTTTAGTCTCTTTTAAATATAAACAGTTTTGATTATTGTTGGAAGGCTACAATTCATCAGTCCTTTCACTTTGACAATTCATAATAATCGCTGAATTTTAAAATAGCCATGTCGCCAAAGAATAGTTTTTTTAGATAACACTTTTAAAATAGTT
This sequence comes from Marthasterias glacialis, assembly GCA_911728455.2. Taxonomy (NCBI): domain Eukaryota; kingdom Metazoa; phylum Echinodermata; class Asteroidea; order Forcipulatida; family Asteriidae; genus Marthasterias; species Marthasterias glacialis. The sequence continues at coordinate 8,821,507 of OU452240.1, forward strand.
TACATATTCACTTCAAATTTCGTTTTTGTAGATTGAGAAATATCAGTTCGCCCAGGAGAAACCATTTTCACATCATGGCAAGAAGGTCAACAATTTGTTGTAGTCCCGCAGTGCCAGTCACACGACCCTGATTGTTTAAGTTTTTGTGGTTTGCGAAGCAGCAAGCATGTATTTTCTGTGCTTTATTATATGACATAAGAAGATATTTGTTGTTAGGCTAGTGAATGTTTTTCACATTCATGTCAACTATTTAAAGGTCCCAAACTGCCAGCGATTGTTTCTTGACAGGGTTAACTGTGCAGGGGGCACTGTATTGTAAATCACATACATGTACATTTATTGTTGATCAAATCTATAAGCTTATATAAAACTGGTATTGTGCGATTACATGTATCCGTCTCAATACTGTGCAATTATCTTGTCTCAGTGCTTTGGTACTGTGCATTTATCTTGTCTCAATGCTTTGGTACTGTGCAATTATCTTGTCTCAGTGCTTTTGGTACTGTGCAATTATCTTGTCTCAATGCTTTGGTACTGTGCAATTATCTTGTCTCAATGCTTTGGTACTGTGCAATTATCTTGTCTCAATGCTTTGGTACTGTGCAATTATCTTGTCTCAATGCTTTGGTACTGTGCAATTATCTTGTCTCAATGCTTTGGTACTGTGCAATTATCTTGTCTTAATGCTTTGGTACTGTGCAATTATCTTGTCTCAATGCTTTGGTACTGTGCAATTATCTTGTCTCTGCTTTGGTACTGTGCAATTATCTTGTCTCAATGCTTTGGTACTGTGCAATTATCTTGTCTCAATGCTTTGGTACTGAGCTATTATATTGTCTCGTAATATTTTCTGAAAAATATGTTGAAATGGCCTCATTTACAATGCCTGACTACGTATGAATTATTTCAATATCTAATGCACTATATTAGTGTACCAAACCATGTACAAAACATGAAACTGTGTATGAGAGCTTTATTATTGCAATAATCCATGTAGTTTGATTGTTCACATGATATAAATGTTTTCGAAAACCTATATTTGTATACATACATGTGTATGTGTACCACTCATATTGCAAAATCGAGTGGACAAACCATCCGCATGGATGCACAAGTGGCATTTCACATGGTCAGGTACTCTGTTTTTATCAAATGAATTGTTCTTTATCAAATCTATGTGAGAGAAAATAAAGTATAGGCCCTATGAAATGAAGAGAAACAAAACCTGTTTTCTTTCATATAAATGTCTTTATGCTGGATATTAAATGAACATGTATGTTGAACCAAGGACAGCCAGGTTTAAGGCTGCGCGCAGTCGATTTGGGTCTGATGCCACACACCAAGATTTTGCAGTGATGTACAAAAAAGTGGCTTGAATTGCATTGGTATTGAATATTTGGCTGAAAATTCACCACAGAAAAGACCGAGTATCAGAATGTGCAATCCAGAACAGTTCTTCCACAGTTCACTAACCGTTAATTTCTGACAGTACAGATAAACAAAGTTTAAGGTAAGCTGCTACATATATGTGATTTTGGACTGGGAACATAAAAAAAAACACATGAATTCCCATGTTCCGTACTTTAAGAATCAAAGGTGACACATTTTGATGAACCTTTTCATATCCTCCACTCCACAGTATAGTGAGCCAGGCATACCAATCTTATCTACATGTACATGTACATGTAAGTCCAAACATGTTGATGTTGACTTATCATTGAGTGGAGGATAGAGGAGGATTTAAGAGGTTCTGTAGCCCAAGACATCAGTGGATGTAGGGTTGTACATGTTGTACATGTAGGCCTACACACAACAATGTGTATGAGTTGTCACATATTATGCCATGCTCCCAAGATTAAAAATGACAATGGTAGGCCTATTTATATTGTAAGATTTGGGATGGTCAGATGGTACACATTAGAAAGGATATTCAGAAGAGCATTCATTCAAAAAATCTACACAAGCATGCATTATATGTACGAGCAGTAACCCCAAATTTTTGTTATAAAGCCTTTTGTAAGTGTTTTTAATGTTTATTCAAATTTCAAATGATTGAAAAGGACCATTTCTGCAGACACAGCCAATGGGAAATGCATCAGGCAAAGCTACATGTAGAGGTTGATTTTTCAACATTTTCCCCCATAAATCATTCAATTTTGTACTGATGTGGATAAAATTTGATAAACTTACAAATGTTTAGGTGTAGAATAATATGGTAGTGTTTATATTTATGTCTCAAATAGCAAGTTTGTGTTTGCATCTATTTAAGTAAGCCATGACCCTAATTTATAAGGTTGGTGCTGAATTGCAAAATCATTGTCATGCGTGTGGAATAGGGAAACATGCCTTGAGGACCCCCTGGCATGTTTTAATCTGGATTAATAGGGATTAAGGTAAACTATACCATGAGAAGGAATATTGGAGGCCATTTTTAGTTAATTTGCATAAATTAATTATGCACTGGTGTCATGTTTCGCATTTTATAGTGTATACAGTGTAGGCCCAAATAATGATGACTTAAAGTCATCATTATTTGGGCCTACACTGTATAATCCCAAATTCTCCAAAATCAGACAACTTCCTACAACAGATAATTGCAGGATTTGAGAGGGTAAGAGTTTTTAAGAAAAACTGGAAAACGATTCCAAAAGAGTCTTTTGACACTAATGTAATGGCATGGCAGAGAGTTTTAGATTAGATTAGATTAAGTTAGATTAGATTCATAGATATTGTACACATTTTAAAAACATAGAAACTCCACCGGGAATGGTCACATAACACACAATAATAACTACAATACGTAATGGTATACACAAAAACAGAAATTATAAAAAGATAAAAGTTCACACCATCAAAATACAGAAAAAAGGAACTGCAAGCAAGGTAAAAATGAACTGGCAGAGTGAATGCCAAGACAACCTGGGAAAACTCGTAATGGGGGAGAGGCCAGAAACAGTTTAGAAGTTAATGCCCCTCTGGGCAGTAGCATTAACCATATAAATGGCATTGGGAATAAAGGATTCTCTGGAGAGGCTATGAGAGGTACGTGGAACACGAAGACGTAAGCCAGATTTATGAATAAAAAGCATTTATGCAGTGGGTGTGAGGGTGTGAGGGGTCACCCATTATTTAATGAACTTTTAGCAGAACCCTTTTATCGTAAAGAAAACTTATCAAAGAAAGATCTTTATGAATTATATGCTGAGCAATCTTCCTAGGTCTTCCCAGCTTGTGAACATTTTCCTTAGACAAATCCCCCAAATTACAGATAAAACTAAAAATAAAAATGCTTTAAATCACAGACTGATACAAAAGAGCCAAGATATGGATCGATGTGAAACTCTTTAAGTTTCCTTTAAAAAGAAAGCCATTGGTTAGCTTCACCATGCCTTATTTGAGAGTTGTTACTCCATTTTTGCCTGTCTATGACCATGCCCTGCTGAGTGGGGTGATCATGCATAACTCATGGTTCTCAACAGCACTGACATATTCAAGACAGTAATCATTGATTAAGTAGCCGCTGATTACCACATTATCTGCATATTTGATATTTGCTCCATTTAGAGCTCAAAATATCAAAATCACAAGTGTATGTTGCAAACAGAGCAGAAGAAATAACACACCCTGGTGCACCTAGACTTTATGACCTGGAAGAAGAGGCCAAACTATTGCACATTACCCTTTGTGGTCTATTGGTAAGAAAAGTATGAATGACCAATGCAAGCCGAGGAGTAACATTCAATTTCAGTAATTTATCTATTAAAATGTGTGGTACAATGGCATTAAAAGCACTAGAAAAGTCAATAAAAACAGATCAGGTTGCACTTGATGATACAGCCATTTTAACAATAATTGTTCAAAACATTTCATGACATTAGAGGTAAAGGCGACTGGGCAATAGGCCTAGTCATTTAAAATAGATGGAGTTCTAATCTTAGGAATAGGAATGATGGTGGAGGATTTCCCACAATTTACCACAATCTAGTATCAATTGAAAAATACCTGTAAAAACTGGGGCAAGCTGTTGGCTAAGAAAATTTTGGAGCCTGCAAAAACTTTGCACATCATGGGCATTGACAACAAGACTATCATCGGAGTCCTGGATCATGTTTTTTAAAGATTGCACAATAAAACTGTTATCAGCTGAAAAATCTTTGGTGTCAAACCTACAGTAAAATATGTTCAACTTAACAACAAAGTCCAGACTACAGTTTGCAATCAGTCTTCTAGAGATGCCTTTGTAACCTGTCATGGACTGCATTTTTTGCCAGGCAGCACCTGGGTTGTTCCCTTTAACGTCCTCCTCAAGCTTGCATTTGTAAGCCCATTTCGAGTGCTTAATCTGTTTGCCAATGTTCCGCTAGATGCCTTTTGCTAGCAGTCTGTCACCAGCTGAGATTGCTGCCCTTTTCTGTCTAATAAGATTGTGTAGTTGTTTGGTAAACCAAGGCTTGTTAATAAGAATCATCTTAATACATGTAACCTTAGAGTTTTGGACAGTTAGAAACATTTTGTCTTTGTTGATTCCCATAAATGATTGTTGTACATGTATCATACCAAGTAGAAATAAATGAAAAGTTGTTCATTGTTTCTCTACAAGGTTAATTAAAATGCAACATTTAGGTAAAAGATACCATAAAAGTAAACATGATACATGTATCATATGTACAATGTATACGTACACAGGTAGTGCCTCAATGTGATTCCATTGATTTTCCACAATTGAGACATTCCTCTGGCCTGTCTGGGTACTTGGTTAGTTACAATGTGATCAAAGTAATGTACAAACATGGATGAACATTTAATGGCAGGTCCTTGCGTTTTAGAGCCTTGTAAATACTAACTTTCTTACCATTACATAGACATCCACAAGAGCTGGCTTGTGTTTTGGTGGTACACTGTGAGTACATGTAGTTTACCTTATTCTTTCAGTTCAATGTATAGGCCTACTCTACTATAAAGAACAACATGTGTGTTTATTTTAGTACATAAGTTTGAATTATGACATAATGTCAGCTTGTTACTGTACATTAGGGACGTAACATACATTTTGAAGATAATCTTCTCCAAACTAATTAAAATACTACATGTAAATTACAAGTCTAAACACAACTTTCAGGGGATTGTGCACATATGTAAAATATTGCACAAAATACACCGTAGTCATTTAACTGCCTTTGTTCTCACTATCCTAAATGTACATGTATATCATAAGAATTGGTCACAATTGTACGCCCATTAGTCAGTGTAAAGAAGCCTGAATACTCAAGATGTCCAATGTACATGTACAGGGACATAGCATTTCAAGAATCTTACCTTGCTGTTTTATAATGCTGCGGTTCATGAAGTGTATCCATGATGAATCAATGCATCTCAGATTGTATCCAACTAAATGCCAGTCAATGTACAATTGTACAGCATACACACCACCTCAGGCATTGCAAAATACCAACCCATTCCACATGTCACCTAATCACCAATATGTCATTTCTGGTATGCATGCTTCAAAATTATATGCATACCCCAACTGTAACAGAATTTCAATAAAAACTGACATTCTAGTACAAAATAAAACTGTAAAATATTTAATACATGTTTTGTGTGTGTATTAAAACTAGTTGGATATTGTTTCTTATCTGTTCAGATTGAATATGTTGAAGGTTTTCAGTTATGATCATTTTCCAACTTGCCTGACCTACATACTGTACATTCTACAAAGCTCTAGAGCTACACTGTAGGCCTGTAGTACACAAGATGTCTCATTATCTCACCTCCTAATACACTCAAACTATGGTTAGTGTACAGTTTACATGTAGTTTACAACAGTTACAGATCAGTATTACAAGGTTGATAATGCTGTAAATCTATGCAAATGTGTACAATGCAAATATTTATAAGACCTGCAAAAATGTTTCTGTATGCCTAATTGTTTAGTTACAGTCCCAAACATTTTGATAGACTTCATTTCAAGTCTGAGATCACAGTTATTTGTCTGCATGTACTTCAATCCACAAAAATGAGTTTACATATTTGTGATACTCACAATTTGTAAAGTCCTGAGATTGATCAATTACAGTTGCCAGCGAGATGGCCTCAGGCCACAGTAACCTACTTTCAGAATACAGCTCAACTTGGACTATCCCTCTATTATCTTAACTTGTACTTGGCTTTGTTTTCTCACTTTTCTCATTGAAGTTCAGCCCTTGATTTCTAAAAGTGAAAAAAAAACTCATTTTGAAACAATGTCGACTAATGAACAAATTTAGAAAGTAAAAATTTCTGAGGTCAGGATCTGCAGATCTGACAAGTACTTATATTTTAAGCGGGGTTTATTCATATTGACAGCCAATCAGAAGAATTTTTAAGCAAGTTAACCAGTTGCCCACAGGATTCTTCCATATTTTCCCAATCAGCCATGCCAGCAAATGATGGACTTGGTTTAAATACATATATTTGTATAACCAATTGTCTATCATTTGCAATATTCTGGGTACAGATGTTTGAAAAGTAATAAATCCAATTTTAATACTCGACTCATCATGAATGGTGGTGGTGGTGGTGGTGGTGACCGGCTGCAGATCTCGTTGCAGTTGTGTGTTCATCAAGTCACAAAGTACATGTACATGTAGACACCGCAGGGTAAGTTTGAAGACAACTTGTTACGATAAGTGTTGGATTTTTCCGTGTTTTGAAAACTTTGATCAACGTAGACAATCAAACGGAACCGGTGGTTGACAAATGTTGAAATTGAGGAGATGAGGAGAAAAGTACAAGCTGAAAGTAATAGAACGGAGATTGTTAACCACCACGTACCGGAGGATGTGGCTGCTACTAGCTTGCAGACTGAAGATGAGGTAGATCTGCCAGGATTGCAAGATGGTCAGGATGACGGAGGCATAGACGAAGAGGGGGGTTTAGAGCTTATGGAGGAGGAGGTGCAGATTAAGATGAGGGTTCAAGAGGTGATGAGAGCGGCTAAAGGGTCAAATGGGTGGAGTATCCTGGCTTTGGGCCGGGTCCCAAGGAAAAGGCTGACAGATATGTCAGCCGTGGTAAGTAAAGTCCTTGGGTCAGTGAGTACTAATAATCTTTTGGAAACTAACCGTCTTATGTTTGCAGGGGCAGTTGTAGTAGGAGAAAAGTTAGGTGTGAAGGCTTCAAGTCCAGAACATGAAAACAGTACACCATGGTGGAAACGTAGGCTAGAGGGTCAAATAAAAGATTTACGAAGGGATCTCGTAGACTAGAACAAATTAGTAAGGGTTTAATAAAAGGTTCAGACTGGAGGAATACAATCATGACAAAATACAATGTGAAAGGTAAGGGAGTAAGTGTAGTTATAGAGGAGATCAAACAAAGGGTTAAGGCTAAGGCTGCAAAGGTGAAGAGGTATGATTACAGGGTGAGGCAGTTTCACCTGAACAGGCTGTTCAACACCAATCAGCGCCAGTTGTTTAAGGAGTTGGACGGAAAGACTGACAGCACGCAAGCGGGTCCGAGGCCAGCAGAGGCAAGAACGTTCTGGGGTGGTGTTTGGGACCGACCAGTCCAGCACAACCTGGATGCTGATTGGCTAACGGATGTGAAAGATGAACTGAGAGGCGTACAACAGCAAGAAGGATTCCAGATAGACATGAACAAGGTAAAAAGACAGGTAAGGAAAGTGCCAAACTGGAAAGCCCCCGGTCCGGATCATGTGCATGGGTACTGGTTGAAGAACTTCCATAGTTTACATGAGCGAATGGCCCTACAACTGCAAGACTGTCTAGTACAGGGTAAGGTCCCCACCTGGATGACTGAAGCAAGAACGGTTTTGATAATGAAGGATGTCAAGAAAGGTAACATTGCAAGTAATTATAGACCAATCACATGCTTGCCCGTGATGTATAAACTCTTGACCAATATGATTGCAGAGGATCTCTATCGCCATATGGATGACCATCAGTTGTTTCCGGAGGAGCAGAAAGGCTGTAAGAAGCGGTCCAGAGGTACGAAAGATCAACTTATCATCGATAAGGCTGTGCTGAAGTACTGCAGGAGCAGAAAGACTAACTTGGCAATGGCGTGGATCGATTACAAGAAGGCGTACGACATGGTGTCACACACATGGATAATGGAATGTCTGGATATGGTTGGAGTGGCCGATGCAGTAAAACGTCTTCTGAGTGAGAGCATGAAGACGTGGCGAACGAATCTGACAGCCAACAACGATAGTCTGGGCAAGGTATGCATAAGAAGAGGTATTTTCCAGGGTGACTCTCTGTCTCCGCTGCTTTTTGTTCTGGCATTGATGCCCCTGTCGATGATTCTGAGGAAGGTGAGTGCTGGCTATGTAATGAAGAGGGACGGATGTAAGATCAACCATCTCCTTTTTATGGACATTTGAAGTTATTTGCAAAGAATGAGGCGGAGATCGATTCTTTGGTGCAGACCGTCAGGATTTTCAGTGATGACATCGCGATGCAGTTTGGTCTGGAGAAATGTGCTTCAATGACCATGAAGAGGGGAAAGAGGGCACATTCCGATGGCATCGCTCTGCCAGATGGTGCACAGATGAGGGTTTTGGGTGAAGAGGATAGTTATCGGTATCTTGGCGTACTAGAATCGGACCACGTCCTTCACGAGGAATCAAAGGTAAGGCTGAGGGCAGAATACATCAAGCGGGTGAAGAAATGTTTAAAGTCCAAACTGAACGGGGGAAACATGATCAAGGCGATTAACACATGGGCCGTGTCTTTGATGAGGTACAGTGGGGGTATTATTGAGTGGACTAAAGAAGATCTAAATGTCACTGACAGAAGGACAAGAAAGCTGATGACCATGCATGGCATGCTACATCCGCGGGCAAATGTCAGCAGACTCTATTTTCCGAGGTCAGAGGGCGGAAGGGGGTTACTGAGCGTGGCAGACAGCGTCAACATTGAGCGAAGGAGCCTGCATCGTCATGTCAGGAGCACCGAGGAGAACTTGCTGAAAATTGCACGAAAGTACACGAAGGCAGACAAAGCTGGGCCAAAGGAGTACAAGAGGGAAAGGAAAGAGGAAAGACACCAAGATTGGAGGAACAAGCCACTCCATGGCCGGTTCCTGAGATGTACAGAAGAAGTGGCGAAGTTGCAAATCCTGGAATTGGTTAAAGAGCGGAGAACTTAAGTAGGAAACCGAGGGCTTGATTACTGCGGCGCAAGACCAGTCTCTAAGGACAAATGTAATGAAGGCGAGGATAGAGAAAGCAAACGTCTCTCCTATGTGTAGAATGTGCAACAAGGCAGAAGAGACTGTATTTCATATTGTCAGCGAATGTAGTAAGATGGCTCAGACGGAGTACAAAGGCAGACATGACAAGTTGGCTAAGGTGATTCACTGGGATCTGTGTAAGAAGTATGGTGTCCAGGTGCATGCCAAGTGGTACGACCATGTTCCAGAGAAAGTTGTAGAGACTGACGAGGTCAAGATCCTCTGGGACTCTAGAACATAGACGTCCGGATGTTGTAGTCTTAGATAAAACGAAGAAGATGGGTCATATCATCGACATAGTTGTGCCGGGTGATATAAGGGTAGCTTCTAAGGAGATGGAAAAGATCGAGAAGTACCAGGACTTGGCCAGGGAACTTCATAAGATTTGGCAGGTGAAATTGAAAGTAGTCCCTGTGGTGGTTGGAGCAATTGGCACTATTCCGAAGTTACTGGAAAAGCATCTGGATCAAATAGGCACAACTGTGAGGGTAGATTTGTTGCAGAAGGCGGCACTTTTGGGAACAGCTAGGATCCTGCGAAAGAGCCTCAAGATCTAAGGCTACGGGACGTAGCCCGACTTGAGGAGTTACCGGCACAGAGGAAAATGAGATCTTTCTTTTGCATGCTGTGATATCGTGAAATAATAATATTAATAATAATAATAATAATACTTATATCGTGCATTTTCCATACAAAAATGATCAAGTGCGCCTTACAATTAAAATACATAAGATGAACTAAACAATTATTTAAAAAGAATGATTACAAAGAATAAGTAAGCTGTGGATTAAAACATATTACGAAAACAACATCAACCATGCAGTAAAAGCAATACAACCGGACCAGCCAGTAATCAAACTTGTGGACAGCCACCCCTTAATATTACAATGAAATTTGTAGATACAAAATAATAAATAAACACTCAACATTAATAGCTTTCTTAAAAAGGTGTGTTTTTAGATGTCTCTTAAAACCCTCCATTGTTTTCTGCTGCCTGATGGTGAGTGGAAGTTCATTCCAGAGTCGAGGACTAGCAACTGCAAAAGCTCTATCACTGATAGCATTCTTTGAATTAGGAACCTGCAGGATTGTTTGATCACAACATCTAAGGGAGTACCTTGAGTCTTGACGTGGAACAAGAACATTACAAAGAAAAACATGGGAAAGTTTGTGCAATGATTTAAAAACGAGCGACAACACTTTAAAAATGACACGATAAGAGACTGTCAACCAATGTAAATGAATTAAAATTGGAGTCATGTGGCAAAACTTAGACTGGTTACAAATTAGTCTCGCAGCCGCGTTCTGCACCCGTTGAAATTTATCAAGTTGCAAACTATTGCGGTAGTCTAATCGACTAGTAACAATGAGCATGGACTAGAGTTTGTGTATCTTTAGTAGACAAGTGTTTTCTAATAACACGGATATTGTACAGCTGGTGGAAACACGCAAAACATGTTTTTGTAACATGAGTGTCCATTTTTAAACCACTAATAAACCAAACACCAAGATTTCTAGCCTTGTTGACATTGACAATTTCACTGTCACCAACAACAATATGATCGATATTCACTTTAGCAAGTTGTTGTTTCGTACCAATCATAAGAAACTCAGTCTTGTTATCATTTATTATTAGTTTATCAGAGAGCATCAACTGTCTAACTGCTGCTACACATTCCTGTAGTACAAAACAGCAGTTACTTGGTCCGCATTCATGTCAGGTTTGAATGACAAATATAATTGTGTGTCATCAACAAATGTGTGAACATCCAGTAAATGAGGCCTAACATGCCTAATGACTTTAAAAAGCTCGCTGGTGTAAATGGTGAAAATGAGAGGACCAAGACATGAACTCTGTGGGACCCAACATTTTAATTGAAATTCTCTCGATTTAACTCCTCCCACAGAGGTCCTGTAGGATCTACCTGACAAGTATTATTCAAACCAAGATAATGCTGTACCTGATATACCTATGTCACAATTTAAACGTTTTAAAAGTTTACCATGGTCAATTATATCAAATGCAGTACTCAGGTCAAGAAGAACAAGTAAAGTAACATGCTGCTTGCTCATATTCGAGAGAATGTCATTCTGGACAGATAATAACGCAGTTTCTGTACTAAGATGTCTTCTGTAACTTGTAATCCGATTGAAAAGCCAGGTAAAGTGAATGCAGAGACATATGACGTTGAATTTGGTTGGCAACAGCTCTTTCAACTATTTTGGAAACAAAACAAAGGTTACTGATTGGTCTATAATTGCTCAGAATCGGATCAAGATTAAGCTTCTTCAAAACTGGCAGAACAAGGGCCTCCTTCCAATGGAGGGAAAAGATACCACTCTGAAGCGACTTGTTGACAATTTTAGTAAATACTGGTAAGAGTGATAAAGTACACTGCTTGGTCAAATGAGTGGGTATTGGATCTAAAGCACAAGACTTAGTCGATATTAGACCGATTGCACGACAATGTTGACATGCGGTCACGTGACCCCCTACTGGGTATAGTGCCGTACAGCTGATGGCAAAATACGTGTAAAGAGATAGGCCTTGACACAGAGTGAGTTCGAAAACAGTCAATTTTACTTTTGTTAAGAGATAAATTAGTTAATCAGCCCCTTTATTTAAAGCAGTATGTTGTGGCATTAATTTAAATCACATCTCTGTTTCATAATTTAACAGAATTCTACTAAAAAGAAGTTTTTTAGCCATACACTACCAGCGTCGGACAACTATTATGTAGCCACCCCCCTGTTTTTTTGTTTGTAACGTAGGCCTAAATCACTGTAAAAAAGGATAAACAACGTTGGAAAAGTGAGCATTAATACCTAGCCTTGCAAAATTTCAAATAGGCAAAGTAATCACACAGTTTTGGAAAGCAATTTCTTTGGATGATTTTAGCTTCAAAACTTTGAAACTTTTGTGTTGAAAAGTGTGTGGTGATCGCGGTCATCTGGCCTAACGTTCCGTCGTGCACTGTAACTTATCGTGCACATTTGTACGTTACTTGTACAATTTTCAAGACTTGCTGGAACTGTCCTTACTGGCTTTATTCAGCCACTCGAAGGTCTCTGGTACAAACTCTGGAATATCTTTCACAGATTTCGAGCAAGAAAAGCCTCGATTGAATAAACTAAATGCATTAATCATCGTGTACCGTACCGCACTTTCCTATGGAGGACGTCGTGTGTGTTTACATTTTATACCCAGAAGTGGTCAGGTGACGCAGGTCGCGCAATCGGTCTATTCATCAATGATATTTTTAACATCAGCACATGTGAGTACCATGAATGTAGAGAAATATCTTTAGTTTTGTTGCATACCGGTACACCTGTATTGGAAATATTCTCATTCGTCAAGTTTAGTTCTAATATTATTAACTTTCTCTAACAAAGAAATTCCCAAATGACATTGCAAGATTAAAATGGTCTCTATGTGGAGGCATAATGACCTCTTTCTGCTTACCAAACATTGACTTCGTAATATTGAATAGTTTTCTAGGCTCATCAGAATTGTCATTAATCAGACCACTGTAAAAGCATACCTGCCAACATTGGAAATTAGAAAATCTTACTCATGGCGCGAGCATGGCAATGCCTCTCATGGCGGTCCAGGGGGCTTCGCCCACTGAAGCTCCTGGGTTTTATTAGGAAATGCTGAAATGAGCTATTTTTGACAAACCTTTTTCCAATACATCATACAAAATGTTTATTAACAGCACACATGCAATTACATAAAATCCAAAACATTAAAATAGACACAAGTTAGACAGTGAATTTGATTTCTAAACCAAAACTTTTCACTCTTAGGTTTTCAACCCCAAAACATTCTTTGTACATTCATTATACAGTTGCATCACTGTTTGGCATAGAATAGTTTGACACTTGTTTTGTCTCCTTACCTACAAGAAAAAATGACAAGACAACACTGCACTGGGTTTACACGCTTGTTTACTTGAGGCACAAACATAGCGACTGCATCGATATGAACTTTGAACTAACATTTGGTGCACAGCGTTTTCACGGCGCACTTTTCCACCGATAGAGGGCGTTCGTTGGACAACTAAAGCCACACAAACAATCAGAAAGAATGCCCTATATCGGTGGCATTGTCGCTTCATCATGAATATCGTGTTGAATGTGCATTATAATTTGCTTGGTTGTACTGACAAACAGAAAGAACGTCTTGCATCAAGACTACCTAACACCCGGTGGCAGCATGATACAAATAGCGCTCCTGTGTTGTCAAAATATATTATTATCTCAAACCAGTGGGATTGGAATTTTTTTTTTTATTCTAGTTCTTTAATTTGTTATCCTTCACTTTTTTTCAACTCAGAAAACGGAAAAACGGATTGTTCCGTTTTTTGACACTTTGAAATCTGAAAAACGGGACAAATATGGAAAAAACGGGACAGTTGGCAGGTATGCAATAGTCCCACTGGGGTTTATTCACGAAGTATGTGGTGTGATTTTTCTTTGCCCTAAAGTCTCTGAAATCAGCAACCAATAACTGTACATGACATACATGATACACACACTGTGTGTAATGTGTATAGATCTAATGAATATTCATCTAGCTGAAATCCTACAACGTGCACACTTTAAACTTTTTTTATACAAGTCTGAGGATTAGGAGGCTGGCCCAGCCTTTTATTAAGTTTTGTTTTGAATTTATTGTCACTAATCCGTACTGATTTTTCTAATTCAACTTTTTCATACTCCATAAAAATAGAAATTTAACATTTAAATTAATTAAATGACCGTCAAATCAATAATAATTTGGCAATACATCTTTAAGAATAATCAAAAAATAAAACTATATAAGTGTACATGTATTAATAGTACCATAGAGCTGTCATTAAAATCAGAGAATATCAAGACTAGGTACATGTACCTATAATCAGAGGAACTACTGCCAGTAAATAAACAAAGCAACAAACACACAACAGTCCTAAATCTGACTGTACTGTATAGTGTTTTGAAGCTGTGTGAGACTGAGAGTGTATGTTTGTGTACTGTATTTCCTTCAGTAGTAAAAGCTTGACATTGCGCACAGTTGTAGCTATCTGCATACATTTATCATATCAAGTGCTATTATTTTCAGTGCATTTATAAAATCTATCAACTGAACACATCTTTCAGTTAACAGTATACATGTTGTACGCCTACCTAAACCCTCAAACATACCACATGTGCATCAGCTTCAACACAATTAAATTTCTATAAGGTTTCAATAAATTTGTGCATGTGGAGTCAAAGGTTAGCACTCTTGGTCAATATTATTATAGCTGGATGATTAATACACATTCCTCACTTGAGGAGTACCAGCTCTAGTGCTCACTAAATATACATACTAAGTAGATTTGAAATTACCTTAAAGTACCGCCCTCTTGTGACAGGACTCAATCTTTTTTACCGCTTAAAAATTAACTGTTCAAAGATTCTGTCTTATTCTTTCACAATTTTTGAATTTTATGTTCACATGTAACAAAGTTTTGTTAAAATTGCAAGTTTAATTTAATTGGAAGTTGTGTTTATATCAGTTTGTTTGTGGGGTGAATTCCACAAAACTAGTCAATAACTTAGGACTACATGTAGTCCTAACTTACATGTATGATTAGTCCTAAGTTAGGACTAGTTACTCGTCCTAACTCGAGATAAAGACTAGTCCTAGCGCTTTGCGAAATCTACACCTGATACAGGACTGTTAAATGTTCTAGTTTCTTTAATTAGGCAATGACAGTGTGAGGACCCGGTCTTCACTGAGTGGTAATGACCGGGTTGGTGGCTGGCCGCTGTTAATGAACCGGGCCAAATTTACAGCCACCAGCCACCAACCAAGGTCATTACCATGCAGTGAACACCGTGTCCATACACTGTTATTACCATTAATAAATTTCTTTAAAACAATTTTTTTTTTAATCTTCAGAATTTGTTATTTTTCTTTCGCCGATATTTTCAATTCATATTCAAGGACCATTCTTTAGGCGGGGCACATGTAATCCAGGGTTCTCCCCAGGATATTTCAAAACTGTGGGGCATTCTGGGCCCATATTTTGAAAGTGTGGCCGAAGCACACTGAATTGGTAGCAGGTCCTTGGAATGTTCTTATTTAATGTTTATGTTTGGTTTGAACAGCTCTACTGTGTAATCTGGGGCATTTAAAATGGTTTTATGACCTTTTAGGATTTTTTGTGAATTTGATATAAAAATCTTTAATTTTTTTTTTTTTAATTTTGGTTTTTTTTTGCAATTAAATGGCAATTATTTTCATCTTTGATATCTTGAGAAGCCAGTAGGCGATTTTCCAGCTATTTTGTCATGTCCTTGATGTCATTTTGGACAATTTTGCGGGAAAAATTGCAGCAAATAGCCCTTCATTCATTCATCTCAAAGGTTTCCCTGGGGCGCTAGTACAACCGATAATGTCAAACATTTCAAAAAAGGAGTACAGCGCCCCATTTACTGGGTCTAAATATACCCCTATGACCGGATTTCGACCAATCACGTTGCATGAAATCTCAGAGGTATTTATTAATTGCATTTACTGAACCTGTATACATGTACAAATGTAGTACAAATGTATGTTAAATCAGAAGCCCTGGCTTCATGTCTCATTCAAAGGAAAAAGCAACTATGGTCAAATGTTCTGCTCAAGGGCACAAGCACAACAACACAGGATTGAAATCCAGCATCAAAAACTGGCCAACCACCACCAAAAAACATTGGCACAATAATGAGCATAGAAAGGTAGATGGATAACCAGATGGATACATGTAGATCCACATCCAAAAGATGGAAGAATCTACCCTGATCCAATGACTTCTGAATCATATCCTACAGGGTGATTTAAGTGAACTATAAAAGCAATTGACCGATTGTGTGACCAATGTTTACATGTTATCACATGACCTATTGTGGGTACTACGTCATCTGAGCTGTGATGGCAAACTACGTGCAATACATGCCGTGACCAACAGAGTCACACAAAAATTCGGCTTTTGGTATTTAACACAGTTACTAAGCCATTTCATTAAAGTTGTATGTTGTGACACTGATATTAATCACATTACTGTTTCATAAACTACCAGTATTCTACTACAAAAGAGGTTTATTTACGAGGTCACGTGACACTTTGCATTTGGGATCTGGATATTCGTAAATGACTGTTTCCTTACATGTAAAAAAAACGTATTAACTACAGGGATTGCGTGTTCGTACTCATAGAACTATGAGATTCGTTCCACTATCGTCTCCATGTGGAGACGATAGCAGAACGAACCTCACAGTTCTAGGAGTAGCATGTTCGCTGATGCCCTGAGCATGCTGAGAACTGTATTGCACAGTCAATGAGTCTTATCACTATCACCTCCGCTGAGATTTTTCATAAAATTCCACCAAAAGAAGTTATCGCATCGCGAATCTAATGTACTCCAGACTCTCGGGCACTGACCAAGCAATCTTCGAGCATAGACATATATCTCTATGTTTCAAGGGAGAAATTTTGGCAAAAAACATAACAAGTCTCAATGCCAAAGTTGATGTCCAGATCGAGCATGGAGGTAGGTGGTCAGTCAGAGACAGAGGGTTCGTACAGCCAGGACGCGGACGTACAGGGCATGATTCTACCATAGAGCTCTATGATTTTACAAAGCACTTAAGTTAAGATTCATCTTAAGATACCATACAGCTCTATGATTTTACAAAGCACTTAAGATTCATCTTAAGATGAGTTGTATTGCCATGGTGATTTGTATTGTGACATCACACTCTGTTTGGCATTTATTTAAGAATGATTCGCGAATATCGCACTAATTAAGTCAAGATCAATCTATTCTTAACTCTTTATGAAATCGAGTCCAGCGTATTATTGGCACTATGGGGCTATATTGGATCAATGTTCTCACCTATAGTTACGAGTGTTATCCATTGTTGACGATACAAACCCACCATCTTCAGTCGTGAAAGTCAAACATGCTCGTACCACTACACAACCAGTTACCACACCAGTCACGTCAACTACCTCTACCCTCTATGCCTCTACCTACCTACACCACAAGCTCTCTGCTGATCGACTTATGTACTAACACACTAGTGTGTAGTACTGCACTACTGACTAAGGTATAGTGTGTGTGGTTCTTTATCTTGAACAGTTAGGTGACCGTCACTAAGTGTGGTTACGGAACATATTATATATTTACCCAATGTTCCAGGAGATTTGAGGCTGGGTACCATTCTTTTGGAACGGCGTCAACGGAAGTGCAGAAACTGGGCGGGTTGCGGCGGGCGGGGATGTGATTTGGACACAAGGCGGGGCACATAAAATTCCGGTTATCGGCATGGAGCAAAATCACATCTCAGTAACTGCAGTTTTGGTATCATGGAGCAGAAGAAATCCGTTTTGTCGTTAAGTTTCTTCTTTGGCATAAAAAAACAAAACTAGTTTTGGACAGTTTCACCGGGCGGCCGGTCGGCGGACCGGGCGTAGGATTGGATACATGTACAAGGTAAGAGGCCTGCTTTTAAAAAAGCGAACTGGGAAAGTGAGAGACGACTAAGTTTACTTATACTTCGTTAAACAAAAAGTTTAAATTGTTCACCAATGAGGGCAAACTTTTTTGCTAAACCAATTTACTCATTTGTGATGATCAAGGCCGGTCTCCTTTACAAAAAAATGGTCACTGTTCATGGGCGTAAATACCAGGGGGATGGGGGATATACCCCCCACTTTTTGTCCAGGGGGTGGTCCATAGGATCATCCCCCAAATTTATTGTCGTTAAAAGAAAAGAAAAAATGTGATTTTCACTGAAAAAGCACCCGATAGCTTAGTAAATAAATAAAACATTTCTAAAAATCCTTATCTGTAATTATTTGAATTAACTACGTAGAACATTAACAACACAGTGGGCATCCATAATGCAATCGAACATCCGCTCAGCGGCGTAGTGACCGGGGGGTGCGTGGGGAGGGGGAGGATGTGACACCCCAATATTTTTCCAAAGTCGACATTTAGAGCCACAGTCGGCAAATTGAGCACAAAACTTACCCGAGTATTAGGGCTCGGGCTGAACACAAATCCATTCGGCAAGCCTAGAAATTGTCCGACTAAAATTTTTAATTCAGTCCCTGTAGTGTGAAAAGTAAAACTCTGAATTGCCAAATTTAATATTCTCGGCAATGTGCAGAAATATACTCTCTGAAAACACTAAAAGCCGTATAGAGCGTCTGGGGGGCTTCGCCCCGGACCGCCCTTGCAGTTCCGCCCCTTAGACTTAATTAGGGCAGTTAGTTTAAATGTCCAAAATAAAAAAAAACATTTATTTTCGGCAACTTGACGGCCTTTTTTTAGTCCTGAAAAAAACTAAAAATCTTATGCGTCCGGGGAATTCGCCTCTGGACCACCATAAGAATTGTTCCCCTATAAACTCATACAGTATTGGATTTGTCCCGAGTCCAAAGTATTCAAAGTTCGAATTTCAAAATTAAACGTCTATTTTGGCAACTTGACGGTCCTCCTTAGCCCTGAAAAACCGTAAAGCGTCCGTTGGCTTCGCCCCCTGGACCCCCACTAGATTTGTGTCTATATACTCCAACAGGGGGTTTGCTCGGTACTGAGGGCTACTTTAAACCTTCGAATCACTGAAAACCTCATGAGCGTGCGGGGGCAATCCGACCCCCTTGTGTAGGTGAGTCCAATATCATTGCGCTTTCACTTTCATTTGGTAGTGTCAGTCGGCAAATTTTACGCTTCCAGCCTCCCCCCCCCCCCCCCCCCCCCGCCAAAGAAAGTGCCTTCGCTACGCCGTTGCATCTGCTGTTGACTTTACATGTAACCTTCCCCACAAGGGCGATCACTACCAAAAAGTGGGGGGACGTGCGCGTGCAAGCCTTGGAAGATCGGAAATATAGCTTGGCCGGAAATAGGCCCAAATAGCATTCCGCGCGTGGTCCATCTTTGTATATGCGCCGCCGACAGGGCAATGTTTAATAAACACAAAATCAATGTTTTTGTTGCTTTTTATTTATTTATTCATTCATTTATTTTTTTTTTTTTATTTATTTATTTATTTATTTATTTATTTATTTATTTATTTATTTTTATTTATTTATTTATTTATTTTATTTTATTTTTTTTTATTTTTTTTTATTTATTTTTTTTTTATTATTTATTTTTTTTTTTTTTGGGGGGGGGGGGTCAAAAACGGGGGGGGGGCGTCCCCCACCAATCGACGCCCTTGCTTCCCCATAAGTGGATGAGAGCGCTGACATTCAGTGATGACGGTAAAAATCAACAAGGGATCCAGTGGAGTCACGCCATTTACCAGCAACGAATCCGCTAACCATCCTGGTCGGCCTTCGTGACTTGAGATAACCAGCGGCGCTTCTCCTGCTTCTCCTGCAGATCTTGGCAGGTGAGATCCTCCACGCAAAAGAATGGTGAGTCTGCCAGGACTTGTCGCTGGTGGTGCCGGAGGACTGATCTTGTCTTGATATGAATTTTATTTTACCAGTAGATGTTGAGGGTGGCCAAGAGACTTAGGTCCATCTCGATGGGCTCTTTCGAGCTTGACGTTCCGCATGTCAAATTTGTCCTCAAGTTTAATGCCTAAACAATGATCTTCACTGCTTTCCTGGGGTGGCGATAACTCTGAAGTTATTTCTTCTACTGAATCGATCCAGCTTGTTCAGTTTTTCGGAGTGATCGGCCAGCCAGTTCTCTGCCTTTTCGATCAGTGGAATCATCTTTTCCAGCTCCTTGACTCTTTTTTCGAGGTCAGTTATTCGTTTTGATTCGAATTCCAGTGCTTATAGCTTTCTTCAAGCTTGTCGATCCTTCTATTGTGCTCCGCTTGACCGTTGCGAATCTCAGTCAAAGCGTCTTTGACAAACCGTTGATAGTCCGTGTCAATGGGCAGGGGTTTACGGCGTTGGCTCAGGGCTGCTTACGGTCTGCTGAGGTGACAGCATCGGTGGTGCTTGATCCGGGGATTTCACCGATTTTTTACGAGTGCCAGACATGTTGAAGTGTAGAAAATGTTGACTAGGAAGAGCAGGAATATGTCTTCAATTGACCAGTTTGGTATTTTCGAGAAATAACTGCAAGGAGCTGGAATTTTTTAAGAATTTTGGAGGAGCTCGTAAAGATGTCTGAGAAAACGTGTCTCGTGTACACCCAAACATTACATCGTATGGTTCTAACGAGTTAGCAATCAGTTCGAACGCATTCGCAATCCGGTCGAATAGTGAGCAATCCGTTCGAACGAATTAGTAATCCGTTCTAACGAATAGTAAACTAATCCGTTCACGAATGAGCAATCCGTTCAAACGAATGCAATCCCCTCGATATTGACAAGTTAAAATAAAGTTGCTTCCATCATTGTCTTCTTTCTTGGTTGAGTATGCAGACCGTGATGCCACCCCTCTAGCCCCTCATTGCCATTTGGGGATCGGGAGGGTTTTGTAGTCAGAGTTGTAGTCCTCCTATATAGGCAGACAGCCGACCATAGACAACGAGTTCTACCTACCCGGGTTTATGATCAGAGTGTTGTCCTTGTCCTATAGGCAGACAGCCGACCATAGACAACGAGTTCTACCTACCCGGGTTTATGATCAGAGTGTTGTCCTTCTCCTATAGGCCGACAGCCGACCATAGACAACGAGTTCTACCTACCCGGGTTTATGATCAGAGTGTTGTCCTTCTCCTATAGGCAGACAGCCGACCACTAGACTAACGAGTTCTACCTACCCGGGTTTATGAGCAGAGTGTTGTCCTTCTCCTATAGGCAGACAGCCGACTGTCAGAACTTTTTAACCTGCTCAATTTAAGGATTCAACTAACACCAATAAAAGGTTCACTCCAACAACTTATTCCTTTTTACACAAGTTTAATTTCTACTATGTCTCACATCAAAACAATCCCTTCTACAAGTACATACAAATCGATCATAAAAACATTAAGTTGAGTTTAACTATTGTGGGCTTTGCTTGTTTCAATTCGGACACAGGTACCAAGTTCTCTGTACAATAATGATTAAATTTAATCCATAAAAACTTGTTGCTATGTCACAAGGACAACTATCGAAATGTTAACTCCCAAAAAGGGGTAATAAGCCAGTAAGGCAAAAGGTCAGGTTACTAAGGCCCAAAATCACAGTCACTAAGACCAAGAGTCACTCAGACTAAAAGCAAGGCCACTAAGGCCCAAAAAGTCACTAAGATAAAATAAGTAAGGCCACCAAGGCCAAAAGTCATTAAGACTAAATTGACGTCACTAAGACCAAATTTCACAATTCTCAAGTTATTAAATAAGATTTCGTTCTCACTAAGGGTCTTGCCACTCAGGCACACTAGCAACAGCTTTGAAGCAAAATACACAGTGATCACAAATATTTCTATTAGGGCTACCTCAAAATAGAACGTTTATAGTGGAACAGTCTTAGTCTTACCCAACACCTTTCCACTGTTTTAAAAGCACCACGCAACAGTAGAAAAACAAATCACAACTACATTGAGGTGAACCTCCCCTCAATATTTAGTTTTAGCCTGCACTCTCGAGTCAGGCTTTTACAAAATACAGATAGTTTTACAATTAACGATACTAGGCACTCTTTTTACAATCCTAAACAAATTCAGATTTAAATGTTACCACAACCACCAATCATCAAGCTAAATTGTTGGCTACTCCATCCATGTGAAGAAAAGGCAGAGTGGCAGAAGGTAGACATCTCCCCCTTGGATTATTCAGTTGCATTATAGCGAGGCTGTGTTACACATGTACATGTACATCGCTGAGTTCATTCACTGCCTCCGAAGTGTGGTGTTAAAATGTTTACCCTTAAACAATTTTGAAGTGTAGGATGAACTTCACCACAAAAGGGGTGCCCCAACATAAAGTAGTGGCCCAGAACCAAAGCCGTGGTTTTTGATCCGTCTCCAGACTTGTCTCCTCTCTTGCCAAAAGTTTACAGATGGTAGGGGAAAAATCACCCTAATAACACTCTAAACCATTTTAAAAGATACTTGCAACAGCAAATACAAGCCTGGTTGCTCGCATTGACTACAATTAAGAGCCTGTATTACTCTCAATAAAAGTGTTGCGGCAGCAGAGCTGAGTGTAAGGCAGTCTTCACAGACAGAGATCTTGGAGACAACTAACTATAAGAAACCACTATGTACATACCCCAACTAGAGAAATCCTCAAATTGTGCATCTATTTACATCTTCACAATACACCTATAACCCTGCACTCACCTTTTTACCTCACATCCTTTTCTAATACAAAGTAGGCTAATGAATATGCAAGACTAAATCTGGGTGCCCCAGCTCTTCACATTCCTTGACTACTGAACCCTATTGTCACCATCTCCACAGCTTCAGCCAGCCATAGCATTGTTGGTTAGGGCGTTGGTTTAATTATACATTATTCGTACTGCTGGCACAGATCACAAGAATATTTATACGAACTACTGAATATGCAAAAAGGTATATATATATATATATATATATAAAGAAAAATAGTTTCTCTGTGACACCGACCATAGACAACGAGTTCTACCTACCCGGGTTTATGATCAGAGTGTTGTCCTCCTATAGGCAGACAGCCAATCACTAGACTAACGAGTTCTACCTACCTGGGTTTATGATCAGAGTGTTGTCCTTCTCCTATAGGCAGACAGCCGACCATAGACAACGAGTTCTACCTACCCGGGTTTATGATCAGAGTGTTGTCCTTCTCCTATAGGCAGACAGCCGACCATAGACAACGAGTTCTACCTACCCGGGTTTATGATCAGAGTGTTGTCCTTCTCCTATAGGCAGACAGCCGACCATAGACAACGAGTTCTACCTACCCGGGTTTATGATCAGAGTGTTGTTCTTGTCCTATAGGCAGACAGCCGACCACTAGACTAACGAGTTCTACCTACCCGGGTTTATGATCAGAGTGTTGTCCTCCTATAGGCAGACAGCCGACCACTAGACTAACGAGTTCTACCTACCCGGGTTTATGATCAGAGTGTTGTCCTTCTCCAAGGTTAACATCAGTACAAACACGGTTGGCACGAGAAGGCAGACAGTAGTAGAGGCTAAACTTGAGTGAGAAAGGAGCAGCTTAACTCTCCATTCCACCCAGCACATCCTAACCCATTGAACCCCTCGGTGGACCAAAGCACGAGACTGGCGCTGTTGAGCCTGATGATATCGAATTGGAATAACTCGGAGGACAGCATCATCAAGACCCGAGATAACGGCGCCACCCTAGAAGTCGCTGAGGAGTCCAAATACCTCGGCGCCCTCATTGGGACCCACTGAGAGTAGGATGAAAGTGAAGGTAGCTCTGGCATGGCAGGCGCTACATCTCACCGACGAAAACGTGTGTTCGTGGTTAAAGTTGCCTGTACTTCCTTACTGGGCCGAAACCTGGTCGCTGACAGCCAAGTATGAGAGAACACTGGGTGGCGTCTACACACGAATGCTACGAATGGCACTCAACATCAGATGGGAAGACCACGTGCCCAACATCCAGCTCTACGGCGCCCTACCCGGAGTATCAACCAATGTCAGGGAGCGGAGGATGAGGCTGGCTGGCCACTGCGTACGTCATCCGAAGCTAGCTGCGTGCCCGCCAGTGCTGTGGGAACACATCGATGGAGCTCGGAGCAGGGGCAGGAAGACACTGACCCCGACGACCAGCTGAAGGACGCAGCCCAACAAGAAACTGCCGAGCTGAGGACAGATGCTGGACCGGGATGCGTGGAAGGCGACCATCAGAGGCTCCCGAGATGGTGTCATCTGAAGACGACTTCTCGCATGAATCGCATTCATTATCAAAACAAACTACAAACACTTGCCTACCATAAGAGATGGTATGATATTTTATCGTTAGTTTACTGCTGTCAAAAAGGCTTCTTACGAACTTTGCTTAAGTTGTGGATCGCCAGTCGCTTTGATTCTCTTTACACCACCACATCACCATTTCTTTTATATAAATATTCTTTCTAATGTCGGTATAGTTATTGGTAGCCCGTTCTCTCGGTCGCTAAGCAATAAGCAGGCTAAAATTTACCCTTCACGGACAACCGGAGTTGTAATTTTGCCCCCGTTGAGAATTTTGATTTGATTTACGAGAGGTCAAATTGAAACCAACGGCTAATTCATGTCAACTTTAAACCAACGGCTGATTCATGTCAACTTCAAAGCGCAACATTCTGAAATTTGTTGTCTCACATTTAATAATTACGATAATACAAAATCAAAAATATTCAAGGAAAACAGCCAAGATACTGTACCAATCACATCACCAAAATAATAGGTGATTTCCGACTGAAAATGTCAACCACTTTTTAGATTTATTCTTTGTAATATAGGTCTTTGTTCTGTTGGATGCATGTTTTGTATGCATTTTCCACCTGTTGTTATTGGCATTACATTATACTTTCTTATTATAATTTTAATTCCCATCCTATTTTATTCTTTGCGCTTGTCCTTTTTGCCCCTTACTTGACAGAAAATGTTTTCCTATATTATAATTTTGTCTTGGCATAATCTCTTAAACATTTCTTATCTTTATTTTTTCGTGAAAGCTATCACTGTATTTAGTAATGCATAATGCATAGCGACATACAGCGTGTAAACAACTATATCAATTCACGCAAACAAAATAAGCTCGGTGTCTTATGTGAATTTCTTTCAACAACAAATCGTCTTAATTGTTTTCGTAATATCATTAAATGAAATTAAATGAAATTAAATGATAATTAATTAGAGATAAACTTGTGTTATATTATGTCCTTCATGGTAATTGTGAAATTAATGCATGATCACGTCCTGGTAGATTGACGTCCTCCTAATAATTGCAGAACGTGACGGTGTATTGAAATGAATCTCTGTCTGTGTATGCATCATGAATACAAGACCTCGTCCTCGGTATAGGCTGGTAGCTCCATATAGCTAGACACATCATGTACACTAAATCTACCATCCACTCAATTACATTTTAGATGAATTGAAGATGATTTGAAAGATGATTTGAAACGCAAAAATACTCATATTGCAAATGTATTTTTAATTAAAGTGTAATAATGTAGGAGTAATTTATGCACTCTGCATGATTGCTGTTGAATGTCTACTGACCGCGAGAGATAGAGGCAGTGTGAACATTAATAATGTTGTGAAGCATGCAAGATTGGCAGGCATAGCATGCATGTAAAGAGCACTGGGCTTTATGATACCACCGTATTAGCATCTTCCTTCTAAGGAATTGGTACATCGTTTTAGGAAGACTAAATATTCTTTCACTGCAATCCTTATAATTATTAGAGCACAAATAGGATCCAGGCGTTGGGCTGGGGAGATGGAACGAAAGTTAGAGTCGATAGGACAATATGCCACTATCTATTTGCCAATGGCCAACAGTTAATACAGGTGTATAGGTATCCTGGATCCAACCCTGGCAATATTAAAAACAAAGTTGTGGGGTTTACGCAACACGGACCAGCAAGTTAAACTTTCCATTGTAGAAGACCAGCTCCTTACACTGTACTCGTATCAAAAAGAATTTGCGATTTTCTTTAGATCGATTGGGCAACCCGTGTCACGTGACCTATTGTGGGTATTAATGTAAACAAACACGACGTCCTCCATAGGAAAGGGCGGTACGGTACATGATGATTGTTGCATTTGTTTACTCGATCGAGGCTTCTCTTTCTCGAAATCTGTGAAAATGTTCCAGAGTTTGTACCAGAGACCTCCGAGTGGCTGTATAAAGCCAGTGGATAGTTCCAGTGAGTTTCGGAAATTGTACAAGTAACGCATAAAATTAATGCGCACGATGTGATTACTATAGTGCACGACAGAACGCTTGGGTCAGACGACCGCGATCACGCACTTTTCAACACAAGAATTTCAAAATTTTGAAGCTGAATCATCCAAAGAAATTGCTTTCTAAAACTGTGTGATTACTTTGCCTATTTGAAATTTCGCAATGCTAGGTATAAATGCTCACTTTTCCAACGTTCTTACCCTTTTTACAGTGATTTAGGCCTACATTACAAACAAAATAACAGGCGGGTGGCTACATAGTCGTCCGACGCCGGTAGTGCATAACTCAAATTAAACCTCTTTTGTAGTAGAATACTGGTAGTTTATGAAACAGTAACGTGGTTAATATCAACGTCACAACATACAACTTTAATCAAATGGCTTAGTAACTGTGTTATTATTACCAAAAGGCGACTTTTGGTGTGACTTTGTCGGTCATGACATGCATTTGCACGTAGTTTGCCATCAGCTCAGATGACGTATTACCCACAATAGGTCACGTGATGACGTGTAAACACTGGTGGCATAATAGGTCTAGTGTTCTATTCATTGTTTGGGCTGATACATTTTTGCGTGGCACTTAATGCATTGTGAAATTGGAATCCTGAAACCTCACCAAGTGAGCAGGCAGTGCTCAATTGTAACTCGCTGAAAGAATCAGCTGCCTGACTAGTTAGTAAAGTCAAATACCATTGTCATTTATTTAAGATTATTGATATCTTATTGCGAACAAGAAGGTATTTACACGTACGAGATCAACATGCTGCTGAACGTCCCGGGATTTCACACAAATCCCGTAGATCTCACCCTCGGGGCTGGCTATAATAACTTTTCCAACTATAGCTTGGTTTGGATGCAGAGTAATTGAGTTGTGCGCAAAGGGCGACGTCTTATGGGAATCTTCTTTAACGATCCGATTGAGAAGGCTAAGATGTAGCTAGTATATACGCATGCAAATTACTGATGTCAGGAAAGATATTGCGAGGTATAACGTCCGAAAGGGGAGAATCTCATCCTCACCGAGGCAAATTATTGCTTATCATTTCATAAACACTATAATTATGTGGATATTGAAGTGTTTGATTAATCCAAAGAGTACGAATATGGTCAGAGTTATATTATGGGTGAAGCTGGTGTTTCAACGTTCGCAATCTTTATTTGATCCCATTGGAAATCCCCATTCAATAGGGGGCCTACTTGGATAATTTGATTTGCACTTGGGGGATGGCGTCAGAAACATTCAAACGGGAATATCGAGCTCCCAGACAAGGTCTCAGAAGGGTAGTGTGTGCCACTCAATCAGGGGTTTGGATACGATAGCAACTGTCATGGGAAATTTATAATTACTTCGAACATTAATCTTTAGTTACTCCAATCTAAGCATGGGGGTAACATGGATTGCATACGTGTCAGATAATTATGTGACCTTTAGTTTATTTGTCTTTATGGAACATTAACTTGGGTCCTAGCCAGCAAAATGCTGACCAAAGTGAATGTATAATGACTCAGCGGTAAAAGATTCCTTCAACTCAGCATAAACTATATGGTTTTCTTGATAATTAGTTTCTTCAGAGTTCAGCCAATGAGTTTTATTGAACTGGCCAGCGGACTCTAGGGCTATGTTTTACATTGAATTATGGTAGTGATGTGGCGCTGCCATGTATAAGCAGTAATCAGGGGTATAACAGCCCAACATGACCAACCAGGCTGGGAGAAATTAAGGAGATGTGACTGGTTGCATAGAATTAGAGTCTTATCATGATTCAATTAAAATTCATTTGACTACATGGATGATCAGAAGTGAAGCCTTGCATCTCACCAGGACAAGAGCATGAGGACAACATCAACCTTCCCATAATGCCACTCTTCACCCCGCTAAGACATTCAAACTTCCTTCATGAACGCCCACTCATCAGAGGAACCATCGTCATCTAAACAGCCAAGTAAAAGTGTCGAACTCAACACACTATGCCATTGTCATGGATAGGTAAGTAGGATTTTTAGCGTTCATTAAAATGTAATTGACAAAAATTGTTATCGAGAAGAAAATTTGCACAATAAAAAAATCTCTGAATGTTACGTTAATTAACTGAAATATCTTGCTATCTGTTGTTGTGTCGTGTATTTAATGAGTTTTTGTTGTTGTGATCCACAACTGCAATATAATTCCACTATACTGTTGAACAACATCATGGGAAAAATTAAAAAAGGTTTGTACTCAAAATAAAATGTAAAAATGTGCCTCGCCTGCATCAGTCCTGTGCGTCATATTTTCGACTTCATTTTGTTGAACTGTTTGCTGAGGTTTGTCAGTACACGCCGGTTTTATGTCCACTCCGACACTTTGAAAGTTTACATTATTTTGTCTTTGCCCTCCTCTTGTGTTAAAAAAAAACAAACATACACATTAAATTGCAATTAAGTCTAAGCGGTCATGTGACACATCTGGCACGATTTTACCGGTGTGTCAGTGCTGGTGCCAATCTTTTTAACGGGAAGTACGGTAGTACTTATTTATTTATTTATTTTGTATAATAGTAAATCTCCATCCTATGCAGTTTGCATGTGACGCACTATAAAGAAACGTTTGTAAAAAAAAAATAATGAAAACGATTTACGTTTTATACATGCGCTGTATACACAGTTGGGTAATGATGGGTCTGAATATGGGCAAACAAATAAGTGTGCGCGTTTCTTGATTCACGTTTTCTCCAATTTAGGGTAAAAAAATACGCATGCGTTGTATAGACTGTCGCTTGGGTCACCTGTGCGCCTCCCATTCAATCGCTCCTGGTTTCTTTGGCAACGCTATAAAGACATATTTGCTGAGATCCTCAGGTATCTCACCACTGTCGTACACTTCGTTAATCACTTCAGTAACTTTCTCAACCCCAAAATCATCTAAGGCTGTTAACATCTCTATGACAATCTCATCTGATCCTGCAGCTTTGTTCCTCTTCATCTTGGTCATTGCTATTCTCACTTCCGATCTTAGTATCTCTGGTCCTTGCATGTCTTTATGTATGGTGGGTCTCTCTCCTCTGTTGTCATGAAAAAGCTCTCCTCTGTATTCAGTCCATGGTTGCAGCACCTTTTCTTTTCCCATGACAATCGTGCCATCTTTTAGATTTTATGCATCCAGACGAAGAGCATGTTTTCTGTCCCGCTATTTTTATGCATAATAGCTGTGTGTGTGTTTTTCAGCTTCTCGGTCTCATCACATTTTTCCTTCGGTCACTCCTCTTTTACTTTGAGAATCGAGAACGATTTGTCATTACTACGAAGCGCAAAGCGCAAAGCCCTTATACGACGTGGGGTCTGAGACCCGCTTAAGGGCCCGGAATGTTTTTAATGCTCTTTGGTGCAGTGAGACGATTTCCGGCCCTTTCTCCTCGTTTTTGAGCAAGTATTTTGAAAGAGTTAAATTAGAACTTTACTGGATTGGTTACTCTCCCCGTTCCGATTCTGTTCTTCCACTCCCACTCCCCCTACTCCCCCTCTCTCTTTTTCTGACCCTTTATTTTCTGTCCCTTTTTACGATTTTAGGGGGGGGGGGGGCTACAGCCCCCTTAGACCCCCCGGATCCGCCCTGCATATTTTTCTTGTTACTTATAGGAACTATACCAATCTTGTATTATTTGGCTTTACATGTGATTGCAGCACATCTTTGTGAAAAAAAAAATCCTTAAACAGGTGAAGCAGGCAAAAATACAATTAAAACAACCAATCGTTCATATCTTAAGTAATGTAATTATGTCTGATACTGAATATACGCGGATAATATTAAATATGCAGAATAGAGTCCATTGGACTGACTGAAGATACTATACAATGTCCAACGTTGTCATCATGTCTTGTGTGCTGGGGGTATGGTTTGAAGGTACTGATTGAATGAATGAACCTTGCCATGGGTCCATTGAGATTTCAAGCTATGATTAAAGCCTAAGGCTATGGGCCACACTTGATCTCCAGCAGCTTCCATCGCGATTATCGTTTGACGGTGCAGAAAATAACTGAATGTCAAATTGATAATCTGGCAATGAGTCTTTTAAGTACCCTTGAAACCATACCAATTTGCCACAAGGTCTAATAATTTGTAATTTATTTATGATGTATTGTTTTATTATTTTTGTATTTATTTGTAACAAAAATTGTTTATATTCGTTTACTAATTTAAAACGACATATAGCTATTAACAACGTTGAATTTACTGACCCTTTGTCCATTGCCACAGAGGAATCACATTGATAGTCATATGCAGTCATATACGAGTCGGCACTTTCTCTTTTATTATATCATATAAAATTAAAATCTTAATCGTTGTTGTAAATTGTGACAGCTTTATTATTAATACTGATATCTCTATTAGGAATTTAACTATACAATTAATAATAAATCTAGGCCTATTATGGATCGGGGTATCTCATTTTACAACAGAGAGACGTATCTACATTTGTTCATAGTATGTTGTCCTACTCCAGCGTACTAACTTTTAGGCCTACATGGGTTTCTCGTCAAAAATGTTTACGTTTAGACCATTGACCCGTGGTAGATAAAGAGCATCATAAATCGTATAGGTGCGTGGGCTATTATAATTTGCAACGAAAATAAAACTCATAATTTTGTTTTAAGCACCTTTGATCAATGGAATCAGGTTAAAGTTGTATGACCCATTCGCCGAAATACTGTTTTTCTCTGAACGGAACAAACGGTGCTGTTTAAAACGAAAAACATACAAAAGTTTCGCCTATCACGGACAATGCACAACATGGAAGATGCCAAATTGAACAAGGCTGATGAACATGATTTAATGTAGGGATCCCAACAATGATTCGTTTTTATTTTTTAATTAAATACCACTTATCATTGGCGGATTTGTTGTAAATTTTGCCTTGAATGAAAGCTTGTAACTTTCTCAAATCTATATGCAAATAGGCCTATTTAAAATTAAATCATAAAATTTCGGCCAAAAATCAGACCCAGCGTCTTATAGTTGTATGGTCTGATTTTCGCCGAAAGAAAAAGAAAAAACATGTTTGTAGATGGCTGATGGATGTGAGATAACGTCAGGTCCCAACAATAGTTCATGTTTAGTTTTTAATAACTATAGTTATACCACTAACCATTTGCGGATTTTCTTGAATTTATAAGAAATAGCTATTTAGAATTTCAATCTAAATTTTCGAGTCAAATAGCCACAAAATCCCACCAAGCATCTTGAAGTGGTTCGATCCCACCTTACATTGAGTTTGTAGTCTATCCCTTAATGTGTTCATCCTTGCCTATATATTCATCGTCTTATTGGCGATTGTGCTGTTGGACGCGAAATACAAATATTGAATTATAGGCCAAGTTTCCCGCCATGTAAAACAGTTAACAAGGGAGTGTTCAGGGAAATGACAAAAATAACAAGAATTCATGCTGAAAAAGGATTAGTTTTAAATTACGGAAACGAAAATTGCAATATTCGAATATATTTAATGCAAAGTAGGCCTACAGAATTTAAAATTTGTAAGAAAAATGTGGATAAAATTAATAAATCACTGATTACTACACCCCACCAGAATTGTCCATACATACTGTGAAAAGTGTATGGATAGTTCGAACTACCCATACCTTTTTCCATATACACTGTATGAACTACATTGAAACTCCCCTTCCCACAAATCAGTGATGTATTTATGGCTTTAAGAAATGAGTTAATTAAAATAACAAGAACAAACAGGAACAATTAGAAGAGAAAAAATTGTTAGATTATAGCAACATAAATAATACATTGTGTTAATATTTGCATCGGGGGAATGAATACAAATTTCAATTTGCCTTACACCGATGTGTGATAAGCACTGTATACTCAGTGCTTTCGAGTCCTGTCGAAATAAAAAACCACAGGCAACTCGGGTGGGACTCGAACCCACGACTCCCGCATGACTACTCTCTTAATGTAAAAGAGTGAAAACATCACTCTCTTGCCCGAGTGGTGGTGTAATTTTCACTCTTTATAGAGTGCAATTAACTCTGGTTTGCTCTTTTAGAGTGAAATTTGAGTAAAATTCACTTTGAATCGAGTGAAAAAGAAAATGTTTCCACTCTAAAAAGACTTGTCCGCCAAATGGCTCTTTTAAAAGAGTGGTATGGGGGACAACTCTTTTTAGAGTGGAAATATTTTCTTTTTCACTTGATTCAGAGTGAACTTCACTCAAATTTCACTCTAAAAGAGCAAACTAGAAGGAATTGCACTCTAAAAAGAGTGAAAATTACACCACCACTCGGACAAGAGAGTGATGTTTTCTTTCGTTGGAATGACGCTGCAGAGTAGTATGAAATATAATTATTTCAGTTTATTGTTGGCGCTAATTGCGAAATATTAACCCACGGCATACGCGGACCGTTTGTAGTGGTGGTATTTGGGGAGTGGGGAGTGGGGAGTGGATGGGGGGATAGCCATGGTGGTGTAGTCCATCTGCCGATAGCTATAACGGAGACAAGCACGAGGTTGGATCATCTAAAAAACCAGCTCATATTATGCGAAGGAGGAACATACTTGAATGAAAGGTGATTCTTTGGACACATAGTAAGAAGAAATAAGATGACGAGAAAGATAAAGGGAAGGTGAAGTTAAGGCAAGGAGGAGACGAAGAAGTAGAACATCGACAACATAAAAGAGCGGTATCAATGGCAGCTAACCGTAATGGCTGGCATGGCACAACAGGGTGGCGTTCGCGCCATCTGAACAGAGAGAGAGAGGGATAGAGTGAGAGAGAGAGGGGGGGGGGGGGGGGAGGGGGGGGGGAATTTAATCACCCGGCTGTGATTTTGTCCCCCACAAACGCTTTCCAGACGAGCTACGTGGCGTGAGTGGATAATCTCGTGACTACAGTGCCAAAGGTTATCGGTTCGAATCCTAGGTTGCTTTTGTTTTATTTATATAACATTATAATTTTTTTAAAGTCCTTTTCAGCAAGTTTTCTCCTTAGCATTTTTTATCAAAGGGAAACAGGGTCCGAGAATCTGTTTTTGGTTGGTGCACTGAAACAACAGGTTGGATTTTTATTAGCCAACAGTACACTCGCACCAGTAACCATTTGGGTTGTATAAATTTTTGTACAATCATCACGTTTGGGTTGCAAGATTCAAAACGTTTGATTTCAAAACAAAGGGACGGGGTAACTTATCCCTTATGGTTGGTGATTTTTCGCAGCGTGTAGGCCTCTAGGTCCATTGTTTGATTCACGTAAATGCTGACAGCTACACAGCTTCTTCAACTTGATCTAAAACATTCTCATGGTCCAGTATTTATGGAGTCCGACCTACAACGATAGGACTTGATCGGTGTTGTAAACGTCTCTCTAATTTTGTAGGTACATTTTCTTTATTAGATTGGTTTTAAATAACTTTCGCATTATTAAAGAATAAAACACCTACAATTTATACTGTATAAAGAAGAAGAATAGTACACGCATTCTGAAACATTAATATACAATTGCAGTTCTGTCCAGCAAGCAGGAATTATCGTTTATAATTATAAATTAATAGCAACCCAATATGCGTTGTCGGCCATGGTGTCCGTGTATGTAGACGCAGGAGATTGAATCAAATAATGCACGGAAGGAACCGTGATTGTGTCATCCTATATTTCCCATTAAGTAACCTTGGAGACCGAATAATTAGAATTGTCCTTTGGACGAAAATGCAGATCTTCATCCTTAAATAGAGTGCAAAAGACATTGGACTATATGTATCCCGTCAATATCAATGTCAAACTTGACTGTGTTCAGGAAACTAATTTCATATTATTCTGCATCTCTGGCGGTATGTCTGAACTAATAAAATCGTAAAATATGTGGGAAGCTGGAAATATTGTTTTCATAACTGCAACTTGGTGTAGGTATCGTATATCAAAAAAAGTTGTATATTGCGTAGGCCTAGCCACCCGCCATAAAATGCCATGTTTATATGGAATGGGTAATTTATGGAAGCAGCGTTATGGCAACGATTTATGCTGTAATTACAACTGCATTTTACATTCAATTCATTCTTGGGCGACAGAAAAAAAGAAGTTCTTGTACAACAACCATGATTGGAATATTATTATGATTTTGATTGAAATCTCATATTACTATTTGCAGTGGCGCATCCATTTGCAGGGGGCTTGGAAATAAAGTCTACCTTCAGCGGATGTAGAGGTGGGGCTTGGTATGGGGGCTTATAATTATAATAAGAAGAAGACAAATAGTGTACATTCGTTATGTCACATATATCACCCTCCATGTCAGTAAAGAATTTAGGGATTTTGTTTGATTCACACTTGACATTTGAATATTTCTGAATTGTAAGAATGTATTTTACTATCTTTTTAATATCCGGCATATCTGTAAATACTTAAACAAAAACATTATTCGCGCATTTGTGACTAGCAGGTTAGATTATTGTAACAGCTTTTGGGGGTTTGCTTGACACTCAGATTAACAAACTGCAAAGGGTTCAGAATGCATGTGCAAGATTAATCTGTAATTCCTCCAGGTATTGTCGATGTCGTCCATTGTTACATGACTGACACTGGTTACCCATTCGACTAAGAATAGCATTTCAAATTCTTTTAATAACTTATAAAGCCATTCATAGTTGAGTACCAGTGTACATTCAGGAGCTCCTAACCATGACATCACTTTCTCAAACACCTTATCGCCTTTCTGGAGTTCGCAAGATCACACATTGGGGTTATACCCTTCAAGAACATCAAAGACTACCCTGGGTGATCGGGTAATCTCCCTCCTTATATCAGACATTCATATTCACTTAATGTATTTAAGTCCAACTTAAAAACCCATTTGTTTACAGTTTAATCTCTCGAGTATTTTGAATTTATCTGCACTTTTTGTTGTTGTTGTAATACGCAGAAGAGTATATCCATATAGGTTTTGCGCAATATAAATGTCCTTTCATTTTTATCATTATTACATTCGTCCGGGCGAAATAGTAAACCTCCCGGGCGAACTCGCGATTTGTTTTCTACTATGTCCTAAATACGCTTCCGTAGGTTTCCGCCGGGCCGGTCCGATTCTTCTTTTGTACTAATCTTGCACCGAGTGCTGAGAAACAATATATACATATAGCCACAACGTTCTAAAACAGCGCAACCATCTCTGTGCTAGCTTTAGCAAACAACAATTTATGTCTAGGCCTATATGCATTAGGCAATCACCAGTTCCAAATCAATGGGCGTAAAATCAATCATAAATTGATTGAAATTATGAACCAGGTCAGATGTATGCATCAACTTCCTTTTTGAAATAAAATAATAATCGTAAAAGCAGAGACTATAGGCCTATATCTGAAACATCAAAGTTGTTAATTTACTAATACAATATATATTGCCATCATGTTAAAGGAATCCAAGATGTTTGAACCGATTTTAAGTGTAGACAAAGATTTTTGAAACAATTTTACGGGATGGGAATGTCTCAAGCCGTCTTCACAGCTCAAGATGTGAGCAATATCTCAAAGCATCTAACATGTCATCATATCCAATGGTTTCGTTTGTCGCTAACCACAAAATGTTCAGTTATACACTCTCTTTAGAATTAGGCTTATTATAAAATGGTGTGTCGTGGCCGAGTGGTCTATGTTAGTGTGGCAGAGAGGGCAAATATTTGGGGATTGTGGCTTTCATAATACAAGTTTGGAATTTAGCACACACTCCTACCATGTCACAAGAAAGTTATTTAGCTACGGGCCATCGTAGATTTTGCCTTTTAAAAGATATTAAGGTATAAAAACAAGCAACTTTCAAAAGTGTCAAAATGGTTGACATCGCTTGTTATTCTATACCTATGTATAGAACTCTGTGAAGGACAACTCTGTGATGGCACTAGGCCTAGCCAAAAATATCATTATCATACTCTAACTGTGTGCCAAATGACAATGCTTGTACCATCAAAGGCACCACCCCATCACCAACCTGCCGTGAGCCTGATATGTGCACAGTAGTCTACTCAAGTTCTATAGCATTGTCATCTAGTGGTTATACTGGTCATGACACTTGTGTCCCTTAACAAGACACTTAATATGTATTTACACCCATGGGTAAATACGTATCTGAAAATGCAGAGGTGGTTCTTGTATGTGCATGCTGCTCCCCAGCGAGATGGAATTCTTTAAAGAATGAAATAATTGGTAAAATAACTAGGGTAAAAATAAAATGCTCAAACTTGGAGGAGAACGGGGCAATATGATTCCATTATTATTTCACAATACATTCCCTACAGATCGCATGCTCCTTTGTGACTCGATTTCAGGAACAGCATCGCTTACACTCAGATAAACTGAGCAAAACACAGGTATAAATTATTAGAATGAACAGCAATTTAAAGGGATCAGTATTCGCTTGGTTTGGATCTTAAATACAGTCCCAAGATTTGTTTAGAAATAGGAATAAAATACAACTCCGTGGAAAGGGTACATCCGAACCGTTGCTACAATATTATTGTCTAACCATGATTGTTATTGTATGGTTGTTTGGGCTACAGTATATGATATGCCTATATGCCTACTTTATTGTTCCGGCTGCATTCTCAATATGAAATCTTAGCAAAATAATGTCAGCAGAATGAAACTTACCTCAGAGGTGGAACAAAGCGACCACGAAGAGACTCTTGTCGAAACATTAGACTAACTTGAATACCTATGTCTTTATACTTGGAATCCGTTTTCTCCATGCCGTTATTTGCATTGTTGAGGGTTGGTCGAGTTGTGTACACGAGAGTCATGATGAATGATGCAGATGCAGGTATTGACACACTGGAGCATCTAAATCTGCCACTTCTTTCTCTAACTGCGTATTCGATGATCTTTGTGCTGTATTTCCAGCTCAGCGCATCGATGGCCAAAATGTTATGAAATAGTCACGCTATCCACAAGCAGCTTGCCAGTCTTTCACAATGGAATTCTTGCCGTTATTGGTGCGAAAAATTCACGGTCGCGATATTACCTACCCTTAGGATTTTTCAGCCATCGTTTTGATTCATTTCTTCTTTTGGAATGTACCATTTTTGATAAGAGGGACACCACCGTGTTGGAAGCAGACACCCGCTTTCAGAGTAATCAGAAAAATGTCGCATGACTATAACGAAATATCACAGCTAATTATGTATTTATCGCGCATTTAGCTCACTATTACTTGATCCTTTATAGTGTACACGATAACAACAAGCAGAGCAGACCTGTGAGTTTAATGTGTTATCAAATTATGATAATAAAATACATGTGCACATAAATCACAAACTGAGTGAAGGTGCAGCGATCGTCAGTGATAAGATAAGTGATTTAAATAAGTAATCCATATCTGTCCTGTGTTCATTGACACAGAATCGATCAATCAATATCAAACGTCATTAATAGAAATGAAATGGGTGTTGTGGCATTTTTCATTCGAGTCGTGTTAACGTAAATATTTGTCTGAAGTAGTGGCTTAGACAAGTAAATTCTAGAAAAATAGTTTATTTATTATTCATTAATAAGAAGATCAGCAAAGTTGTTTGACATCAATGTTCTGTTGGCCAACAAACACGACAAACTAAAAAGGGCAAAAAAGCATAAAGTCAAGCAATACAGTGCAACCTCGAAAAAATAAATAAAGGAGACAATTTACTTAACATACAGTTTTTTATAATTTTGAATTGAAGTGGGAGCATCGTTCCAAGCTTTTGCACCAGCAAACTTAAAAAACTGTTTCAAACAATCAACGTTAGGTTTAGGGAAAACAACGTTCAGAGGGTCTGTAGTATTAATACCAAGCATATCGGAGTACATTTCTATGTCGTTACATAGTCTATACTTGGAGCGAGCCCTGGACAAATTTATACATTAAACAGGCTAGACAAAAATATCTTCTTTGTTCTAATTAGGTTTGCCAAGATAATTGCTCAATAATGTATTCGCCATGTCTGAGACAGGAGGATGTAGTCGAAATTATTGGAGATAATCTGAGCAGCTCTTTTCTGTAGTCTGAGAGGGGCCTTTACACTATTGAACGAGTGCGCAACAGACGACGACGTTGTATCTCTCATGGTATGGAAATAATAGACTTCGCATTAATTCGAATATTTATTTAAAATCTCGTCATGGCTCAGTACCGACAAACTGAGGGCACTCAAATTGAACAAGTAAATAATGTTCGTTATCTGGGAGAAAAAAATGATGAAAACCTCACCTGGAATCTTTTAGGCTTAGGCTTACAATTAACAGTCACAAAACAACCGTTCAACCATGCTTTGGTAATGCACGTTCGGTTGGGGGAAATTGGTCAATGAACAGGTAAACATGGCGCGTATGTCTGTTGTCTCCATCCACCTCTGTGGTTAGCCTCTTATTGTCAGTTCTTACGGCTTCAAGAAGACTGAGCTGGACTGATACAGACATTTACTACACCGTTTAAGTGCAGATTAATTAAAATCAGATAAAAATCAGCTCAAAACAGACAAAAACTGATAAAAACAGAATGTGAGTTCTGATCAGTTGTCTCCAGTAAGCTCTATACTGCCTAGAGGTTTGAGGTCATTGTTGATTGTGTCTGGCGATGTATGTTTTTTCCTCCCGACTGGTCTCTTTACCTATCTTTGTGTTTCTTCATCTGGTGCATCTAGTGGCAGGCGCAGCAGATGACCGAACCAGCTTAGTCTTCGATGTTTGATGTTTTCACTCCATGGTTTTTGGTTTGTCTTGATGTACAACTCTACATTTGTAATATTTTCTGGCCAGCGAATTCCTAGTATTGATCTTAGGGTGTCGTCTGTGGAAAGCATCGATTTGGTTCTCCAGGACTTTTGTCAGAGTCCTAAGTTCACTGTTGTACAGGAAGACGCCCCAGCATATGCATTGAATATTTTTATTCTAAGTTGTGTCTTGATTTTCTTGTTGTCTAGTACTAATTTAAGTTGCTTGGTGGCTATTTCTGTGAGCAATTTCCGACGTTTTATGTCTTCTGTGGTATCCAGACAGCTTCCAAAGTATATGGTTTTCTTCCACTCTTCATTTGAGTTTGTGACAACTTCCCATGTGATGTTTTTCTCTCTTCTGTTTCTGCCAATCTTGGTTGTTGGTTTTTGAGATTGCCCATGTGTGATCTTTCTTTTCATTCTTATCAAGAGTTAATTTCTGCCAGTTTATCGTTATTTGTCTTACTGATTTGGAATTGTTCTGTTTTGTTGTTGTTTATGTTCAGTTGCCTGTCAGTTTTGGAAGTGATAGGTTTTCTGATGTTCTCTACCAGAGATGTTTGCTGTTTTCTATCCAGCTTACGTCGTCTGCATACTGCATGAGTCGGTACCACAAGCTGCGTTCGCATTGGACTTTGGGGTCTGGTAACTTACCGGCCCGGTAAGTTAACTTACCGGGCCGGTAAGTTAACTGCTGTTCACACTTGTATTAATTTATGTCCGGTAGGTTGACAAATTAGATCTCGAGGTCACAGGCTGGGTAACCATAAAAGGCTGGTTTATAGTCGGTCACGCGATGGTCGCACGACAGTAAAATTGACGCACAATGCAGTAGTCGACGCTGACGCCTCAGCGACTATGAAATGACTGCAATGAAACGGTTCAGCGTCCAGTGATCACAGCGTCCGGCGATTATCATCCCGTGACCAACTATAAACCAGCGTCAACGGAAGTCACGTGACAGTATTGTTAAGTACCGGAGTGGTGCGTTCGCATTGGACTTCATGTCCCTGTTAAATTAACATTGTTAAGTTACCGCAACCCGAATCGGCCTGTTAAGTTAACAGCGCCGTGGCGGTAATTTACCGACCCGGTAAGTTACCGGCTGTTCACACTTGGACTTAATATCGGCAAGTTAGCAATTTGCGGCGGTAAGTTAACCATTTTAAGTCCAATGCGAACGCGGCTATAGTCTGTATTGGGCTTGTGTGATAACTAATATTATTTTCCATTACGCGCTGATCCTCCAATCAGATTGCTCAACGGGAGTTGCAAGCAGTTAAATTGTTGACTGTTCCATTTCACAAGGAGAAGCCGAGTGAAATGGAACAGTCCAAATTTTACCGAGCGATAATATTCCTCCAATAGACCGATTGCGCGACAATGTTTACATGCGGTCACGTGACCCCCTATCGGTATGACGTCACAGAGCTGATGGCAAAATACGTGTAAAGAGATGGGCCGTGACACAGAGTGAGTTCGAAAACAGTCGATTTTACTTTTGTTAAGAGATAAATTAGTTAATCAGCCCCTTTATTTAAATTAGTATGATTTGGCATTAATTTAACAGAATTCTACTAAAAAGAGTTTTTTTTTTAGCCATGCACTACCGGCGTCGGACGACTATTATGTAGCCACCCGTCTGTTATTTTGTTTGTAATGTAGGCCTAAATCACTGTAAAAAAAAAAAGGATAAACAACGTTGAAAAAGTGAGCATTAATACCTAAGCCTCGCAGAATTTCAAATAGGCAAAGGAATCACACAGTTTTGGAAAGCAATTTCTTTGGAGGATTTCAGCTTCAAAATGTTTGTGTTGAAAAGTGTGTGGTGATCGCGGTCGTCTGGCCTAACGTTCCGTCGTGCGCTGTACACATCGTGCACATTTATACGGTACTTTCACAATTTTCAAGACTTGCTGGAACTGGCCTTACTGGCTTTATTCGGCCACTTGAAGGTCTCTGGTACAAACTCTGGAATATGTTTCACAGATTTCGAGCAAGAAAAGCCTCGATCGAATAAACTAAATGCATTAATCATCGTGTACCGTACCAACCTTTCCTATGGAGGATTACGTGTGTGTTTACATTTTTATATCCAAGAGGGGTCACGTGACGCGGTCTATTTCACGAATTAAAGCCACTAATAAAGTTTGTTCTCTCAAACATGCCTTCCGTGCGTGCGCGTTCCTAGCGTGTTGGTGCGCGCAGAACGGTTGCGCGTATTTCGTCCGGATGTTTAGTCTGTGCGCATGCAGTCAGTGTACGCATAGATATAGAACATAATATTGGTGTACGGCATAGATATAGAATAAAATACCTAGATCGGACGCGCGTACAATGCGCTGGTTCAGCCTGGGCGCTGACATTAGTCACGTGCTTGGGGCGACGCGCAACTTTTGAAATGGTGTGACGAGCATGCTTCGGCAACCAAACACACATTTCGACAAATACGAGACGAACTGGACGTCTTATTATCCAGCTCGTCTTTATTTCCAGCTATTTTTTAATAACGTTTGCCGAGTATTCTAATGGTGTAAGTGAAATGGTGAGTAATTGTACAGTAGATGACGCCATGGCTGTCTGCAAAATCTTCGGAGAGAGTGTTCCGGATGTACAATGGTACCACACCGTCACGTATCGTGCGGTTACCCGTTTTCGGTCGACACCTATTCCCGGTCACTCATTTTGATTCCCGTTTACCGCGAGAGGGCGCTTGATATACAGCTACTAGAAGTTTCATTCACGACCGATGCTCCTTACGATTACCCACGCAAAAAATTATTGAGATTCAAGTTTCCTGCCGTAAGTTACACCCAAAAGTTTATAAAATGTTAAATTTTCGGTATAGATCACTAATACACTTTTTACTCACAATCAAATGTCTCTAAAAATTATAATTCACGGTCAAACATTCCAAATGAAAGTTTCATCGGTAAGGTAAAGTTCCATTTCCCCCAGGTAGAACGGTAGATCACGTGATTATGTTGCTAAGTGGGATTGTATGGCGTGCCAACATTGCAGAAACCTTAAGTGTGTTTCAATATGACTTTGTTGTGTTTATACTGCATTCTCTGTTTAATTGCAATGGGCCCCAATGAAAGCTGCAATGACTATATAAAGTTCGTATCTCCCCAAATTACTCATAATATTGGCCACTCTGAAATTCAAGATAATCAGATTGTTAAATATTATTTTTTGTTTTAAATTAAAAATGTATTGAGGAAACGGAACAGTCACTTTTATTTCATTCAGTAATATCTTTTTTTATGTAAGGACGACAAAGTTGTGTGGCCCAACTTTCATTTAATTCCCCTCCATTCCCCATTCTTTGAACAAATTTTGACAGATAATGCAGTTTCAAAAACAAAATCTCAAAAACGTTCATATTTATGCCACGGACAGTGCACTAAATGCATGTAATGCACAAAATACATGTAGGGCCTGACATTGTACGATAGCTAATGGCCATGAACTTATGTCAGGATCCAGAAAATGTCATCTTTATTACAGTTAATTTTAGGAACTTTATGATCGATTTTATAGGTTTTTTAATGGCAATGTTATATTTCATTCTCTCCTTTTTACAGATG
Organism: Marthasterias glacialis; assembly: GCA_911728455.2. Taxonomy (NCBI): domain Eukaryota; kingdom Metazoa; phylum Echinodermata; class Asteroidea; order Forcipulatida; family Asteriidae; genus Marthasterias; species Marthasterias glacialis. The sequence goes on from OU452240.1 coordinate 8,863,869, forward strand.
TGATACGCAAAGTAAAAGCCAGCTTCAGACTACTTATTCTCAAGAATGTCTTGATGATGAATACGAGGCTGTTGTTGCTCAATCAGAAAAGCTTAAAAATATAAAACATCAAAGCTACCAGATCTGGACCAGCTCCCCTAATGAGCCAGGAAGAACTATTCATCATTCATTATGTTGACAAAGCAGAAAAGTCACATAAGTTTATTAATTAATTTAAATGGATTTGTATCAATTTAATTTTTTTTATATAAATTCAGTAAAAACCATTACATTTGATTTTAAAACAGTTTATGTTAAACCCTTCAAAGAAAAATAAAGAAGTAAAAGAAAAGAAAAGGTACCATGCTTTTCTCTTGTATCATCTGGATTTTTCTCTTGGGGAGGGAGGGCACTTCAAGAAGTATTCATTTATTATGTTGATGAAGCAGAAAAGCCACAAACTACAGAAAAGAAAAGGATAATTGATGTATATAATTATACAAATTTATATAAGTTCAGCAAAAACAATCACATTTAATTTGAAAATAATCATTAATACCACTTTAAAGTAAAATAAAGAAGAAAAAGAAAAGGAAAAAATAAATCTAAAAAAGTCATGTAAAGAAGAACTTTGTTATTTTATTAACCAATAGACCTTATGCACATGACGTCATTTGAGTAGGGCGCCCTCGTCTAGAGGTCAAAATGAGGTTGTTCATTGGCCAATCCTGTGCGCCGCGCGTACAAATCTCTTCGTTTCCATTGTTACATCATCGATTTACCTCTAAGATGGCGGCGTGATGACGTCAATGCATAAGGTCTATAATCATCTCACTAGCCGTAGAGACAGTCTGGACAATCGTTATTATTTGTTTTTTGTTTTTTTGCATTTTGCGCGCCATACTAGTGCGTGAAGTTGACAGAAACTGCCCCTGAATGGACCCACCGGAAACGCGTTACGCTACGTGTGCACGGCGAGTACAGCACCACTGTAAATTTAGGACGATATTTGGGAATTTATGACTGCAAATTCTGGGATTTCAACAGATTATGAGTTAAAAGGGTCTTGTTAAAAGGTGGGTCAGATGGTTTAAAAGAATTTCATTTAGTTTCCATTTCCGAACGATTTTTACCGTTAAGTGACCGGAAACCGGTCGCTCCAGGATATGTCCAACCTAATGACTACCATGGTATGCAGAGCAGCCCATAATATGATTGGGTGTGTTTTTGCCATCACAACACACCCTTGATCCATCACATGGAGAGAGCCTGATAAGCAGTATCGCTCGCCACCTTCGGGTCAGATCGTATGACTTCGGCAAAAGTATAACAGAAGATCTTCAAGGCCAGTGAGTACGAAGCTTAGCTTGTATTCAAAATTGGTTCTGATGGCAGTAAATGTAACCAATCTGTGCGACCAGTGTGTGTGTACACACACAGAAATTTCGTTCAGGTTAAAATCGCGATAAAAGTCAAATAAAGGCCTATATAAAAATGATAAAGTACAGGCTAACCTAAACGTCAATCTCCTTTGTTTGTTAGTCTGTTTGTGTGGGTTGGGTTGTTTGGTTGTTTGTTGGTTTGTCAGTTTGTTAGAAATTGAAGCACTGAACTCAGCTTCTTTTCTTGGCCTGTCGTCACATTCTTCATTTCAGTTAGCCCATATGAGCCAGGTGAAAACGTTACTAGTTGATTGTTTAATTTTGTAGAAATGTATTGTAGCTTCCCACGAAATTTTTTAGTTGATTGTAAAAAGGAAGTTGAAACAACTGCAAATAGTGTGTGTTTTGTTTTCTTGAAGCTAGACTGTGCATACATTAATAGTTCCGCGAGCCGTGATTGCGCAAGAGGTCTCATGAGTAAACCGTCGTCGTGAATTCGTCGCTCGGCAAAATTGTTAATGGTCGAGGGCCAAATTATAACAATCGTTTACACAAGTTTGACACGCAAGACAATGTTGAGAATTTGTCCATACATAAAATTTTTCATACTGCTGAAAAAAACGTTTTTACAATAATAACATAATTATTGTATACCATCGTCTTTGACTGTCTTTTTCAACATAGTAGGGGCCTATACGTAATATCAAAGAATTTTGGGGTGAAAAAGGAAACGTTTGTTTTTCCTGAAATAAAGCATTCTTCATAAAGGTCTACTGGTACTTTGCGATATATGAGCCACACATTTTTGAGAGGCTCAACAAAGTCGTCGTTGGCCGACTATACGGCCAACGATCGGCTCCGGCCGCAAAACGAAGCCGACTTCGTTTCGCGGCCGGAGCCGATCGTTAACAATGCGAAGTCTCTGATTGGTTATCCTTTCAGAGTTGCTCATTACTGAATGTAATGACAAAACATAAGTAAAACAAAAACACAAATCTCTGCAAAATCGTTTTCTTTCACTTGATTTCAAGTTGATGGCCTTTTTTACTAATTCTTCTCATGTTTTTACAAGTACAATGTCAGCAAAACCCGGGAACATAGACAATATTGGTTGTAAAGTTTGACCCTTTTGTCAATGTTATGGCTCGGATTGAACGACGTTTATTTGTAATTTTCCAGAAGGAAACTCCTCTGTGTTATCCAAAACAAAACTGACCAAAAAAACAAAACAAAAACCGTTTGTTAATAATTTATCTTTCATGAAAAAAAATTCAACATTAAAAAATAAAGTCGATGTTCATTGATGACAAAAGCAACCCCGTTTTTGTGTAACTCGGTCCATTTGAGGAGATTGCCGACGTGACAACAATCGCAGTTTGACGAAACAAACGAGCGGCTGAAACATACGTGAGATTTGAACAACGATGCATGGTTTTCTATTTACTTGCGAATAGTGCAGACAATGTTTGTTTATGTGTACATTTTAAGACCTATGTAAACTTAGGCTGGGACGCATTGCCCATTGCTCTTATAATCATCTGTCTTTATTATTTCAGCTAATAAAGTATTTCAGCCCAATTTGTTGCCCAAAACATAATTTTTTTATAGCGTCAAAATGGCTATTTCAAACTCTAAACAATAAGTATGAATGTTGGGCCAAGCAACTTTAACGGTGCTCTCTTTTTATTTCATTATTTCATTAACAAAAGGATTGTTGCATTGGACATTTTCACACATTATTTTCACCGGTCTTCGTTTTTACAGAATAAAAACTCAGATCAGCTGTGTGGTGTGCTGTATCTATCAATCTGCTCAGTAACATCTTTCTCGCATAAATAATGTGTCAATCTATCAAATTCTTATGAGACGATCGTTTAATCTGCACCCTACTTGTCAATAACACAAAATTGACATTGTCAATTTTTGTTTAATTCTGCGCGTCGCCCCAAGCACATGACATAATGGCGAACCAAAGCTTTTTCTACACAGGCAGTGGAGCGCGCGCACGCACGTCCGATCTAGTTATTATAATTATTCTATATCATTCTATGGTGTACGGTGACGCGCGAACACACGCGTACTAGGTTCGCGCGCTTAATGTTTAACGTTGAGAGCGGGGCCCAATTTCATGGCTCTGCTTTATACCGTAAGCAAAAAATCGGCGCTTGCGGAAGCAGAAAATTCCGCGCTTACTTAAGCGTATTTCACGGGTTAGCAAGGAATTTTAGCTTGTGCGCGTGCGTAATTCACGTAACTAAGGATTCCGCGCTTACACAGCTAGCGCAGAAATTTGGCACTAACCTCGTAAGCGGCGAATGGTCTTCGTAAGCGCAGAATGACGCAGTAAGTAGAGCCATGAAATTGGGCCCTGAATTATTTCCCGAAAAATGATGGATTTATGAGGAATATCTGACGTCCAAAACCCTACGCCGAAAATTGTATGCGGCCATATAATATTAATCCGGAGATTAGTGGCTTCGTACAAGTAATTTTTGGAGTATGGAGCTCTGAAAAATTTCCGCCCAAGAAAATTAAAATCTTTCTTCAATTGACGCACAATGACTAAACATGTCTGCGTACAGTGCGACTTCAAAATCGTTGTGCATACACATTGTAGAGTTAGCGCTATGGTATTTGTGCACAGAGGAAGAGTCCTATTTAGGGCTAGTACTTTGGGCTGCGGGTTATATCGACGCTTCGTAAAATCAGCAACGAGATGATATGCACATAACTTCGGTTGAGTAGGCGCCCTCGCCTAAAGCTCAAAAGGAGGCTGTTCATTGGCCAATCCTGTGCGCCGCGCGTCAAATCTGTGCGTAATAGACCGATTGCGCGACCCACGTCACGTGACCTGTAGTGGGTATTAAAAGTTAATGTAAACAAGCACGACGTCCTCCATAGGAAAGTGCGGTACGGTACATGATGATTGACGCATTTCTTTATTCGATCGAGGCTTTTTGTTTCTCGAAAACTGTAAAAAAAAAAATCTTCCAGAGTTTGTACCAATGACCTTCGAGTGGCTGAATAAAGCCAGCAAGGAACGTATATGATCACGATGTAGTCAGTTGCACGACAGAACGTTTGGACCAGACGACCGCGATCACACACTTTTCAACACAAGAATTGCACAGTTTTGAAGCTGAATCATCCAAAGAAAAGGCTTTCCAAAACTGTGTTATATTCCTTTGTCTATTTGAAATTCCGTAAGGTATATAAAAGCTCACTTTTCCAACGTTCTTTACCCTTTTTCTCTCTCTTTCTTTTTTTTAATAATTTTTTTAAAGAGTGATTTACAAACAAAAACAAATTCGGGTTGCTACATCGTCGTCCGACGCCGGTAGTGCATAACTCAAAATAAACCTCTTTTGTAGTAGAATACTGGTAGTTTATGAAACAGTAATGTGATTAAAATCAATGTCACAACATACAACTTCAATATTAAAAAGGGGCTTAGTAACTGTGTTATTATTACCAAAAACCGACTGTTGGTGTGACTCTGTCGGTCACAGCATGTATTTCCACGTAGTTTGCCAGATCAGCTCCGATGACGTAGTACCCACTATTCTTTAAGTTTCTGAGTTAAGACCATGTTGTCACTTTACATTTAATGTGAACAATCACTGCATATTTCTATTGTGTGAGGATATAGTGTTTTAGGTTTTATATTGAGGTTCTAGAACAAAGTTCCTTTTTGATTTGCTCTGGTTTTGATTTGATAATTGTTGACTTGTTGTTTTTCGTGCTCTTTTAACTTTTGATTGATTACAAAATGTGAATTACATTTTGTCTCAATACTAATTTGCTTTGAATTTGATTTATTTTATATAGATTGAATATCTGCATCAATATTGTATTTTGAGGATGAATGCATTTTTTTTATTTCGTTGCTCTAAACTTGCCTTTAAATTGTTTATTTCAACCATTTTAGTTAGTTTTAGTAATTAGAAACAGCTTATATCACTTTCTGATTCCTTTATGGACTTAACAGGAATAAAGAATAGCTTTTGTATAGTAACTTTCATTGATTTAATTGTGGTGCATATATCTTCATTTTCATTTACTATGACTTATATTTAATCAGTGATTATTTTGATCATACTTTTGCTCTATGATTCGATGTTTCATAGATTTTACTTTCTTGTTTTCTTTTTGATATTTTGCATTTACATTTATAACTTTCTGTATATTTCCTTCAACTGGAGTTTTAAAACCAAACTGAAGTTTTTACATGGTATTTTCACTAATTTCCGACTCATCAATTAAATTCCAGAGTCCTGAGTTTGTGTGGTAAGACAAACTCCAAATATCTAGTTTTACTTCTTCCGCGTACGCGCCTCCAGCAAATACACACTTTAAATCTCAAGCTCACACATACAACTTCAAATTTCACACATAACTATAAATTCACTACGAAATGAAACTGCTGAAGTGACGCCATCAAGACGTCTCCATGACGTCATCGTGACATCATCAGGTGTCTAGTACTTTAAATCAAAGTTTATAATTTCAAAAAATCATCTTTCCCAAGTCCATATGGGGTCATGAAATTGGCAACAATGGTACAACTGATTAATGGATGGAACCGGAGTTGTGACATTATAATGACGCCATCCGCAGAGTTTTTAGGTAGTTAAATGTAATAATGTCAATGAAATTTAAACCCTTTTCAAATAACAACCATAACTCACAAACTACCAACGATAATTTCTTGTTTTTTTTCTCCTTGAAACTAAAGAATATTAAATACTCATTTGTTCATACACGGGAAAGAACTAATATTGAGATACAATTCTGGGTGAAAACGGCCCGTTAAAAATGTAAAATCTAGACCCAGCATACGTAGCGCAGCATCACGAGGCTTGCACTGATATGTTTGGGTGATCTGTGTGTGTAAGTGCGCACTATAACGGCCTTATGTGCTGTACGTTTCACGTCACAGTTCATCGTAGGTAGGCCTCGTTGAAACGTTACTGTGTATCAAGGCGTATCGTTGCTCGTGCATAATGATTTGAAACAAGTATAACCATTGGAGGAAGGAATCCATGGTACAACGGCAAAGACACGTTTCGACTTGAACTAGTCCTTCCAAAAGATTTCTTTGCTGGGCGCTAAAAAAATAAAAAAATAAAAAAATAAATAAACAACTTACAGATAAATTCAATACTTATTGCTTATTCGCCGTTGATCACATCCCCATCCGACACTCCTTGCCTGATCAACTGTTAAGAGAAGGATTTCGTCTAAAATATTTTTAACTTTGAACATGAATATTTCTCCAAAAAATAAATAAAAATATGCATGTAAAAAAAAAGAAGAAGAAGAAAAAGAAAAGGAAGAAGAAAAAACACGATTCGTTGGTCACATGGGCCTACATGTTTGTAAATTACTATAAACACAGGTAACATGGGATTCATTAGACGGGTAGTCCATACATAGGCCTACAGTATTTATGAATTGTTGCCGATTTGTTTCTTCAGATTTCGCAAACGCTTCTTTGTATTTATTTTTTGCTTTTGAAATTCAACCACTAGTCACTTTGCTGGAATGGGTGCGTGTATAACTGCCCTGTGTTGGCCCTATGCAGTACGAAGAAATCCACACCACGAGTCGTTTTTCTTTTTTGTAAACGTCCTTTTCGACACTTCATCTTCACAATTTACCAAATCTAGACTATTCTTCCATACACAAATGATTCATGTATTATTGGTGATTTTTCCATATTTTTTTTAAATCTCTTGTGATTATTTAAAACAGCGAGTCACTTTGCTAGAGTCTATGCGTGTGTAGTAACTGCCGTGCGTATTATATACAGCACGAAAAACCCACACCACGGATCGAATTTGTTAACGGCTTTCTCAATACTTAATATTTAAAGTTTTCACTTACATTCTATACACTAATGATTCATGTATTATTGGTGATTTTTCAGAGTTTTTAAAGGTTCTGTTATATTTATTTCTTATTTTTGAATATTAAAAACTGCGAGTCACTGGGCCTAACTTCCGTGTGTACGTACAAATCCATTCCACCGGTCGATTTTGTTAACGGCTTTCTCAACACTTCATATTTAAAGTTTATCCAATCAAAGACTAACATTCTATACACAAAGGATTCATGTATTATTGGTGATTTTGCCAGAGTTTTTAAACGTTATTTTATATTTATTTCTTATTTTTGAATATTAAAAACTGTGAGTCACTTTGCTCGAGTCTATGCGTGTGTAACTGCTGTGCGTTGTTTACGCACGTATACAAATCCACACCACGGGTCGATTTTGCTAACGTCTTTCTCAACAAACACTTCATATTTTTAACATTTACCAAATCAAAGACAAATTGTAGCAGCTCCAGCGTCTAGTTCGTGACCTGGACAGACCCGATGAAGAAGCAAGACGGTGTCGTGTGACCACCGCTAGTAAGACATGTACGACCACAGTGCGTTCATGTAGTTTTCATCGTCATCCCCTAGATGTGCTACAAATTAATAGTGGTTATTAGGACATTCAACGACTGTGTATAAACCCTTCAATATAGTAGAACCCTGTATAAATGGAAGAGCAAGAGAAAGGAGAGAATAAATGAGTACGATATATTGGTTGAATTGAAAGTAAACCCTTACGCTTTAGAGTGAACAGTCTCTTGGAGTTCTAGGTTTAGTAACACTTCAGCATTTTCAGCATAATTATATGCAGCATGCCTTCATCCTTGGCCTATGAACCAGTCATCGTCCCATCCCTCCCCCTTTTTCTATAATCAATCTTCCCGTCCCTCTTTACAGTGATAAGTAGCAAATATTGTCCACCACTCCCCTGGTCCAAATAAGTCCCAATATTCCCCGAGGACCTTAGTAGACGTTTGACTACTGGCGCTGACGACTGGCAGCCCGCCCTCTGACGTCGTGGGAATGTAGCAGCCCGAAACATCACTGCTCGACATTAACGGTGCGGAGGTGCCGTTACTATATCTATGGTTCAAAGCGGGCGCGCAAGTGCTGGGCGCCGCACGCCATTCCTGCGGTGTACCTGTGCCTAGTTGTGAGACACGAGAAAATCATGCTCCTTTTCACTCTTTATGGAAATTAAATGCCTTTCAAGTAAATCAGCTTGAAAGAATCTGAGACTCCTTTCTCACAAAACTTGTAAATAGTTTAATTGTTATTATTATTATTATTTTTTACATTTCATGAGGGTGAGAAAAAAAATAAACTTGCAATGTGCATGTTTGACTTCGGGTTTGCAAAATAAATTTCAGCGAATAATTTGTAGGTTAGCAAAAATGTAATTTAAAAATGTGCACGACGACGGCACTACGCGAAACACATGACGACGGCACGACGCGACACGCGGCGGCACGATGCGACACGCGACGGCAAAAAACGACGGCACAAGGCGACGGCACGACGCGATGGCATGACGGTACAACGCGACGGCACTACAATATTAAAATAATGTAAAGACAGGTGACGGCATTGACGCGATAGCACCACGCAACGGCACGACGGCACAACGGACGGGCATTTGTCGTCTATATGAACACCATTAAACGTGGTCATATTTTGAAAATCAGCTTGGCAGCCCGGTTCTGAATACGTTGTAGACGTTTAATATTTATCAGATGATGAAATTCCGTGGAGCAATGCGTTAGAGTAGTCAAGCCTTGACGTAACGATGCCCGAACTGCCTGCTCACATGAGGATGTATTGACGAATGGCCTTAAGCATCCTAAATTGACAGATGGTAGTGGAGGGAACGACAAAGTGAAGACACGTGATGGTTCATCTTCATCGCAGAGTCAACTACGCCAAGGTTCCGGACGGTAGTAGAATTTGGTGCAATGATCTCATTGCTGATTTGAAGTAAAACATTTTCAAGTTGAGAACCCGAGGAGAATTAGCAATAACCATGAACTGAGTGTTGTTGCAGTTGACTTTAAGCATGTTGTGAACCATCTATTTATGTAGGTCAGTGATGCACTTTGACAATGACGAGAAACCAGCCTCGATGGCATCGCGGGACTATATTTTCCAAATTTTTCTGATGCGCCCTTATATTTATTTCTTATTTTTGAAATTTACAAACCACGAGTCACTTTGCTGGAGTCTCGTCGTGGTAACACACGGCCATTCGTCGTGTACAGTTCGCAGAAATCCACACAATGGGTTGTAAAACGGCTTTCTCAAAACTTCATCTTTAAAATGTACCCAATGAAACACACGTACACCAAGGATTCATGTACTACTATTGATGCTTTTTTGAATCGTCAAACGCTCCGTTATATCTATTTCTTATTTCTAACTAGTGTCTCGTGCGGATTACATGGCCGTGGGTTTGTACGGTATGCGCTAGACTTGGTGCCAAGCATAGATATAGAATAATATAAAGGAGATCGGACGCGCGTGCACGCGCACCATTGCATGTGCACAAAACGTTTTGGTTCATGGTGGACGCAGTAAAAAGTCATGTGAAAAAGGCAACGCGCTAAAAAACGTCTCTTTAGTCAGATCAGAGAAAGAGATAATTGAGCCAGTTCTGTGGTATGAGCGTTAAAAAAATGATAGGGCCTATCCAAGACTGTCCTCCGGGGAACTGTTAAGGAAATAGCAGAAGGGTAGACAGAGAAAGATGGACCAACCGTCGCTGAGTAGACTGGAATGAGCTTTTAAAATCCAGGCACTTGCAGTGCTTACAACAGTGTCAAACTGAGGCTAAAATGGTGCGGCGGTCTACTATGCAGTGCCCTATAAGAGACCCAAAGTCACGACAGTAAGTTATAAGATTTAAGAGTCTTGTTTTCAAAACAGTTCAAGAAAACATTTATTCTATACTCTTTTAAATTCACAACATTTATAAAGATACGATATTCAATCAGTAGTACAAACCAACCAACCAACAAACAAACACATTTACAAACAAACAGCAACAATATCACAACAAAATCATAAAACAGGCAATAACTAAACGAAAACGGACAACGGAAAGAGGACAACACAGAGACGGTTAAAATAAGAGCTGGAAGAAAAAGAAAATACTCACACAAAAGAAAAATCAATTCCGCATGCTCGGGAAAGCAAGAATGGAAAACAGGTAATATGTTTTCTTTTTCAAGTGCTCGACTGGTGTGTATTTTAGTGGCATAAATCTGTGTTGAAAAGTGGGGGATGATTCTCGGAAAGTTTGGTATGAACTGCCAGTGTGAACAGAAAACATGCACGCCATTGTTTGTCTATAGGCAAAGCTAGGGTATGGTAAAGAGTGCGTAATATTTTAAAACAAGATATTTTCATCATTGCTTGCTTACTTTTTATGAATTAGTGAAATAATAATCACATTTTTCACCACTTGGCAAAATCTTGGGGTGATCCTATGGGACATTCTCCCCTCTCCAAAAAGTGTGTGTGGAATATATCCCCCATCCTCCCAGGACTCAGTACGCCCGTGGTGTCTTTGCTCTTCTGAGTGAGTCTAACTGTTGGATTGACCACATACACAGTTGAGTGTTTTCCTGTACGAGTCTTCAAAAAAGTGGTATATGTACAACTATGTAACAGGTACATATCTAATTAATTAATCCCACTTTCAACAGGTTTCTTAATGGCCCTTGAACAAAATTAGTTTAGAATACTGGTTCCTGATTTTGCTTCCCTGTAGTTCTTCTGTGACCTTCTTGCTAGAGTCATACGATCGAATGCGTAGATACTGGTGAGCAACTATACACGTGATAAGTGAGTTTGCTACGGGATCCTTCTTCGTGGCTCTTCCTCCTCCGACGGCTGTGACAAGCAGCCGCGGTGCAGTTGTAAACCATTACTTGTTAGGACACCACAACACCCTGCTGTACCTTGATATCCACGAGCAATAAACGACGAAAATATGTTACCAAATGCAAAACTGATACAATTTCACATTCCCCGCCGAAGAAGCGTTCGTCACGTTGCGAGCAGTGCACATTTAAATGTTTTGCCTTTTTCACGTGACTTATGGCGGCGCCCAGTCAGAACCTGCGTATTGTTCGCGCGTCCGATCTTGTCTTTATATTCTATATCTATGGTGCCAAGTGGGTAATTGGCTCCACGCGCAAAAGTCACTGCGCGCGCTATTTGTATCTTTCGCGGGGACGTGTGTTGCCTCGTCCCCATTTTGCGGAGATCGACCATTCAAATTAGATATGTCGCAACTCGGGCAGTTACTCTTGTACTATTATTACCGCAGCGATGGATTTTGACTGAATTTCAGCAACAAAACACGACTATCAAACGACTTGTCATCAAGTCTATGTATGTGCAGAAATCCACACCACGGGTCGACTTAAAAACGATTTTCTGAACATGCGTGTGTCTATGCGTGTGTCATTGCCGAGCGTGCGAAGAAATCCACACCACGTGTGGATGTTTTAACGGCTTTCTCAACACTTCATATTTAATATATATCCAATCAAAGACAAATATTGCATACACAAAGGATTCGTGTTTTATTTTTCAGACTTGTTTTAACTTTTAAAATTACAAACCACAAGTCACTTTGCTAGAGTCTATGCGTATTGCCGTGAAAATTGCAGTACGAAGAAATCCACACCACAGGTCGATTTTGTTAACGGCTTTTCAACACTTCATAAATTATTTAAAACTTATAAAATCAAAGACAAGTATTATAATTATGCACAAAGGATTCATGTATTTTTGGTAATTTTTTTCAAATGCTCTGTTATATCTTTTTTTCAAATGCTCTGTTATATCTATTTCTTATTTTAGAATATTACCAACCAAGAGTCACTTTGTGCTCGAATTCGCTCCCTTGTGGAGTCCTATAACAAAAGGGAAGCGCAAGAACAATTGGTCTCCATCCACAGGGGAATTCTAAAGAGAGGGATGCTCCACAAGGAAATTTGTGTACAAAGTCTATGAGAAAATATTAAGTACATGGACAAAGGAAAGAACAATTTTTATTTTTTTATTTTTTTTAATTATTTATTTACGTTTATTTCAATGTTGTCAATAATGTACAATGATCATAACCACATCATTACATCATTTAGCATGATTACAAAAAAACAATTTCATGTTATGTACAGAATTATGACGAATAATGTTACTAAAGGTTTAATATTATAGTAAGACAACATTTAGGTTTGGGTGAAGCAGTGCTTGTGTACCCTAACCTGTTTACAGACAAATAAAGACAGGACAAAGGACTATCATGACAGACAGACAAGGATACAGGACAAGTGACATGTACTACGGCAAAAAAAGTCTTAACGACATACTCCATCAGTTGAAAAATTAGCGTAAGTATGCATTGAAAATGTGTTCTTTAAGGTTTTGAATAAATATTGGGAGAGAACGTGACATTTTTATGGAGTCTTTCAGATCGTTCCAGAAAGTAACACCACGTTGAACGAGGCCATTTTTATACAGTGATGTTCTATTAAAATATTAACGAAGAGATTTTTCTTTGAGGTATTTCGGGTTTTATAAGTATGAATGTTTGACGCTAACAGAAAGCATGAGTTAAAACACAGTGGCAATGCATTGTTCATGTACTTGTACATAAATTTGCCTAAGCTTAGGTTATATAAGTCATCCAGTTTTAACACTTACAAATAACGGGGCGGTATGATCACGATACCCAACGTTACATATTATACGAATAGCTCGCTTCTGTAAAATATAGATTCTATTACACTGATTTAAAGATCCTCCCCAGGTAAGTATTGAATAATTTAAATACGGAAGCACAAGAGAGTTGTAGAGTGTTAATAACACTGCACTTGGTATGAAGAATTTTAAACGATTCATTATCCCGATGTTTTTAGATATTTTGCTCGCAACATTAATGATATGACCTTAGGTTTTCATCAATTTGTATACCTAAGAATTTAGTACTTTTTACTTGCTTAAGGTTGGTACCATTCAACACTAAAGGGACACGATGAGTATACTTATGGTATCTCGAACAAAAAATAATATAATTCAATAGAATTCTCCACAAGGATGCAAAAATGAGAATGGGTGATGGAGTGTGTGTGTGTGTGTGCATAACAACTATTCATTGTATACAGTTTGCAGAAATCCACACTACAGCTTTCTCAAAAATTCATCTTTAAAATGTATCCAATCAAAGACACGTATTCAATACACCAAGTATTCATGTATTATTGGTTATTTTTTTCAGGATATTCAGTCGCTCCGTCTGTGAATTTATTGAATAAACTATTGGATTGGTACGGACTACCGGGAATTACACAAGCGAAAGAAAATAATATCACGGTTGTTTTCAAAAATAAGAGTTAAATACAAATGAGTGTCTCGAAACATTTTTTTTTAATTGCCAGACTTCATTAATCCTTTGTATGATTGGTAATCTTTGATTTGATAATTTTAAAGAAAATGTGTTGAAAAAAAACCGTCACTGTGTGGATAAAAGAGATTGTGTGGTTTGTAGTTTTAAGAAAATAGAAATAGGCCCCCTGGCCTAAATAAAAAGAGCGTTTAAAAAACCGGAAACAAAAAATAAAACACGAATCCTTGTGTATGGAATAATGGGGTTTGACTGGGTTAACTTTTGAGTGTAGAGAAAGACGTTTTACAAATCGACGACCCGAGGTGTAGATTTCTTTGTTTGGTATTCAAAGTGACTCGTGTTTAGTAATTTTCAAACCAGTGGTGTGGGTTTATTCGCACTGTAGTATACACGCGCACACACTCCATATAAAACAATCATTCGCAAAATCAGTAAAACGGACCTATATTTTGATAGAACGATGTAGGTCAATTCTTTGAGATTTTGAGATTTCATCATCATAAAGTGAGGGCGCTACTCAACATTACCTCAACTTCAGGCAGATTTTATACACTGTGTATGTCGGCAGTGGTCAGCTTAAAAATAGTAAAAGTTTGTGACTTTAATTTACGAAACGGTATATGTAGCATTTAAATTTACTGAAAAAGCTAGAAACTAGGCATGGCCTACACCGCTATAGCATTAACCAACATGAGAAAAAGTTTCCTGTTGTTAATGAGTAGGCTACGACTTAAGTTTTCCTGTGATTAGGTGTTGAATACAACAACTCGTCGTGTGCCCAAAGCCTAATAAAGTGCGATCAACTCTCCAACACCATTTGATATTACAGCTCTATTTTTAGCAAATATTCGGTTCAAATCAAACTCTGTGGAAATGCACTTTCCGCCACACTATAGAATAAATTATATATCTATGCTTTGAACCAGAAGCTAGGTTGTAGGCGCGCACCTTGATGCAAGCGTGCATAATAGACCGATTGCGCGACCTACGTCACGTGACCCCTGTTGGGTATAAAATGTAAACACACACGTAATCGTACATAGGAAAGGGTGGTACGGTACACGATGATTAATGCATTTAGTTTATTCGATCGAGGCTTTTTTTGCTCGAAATATGTGGAAGATATTCCAGAGTTTGTACCAGAGACCTTCAAGTGGCTGAATAAAGCCAGTAAGGACAGTTCCAGCAAGTCTTGAAAATTGTAAAAGTACCGTATAAATGTGCACGATGTGCACAGCGCGCGACGGAACGTTAATTAGGCCAGACGACCGCGATCACCACACATTTTTCAACACAAAATTTTTTAAAGTTTTGAAGCTGAAATCCTCCAAAGAAATTGCTTTCCAAAACTGTGTGATTCCTTTGCCTATTTGAAATTCTGCAAGGCTAGGTACTAATGCTCACTTTTCCAACGTTCTTTACCTTTTTTTTTTTTTTTTTTTTTTACAGTGATTTAGGCCAACGTTACAAACAACACACGGGTGGCTACATAATAGTCGTCCGACGCCGGTAGTGCATGGCTAAAAAACCTCTTTTTAGTAGAATTCTGTTAAGTTATGAAACAGAGAGTGATTTAAATTAATGCCACAACATAATACTTTAAATAAAGCGGCTGATTAACTAATTCATTGCATAACGAAAGTAAAATCGACTGTTTTCGTATCCACTCTGTGTCACGGCCTATGCTTTTACACGTATTTTTTCATCAGCTGTATGACGTCATACCCGATAGGGGGTCACGTGACCGCATGTAAACATTGTCGTGCAATCGGTTTATTCTCGCTCAAGCAAAGTGTTCTCTTAAAATTAAAATCTTTTCAGCCATGCTCGTAAGTAAGGAGGGACAAAAAATACATACGTCGGGAGTAAATATCAAAATCTACTTAATATTATAGCTCTACTGATCACTAAGCACGCGAAACCAGACTTGAAACAAGTCTAACATAATGCAATCCCATAGCAACAAAGGTGCCGAAACCACGCAGTCATCGTCAGTATAGTATTAGTAATAAGTTTACGAATCGATACTATGGTCAAGTACCTGCCTATGCAAGCTATATGTATACTTAGAGTCTGGGTACTATTTCAATACGGAGGATCGTACGTAGACATGGACGTAGGTCGTCATGTCATAATTAGGTAGTTGAGAAAAATCAACCTTTCCAGACAGGTGAGGATAGAATTTTACCTAAATTAATGGATATAGAGTGGCAGTCGGATACAAAATTTTTGCTAATCTAAACTAAAATTGAAATAAGATACCTCTTTTGAAGTTTTGGTCTTAGGATAGGTAGGACGTCAGTCTCCGGATCCGTTGCACCACCATCAATCATCAATCAAGATCCCTGTCCATAGTTGCACCTAGCCCCGTGCTAATGCGCTGGACTACAAGACAACATGTACCTCCGCTTCCTGAAGAAGTGGAGGTAGTCCAGCTATTGTCTCCGTGATGGAGACGATAGCGGAACGAACCTCATCATAGTTCAGGATAGACCCAGTAACTGGGGCGCTGTACTCCTTTTTTGAGATTTTTGACATGTCAAAAATCTCAAAAGAGGAGTACAGCGCCCCAGTTACTGGGTCTAAGTTCAGGAGTAGGTTGCACCCACTGACAGTCACTGACACTGCACTGCCAGTTCGGCACTGACACTGTGAGTGTGAGTGTGACAGTGACACTAGTTTTTTAGTGTAGTGTGTAGTGTAGTGATTTGAAAAATTAAGGCCTATCCATCCTAGACCAAGTAGGCCTAACTGGGGCACTGTACTCCGGAGCTTTTAAATTTTTTTTTACATTGTCGGTCCTACTATGAGTGACTACAGTCATTTGACCAGTTCTGGATCACTTTTATGAATTCACGCTGTGCCATCGCAGCTTTTTCAACAATTTTAAGTGAAGTATGTCAAAGTTTACCAAAACATGCCACTAAAGTCAACAAGTATCAAATGACAAAAAATATGTACATCTTGGAAGAGGCGTTGAGAAAAGAATTGACATCTGTTTGACCAGTTCTGGATCAGTTGCTTCGATTCCGGATCAGTAAAGCGCATCTGTTGCAAACCCTCACTCCTCTACGGACAAATCTTGCAGCACGATTTTGCACGGCCTCTAGAGAGTTAATGGAAACTTGATGATATGGATCCCAAATGGTTGAGCAATATTCGAGTTGTGGACGAACCAAGGTTTTGAATGCAGTTGATTTGACAGATTAGTTACAGTGGTAAAGATTGCGACATAGAAGACCAAGTGTTTTGTTGGCTTTGAATGTAGTTTTGACAATATGATGGTTCAAGTTACATGTAAGTTTGCTATTCAGTTGGACTCCCAGTAAGTGTGATCTTCCACTGTTTGATGAGCAATATCCCCCATCTTGTAATCAGTTTTGATTGGATTCTTTTTGTGAGTGAGTTGCATAGCGAAGCACTTCTTAGCATTAAATTTGCCAGGTGCATAGAGTATAAATTTGCCAGGTGCATAGAGTATGCAGGATGTCTGGGTCATTGGCGGTCATGATCCTCTTGTAGATGATACAGTCGTCCGCTAGAAGTCTGACTGTTGAATTCACATTCCTAGGGAGGTTGTTGATGTACAACAGGAACGTGGCGGGACCAAGCACTGTCCCTTGGGGAACTCCGGACGACACATACACTTTATCAGAGCTGAGTCCATTGATGCCTACTTGTTGGGTTATTTTTGTTAAGAAGTGGCGCATCAATATTAGGAGGGATCCAACGCCTCCACTGTGCTCAAGCTTTGCCAGCAGTCATTCATGTGGAACTATGTCGAAGGCCTTGCTGAAGTCCATTATGATGCAGTTGACTTGACCTTTATGGTCAAGTACTTCAGCAAGGTCTTCGATAGTTGCAGCCAGCTGTGTTTCGCAGGAACGGCCTTTACGAAACCCATATTGGTTGTCTTGTAGAATTTTTTGTGATTCCCAGTGATCCATAATTGTGTGGCAGATAATACATAGTACGTATGTTCAAGTAATTTACATACTACAGATGTAAGTGAAACAGTACGATGGTTCACAGCGATCACCACTTTTGAACAAGGGGACAACATTTGCATGCAGCCAATCAGATGGAAGGTTGCCTGTGTCGATGGTTTTTTGGGATATACACTGAAGAATGGGAGCAATACTTGAGGCACACATTTTGAGGATACGAGGTGTAACTCCATCTGGCCCGGGAGCTTTTTCAGGCTTCAGGTTTTCCAGCAGCTTCTCAACACCCATGATGTTATAACAATTTGAGGAACATCCGGTTTATCACTGGAACCTAAGTTAGGAATGTTTGTATTATCTTCTTGGGTGAAGACAGGTTCACAGTTACTATCTAGGTTTGGCTGCTAACCCATATGAACTCACAGTTACTATCTAGGTTTGGCTGCTAACCCATATGAGTTCACAGTTGCTATCTAGGTTTGGCTGCTAACCCATATGAACTCACAGTTACTATCTAGGTTTGGCTGCTAACCCATATGAGTTCACAGTTACTATCTAGGTTTGGCTGCTAACCCATATGAGTTCACAGTTACTATCTAGGTTTGGCTGCTAACCCATATGAGTTCACAGTTACTATCTAGGTTTGGCTGCTAACCCATATGAGTTCACAGTTACTATCTAGGTTTGGCTGCTAACCCATATGAGTTCACAGTTACTATCTAGGTTTGGCTGCTAACCCATATGAGTTCACAGTTGCTATCTAGGTTTGGCTGCTAACCCATATGAGTTCACAGTTACTATCTAGGTTTGGCTGCTAACCCATATGAGTTAATAATTTATAATAATTTTCCATTTATATTGCGCAAATTCCATATTAATATGATCAAATGCGCATTACAATGTGTATAATCTATGCTCCAAACATGCTCAGAGGTGGCGCATTAAGCAGCCAAACCAGAAACACCGGGGCAAGCCCCTTCTCTTTTTACGATAAGTGTTCTGGGTGTTTTATGTGCATTACACAACGCACAGGACCTACAGTTTTACGTCCCATCCGAAAGACGCGAGCTTGATGTTACAAAGCCCTATCATGTCCCAGACAAGCCACCAACCATGACAGTACATGGAGTGGTCTCCCATCCATTTACTAACCACAGTCAATGGTGCTTAACTTGGCAATACTACCAGTGGCTCTCCCGTTGAGCTAACTGTCTGTCAGTTCACAGTTACTATCTAGGTTTGGCTGCTAACCCATATGAGTTCACAGTTACTATCTAGGTTTGGCTGCTAACCCATATGAGTTCACAGTTACTATCTAGGTTTGGCTGCTAACCCATATGAGTTCACAGTTACTATCTAGGTTTGGCTGCTAACCCATATGAGTTCACAGTTACTATCTAGGTTTGGCTGCTAACCCATATGAGTTCACAGTTACTATCTAGGTTTGGCTGCTAACCCATATGAGTTCACAGTTACTATCTAGGTTTGGCTGCTAACCCATATGAGTTCACAGTTGCTATCTAGGTTAGGCTGCTAACCCATATGAGTTCACAGTTACTATCTAGGTTTGGCTGCTAACCCATATGAGTTCACAGTTACTATCTAGGTTTGGCTGCTAACCCATATGAGTTCACAGTTGCTATCTAGGTTTGGCTGCTAACCCATATGAGTTCACAGTTACTATCTAGGTTTGGCTGCTAACCCATATGAGTTCACAGTTACTATCTAGGTTTGGCTGCTAACCCATATGAGTTCACAGTTGCTATCTAGGTTAGGCTGCTAACCCATATGAGTTCACAGTTGCTATCTAGGTTAGGCTGCTAACCCATATGAGTTCACAGTTACTATCTAGGTTTGGCTGCTAACCCATATGAGTTCACAGTTACTATCTAGGTTTGGCTGCTAACCCATATGAGTTCACAGTTACTATCTAGGTTTGGCTGCTAACCCATATGAGTTCACAGTTACTATCTAGGTTTGGCTGCTAACCCATATGAGTTCACAGTTACTATCTAGGTTTGGCTGCTAACCCATATGAGTTCACAGTTACTATCTAGGTTTGGCTGCTAACCCATATGAGTTCACAGTTGCTATCTAGGTTAGGCTGCTAACCCATATGAGTTCACAGTTGCTATCTAGGTTAGGCTGCTAACCCATATGAGTTCACAGTTACTATCTAGGTTTGGCTGCTAACCCATATGAGTTCACAGTTACTATCTAGGTTTGGCTGCTAACCCATATGAGTTCACAGTTGCTATCTAGGTTTGGCTGCTAACCCATATGAGTTCACAGTTACTATCTAGGTTTGGCTGCTAACCCATATGAGTTCACAGTTACTATCTAGGTTTGGCTGCTAACCCATATGAGTTCACAGTTACTATCTAGGTTAGGCTAAGCTTTAGCGACATTAGCATCATGAATGGTGATGAAGACCCCACCTCCAGCTTTGCCAGTATCTCGGTCTTTACAAAAAAAATTGTAGTTGTGTGGAAAAATCTCTCCATTTTTAATGTTGTCATTCATCCATGACTAAGTACCCACGATGACATCAGGTTTTTTATAGAGCTAATTGTGGCTTGAACAGATGGCAATTTGGCCCATACACTTTGGCAGTTGATGTTCATAAAACGCAACATGGCTGTTTCAAAGGCTCAGATTTTCTCTTTGTTCTCTCATGAGTTTGGATTAGACTCATCCGACATATCAGTTTTATTTTTTATTTATTTTATTTATTTATTCTGGTTGTGAAGCTAAGGATTCTCAGAAATGCAAACTTAATCACTATACTAGCCAAGAACCCCATGGGGAGAAGACAAGGAAGGAAGTTTCAGTTTTAGATGTGGGAGGAAAACCCCAGAGATGTTTCCAGGGAAAACCCACGCAATCAGGTAGGGACCTAGGAATTACGACCGATAATGCCAAAATCTCAATTTTGAGATTTTGGTATTATCGGTCGTACTAGCTAGTACGATCGATAATGCCAAAATCTCCAAAAAAGGAGTACAGCGCCCCAGTTGCTATTTCTAGGTCACTCATATACATGTACATTAAATAATCATACCATCATGACCATAGAGCCTGTGCGATGTCAGATAAAGTACTAGTAGCTGTTTCATAATTGTAGGTACAGGAACCTCTTGAAACTACTACATGTATAGGACACAGGGGACTTCAGACTTATGGATCTTTGGGGTTGAGATTTATCAAACATGTGCCAGTGTTAAGTTTCAAACAATTCTGAGAATGTTTTTAGTGACAAAATAGTTTTTAAAACCTTTTTCTCTTTGAGTGTGCTGTTCAACATGGATCTACGCTACATGTACACTGAACCAAATTATTCATGAAATTTACTTGTACTGTACATCAAATCATAATAGATACAACCAGGTGTTTAAATAACTTTCCTGTGCTACACATGTACATCTATGTACACATGTATACATACACTGTACTTCCCATTCAAATCAAAACACACATTTGAGTTTATCCTGTTACTAGTGTTGGAGAAGTTTAGGATTGTTCTTCATCAGGGTCTTGAACCTTTTTCTTATGGCATATTTACATTGTACATGTATATACACATGTATACTTCTACAATTAATTAACATGTAGATGTACAGTAAGAATAGGATTGCTTGTACATGTATTATTAGGTGTGTTGTACAACAATGGCTGGAGATGACCTATCTGAGATAACTACAGCAACAGAATGCAATACTGATGAAGATGTTTTGAATGTGATTGCAGTAGCCAATGCATTGGGTGCAATTACTCTAGATATCAGCAGGAGAGGTTTGACCCATATCCCTCATCAAGTGTTTCTTCTGCAACATGTGGAGGTACGTAGTTAAGTATTGAGCAGAGAGTATGGCCTGTAACAGTTGGGATGATAATCCAGTGCAGTTTTGTTTGTTACATTCATACACAAAAGTGTTTTATGATTACAGCTATTGACATTTATGTGATTACAGATTTTTAGGAAAATTTTCAAACACTTTTTAAAATAATTGCCCCAGCAGTTTGTTTAATTATGTGCAACAAGAGAAATCTACACCTTTAACCAAGTGATGGAATTGATTGTGCCCACCACAGTGTGTTTAATGTTAGAGCATTGGGTTGTTAAAGGGGCACACCGGCTTCGTTGGGCTATTTGTGCTACAAAATAGGCTAACATATGACTTAATAGGTCTTCCAGGAATGGAGAAGAATGGTTCCTAAAAGAAACCATAAAATTTTGCTGTTTTTCGAGCATTTTTCAAAAAACTATTTATCCGAACCAAAAAAGTGGTTCAGATAAATCACGTGATCTTCGGAGTTAGTTTTACTTCCAGCCGTATAAAAGTAAATTACTGAACCAAATTTAAATCTTTATTTTTACAATAATGCTTCTAACAATACATTGCTCGTTAAATAAACAATCAGGTTAATAACAACTAATCAGAATCAATAATTATTATTTATGAGTATGACAAAAAAGACTGTGTATTCAGATTATTGATACAATTTGTAAATAATGATGAAAAAACGAACGTAATATTCGCATTCAGAGAGTCCGTGCAACCGAAGCGTGTTTTACGGTGTACCAGCTTGGCACATGCTGGCTTTCCCTTTGGATTTATTTATTTATTTTTTATTTTTTTTACTTTTTACTTTTCGTTGGACTGCCTTCTGGTTTTTCCTTGCGATGTTTTTTGTACCGATCCTTGGATGTCGAAGAAACGTTCCCCATTGCAAGTAAGTTCGTCCAGTTCGTTGTACACAGAATACAAACTGTCCGTTTATGTCTGTTTTTTATTTACACGTGCATTTGAAAATTGTACAAGAGGCAGAATCACTGACATTTGACAGGGGGGGGGGGGGCTGGAAGAGCATAATAGGGCGTGCTATGTCTGAATAATCAGACGTATACAGCACCACGACGACGATTATGTATTTTTTATTTACACGTGAATTTGTGCTGGATGGATATGAAGTCTGGATCCCCATGCCTAGCTATTGTAATAATTCATACTTAAACTGAGCACCAGGCTACTTACAACATTGCGCAACATTGTCTTGTAAACTTGACAGTTGCAACGGCTGGAAAAGCGTATAAGCTGACCTTTGACCGTGTTTTGTTTTTTACACATTTTTCGTTAATTACGTGATATTTTGATGATTTTTTTTTACAACAACCATTTAAATATTATTGTCTGTTATTCCACATCACTAAATGAGGTAAACAGTAAGCCGGTGTGTCCCTTTAAGAGAAATGTCTTCTTAAATGGTTTTAGACCTGAAATGAGGTGCGTTTAATACGGTGAAAGGTTAACCTACTTTTGTGAAAACTTTACTGCCATTATAACTGACACTACTTGTACAAGGGGCACCAAAGCCGAAACGAGGCAATGGAGGCTGATACAGTAGTTCCAATCCATGCCCAGCTCACATTTTTAAATAATTATTGTATCTCGATTTACAAAATTAGGTTTTTCAATAAATCACAAAATTGACATAGGTTTTTAAAACCTAGAATTTAAACCTGTGTTGATTTTTCCATTTATTTTATTATTTTTGTTTACAGTATGTTTATTTGGAGGGTAATGACATAAATCATGTTCCAAGTGAGTTGTTTGAAATGCTGGTAAATCTGAAGTGGCTTGATTTGAGGAATAATCAGTTGAAGGAATTGCCAGTGTCTATTAGAGAGCATGGGTGAGTTGCACAACTGTTATGTAGCGTAAAACTTTAAACCAACAAAGAATGAATATTTAAAGAGGATGGGCCACGCTAGAAGTGTCTCTTTTAAAGAGTTTTACATCCCTACACCTATATCTACCACAAGAAAACATTGACAGAATTATAGAATGCGTGGTTATTCGTTTACAAAGGCAGTTTCCTAGCCTCTTTTCACCCCCGCCTCGAGCCAAAATCGGAACAACAGCCTGAAAGTTGTCTCCAGAAATTCTAAAGAGTAGTGACGTCGTAGGATGTACTCCTCTGTCAAACGGCTGGTTGTTGTTACTCATTGAAGCATTGCTCAGTGCAGACCATCCGGGGATTCAGTACTTACAGTAATGTCATGATTTGTTTGCTGCCCTCATTTCCGGGATTTGATATTAGGCGGCGAGCTATTTAAAGGAGTAAAAACTCCCTGCAAATATCACATCTTTTGTCAATTTAATGTCACAAAAGAGAAGTTTGTCCAATGTAATAATTATAGAAAGCAAAAAAACTAAACAATAACGCCAACATCAATCACCATGGCCCATCCTCTTGAAAGTCATTTCTATTATAATAAAGCCAAATGTTTATACATGTATGCAAGTCTTTCTTTATAATGTCCCAATGTGCTTGTAACTTTTCCCCTGCAGACAAAATGCTTGTCAAATTGTATTTGGTAACTCTAATGTTCAAACCTCATTTATTGACAAAAGTGATTGAAAGTGAATAAATGTTTAGTATCTGTTGTGATGATTTCCACTTTGATTCAGATGTTTGAAGACTCTACTTCTTGAAGGTAATCAACTCAAAGAGTTGCCATGTGAGCTTGGTAAGCATATTCAGAGTATTGAGTAAATATTGTAGTTAGTGTATTAGAAGACTCAAGGAAAAGAATGAAGAGGACAAGAAGCCTTGTTGGGTTTCTCAGGTCTGGGCCTAACTTCATAGAGCTGCTTAACGGTAAGAACATTGTTCAGATTACTATAGTACAAAATTTTGCTTAAGCGCAAGAAGGTTAGCAAGAAAATTAGGCTGCCAGCTTGTGCGTGCACCATAATAATAACAATAATGCAAATTTGTATAGCGCCAAAGCCATTAGGATAGGTAATGCTCCCTGGCGCTTAACAGTAAAAAAGGAAAATGTAATAGACAGTTAAAATACTCAAATAACAAATTTTCAATGACTGAAATACTAAAATACTAAAAATGTAAGAAAACTAAAATCTGAAGATGAAAAACAAAAGCCAACCAAAGACGGGCAGTTGGAGCGAGTGGCAATACAGATGCAGACAAAAACATGGATTTGTATAGTTACCTCAGTCACTTGCTTACAGTAAATGCCAGAAGGTTATAATTAGCAGCGCTATGAAATGGAAATGGCACTGTAAACTGTGTTCTTTGGATATTTTATTTGTATACTGGATAGACACAACAAATGTCCTTTTCAGGCTGCCAGACAATTAAAGTAATGCATGTTGCATACAAACTTGGTACACAAATCAGTGTGTGAAACTACAGTATGAAACTCATCAGAAACTCAAAGGTCAGTTGATATTCAAATCTTTCTGTGAAAAGGAAGTGCCCTTATGTCTGATAAAAAAATTGAGTGACTTGAGACAAAGAAATCCCATAAGCAATCTCCCACATATAGTTGTAGTACATCATACTAAAAGTAAAACATAACATACTTTCTCTTAAGTAGTTTTGTGTCTGCCCTTTTCCCCGGTTTTCAAGCAAAATTATTAACGAACAGGGTCGCTACTTTTTGTACTCCCTACAAACAGTGAACTTAAATCCTTCACAGTCATCTGTGTCATGCATGAAAACAGATGACAGATGTGGGAATCAAAAGAGTTTTGGCATTTAATGCTAGTTTTTTTCTGCCCTTTCCTTGAGCTGTTATAACTAGGATATTCTTTTCTCCAGTAAATAATATTGATCGTTTAAACCATCTGTGCAATTCTGTTTGATTATGTAGTACATGTATAGCAAAACTGTGTAGTGAGAAAGAATTAGAAGTAGGTGTGCTATTGACAACAAGTGATAAGTAGAGATTGGTTCACTACCTTTTTTGTTTCGAAATATGAAATAAATTGAAGTACTGTTCAAAATGTTTTGATTGGTACAGGATTTGTGAAAACACTGACAGGATTGAATCTTCAGAGAAATCCACTTGAGTTCCCTCCTCCTAAAGTATTGGAAAGAGGAGTGAAGGAGATCTTGAGATACCTGAGAGATGCACATGGAATAAGAGATAGTCGTCTTATATCTGCAGGTAATCATTGTATCATATAACAGGATCACATAGAATGATCTTACAAACAAATTGAGGCAACTTATTGTATTGCTTATAAGAACATGATTACTTAATATAGAGCATTGTTTAAGGCAGATATCATTTTAGTTCACTTGAGACTTGTCTTGGGACTTGGTTGTAATACTTGAAACAAGGCCCAAAGACATTATGACAGTTCTTCAGTTTAAGCTTATTTTTTTAATTTTTTTTATTTTATTTTAATGAAGATGTTTTAAGAGTAAACAAATGACATCATAATGTGTAATGTCAGTATTATGGAAATGTTAGTGCTGTCTAATCCATTTTTATGCATTTTCAATCTTTTCATGTAAACTCAAAATTGTAATCACCTGTTTAGATCTAACACAAAATGCTGCAGTTTTTCATTTATGGTGGCTGTAGAATAGAAATGTTTGACTTTATACACATCTTGATTGTATGTTTTAGATATGCAGCTTGAAGATCTTCATTTGAGTGACTCAGTCAGAAATTCTTCAGAGAGTGATGGAGATTGCCAAGGTATTGATAGTAATGAGGAGCAGATGATGAGACAAAGCAGGAAGCTGCAGTCAGGAAGTCATCATTCTATACACTCAGTGGGAAGTACAGAGGATCTAGAATTCCCAAGACCAACATCAGTCTCATTACATCGTCACATGTCTTATGAAGAATATCGCCAACTTCAGTATGAGAAATTCAAACGAGCTGGTGCATTAGGTGTACTTGGGAGGGATAAGTAAGTCAATGGTACATACTTCTTATACTAGAGATTATCACACAAGCCAAGTATAGAATATGGAAAAAATATAGTGCTTCTGTGTCCCATATCTTCAGCCTCATTGGATATGTGACGCAGACGTGCTTTATTTTGCCGTATTCCGCTTGGGCATCTGAGAACAAATTTATCACCCAGCCAGCCAACAAAATCAGGAAAAAATGAATAATAAAACTTGAGTTCGCACAGAGCGTTCAATACGCATTGTGATATAGTTGTTTACAGCTGTGTAATATGAGTATGTTACACGGTCATTGACCAATCAGAATTGAGGATTCACAACTAGACTAAAAGGATCCACTGCAGTGTGAGTCATTTTGTTTCCTCCAGTTATACCAGTTATACCAGTTATACCAGTTATACCAGTGAGAATTTCATTTTCGTTTCTGCATTTATCAACAATTTGATGAGTTTGAAATGACTATTATCACCCACGCTATGTTTGTTGGATAGTTGATGTTTGTTTGTGCACTATACTTCATGGAAAACAAAGGGACAACAAATTAGAGGCTGTTGCTGCATGACACAAATGTGATAAACCACTACATAAGAATAAGAACAAAAGGAAAATCAAGTGACAAGGGAAACCTAGTGGTTTTAAATAACGATATTTGGATTACTTACATTTTGTAAGTAAAAAGTAAAAATGACACTGGGAGGGGGGGATTCAACCTGGCATAAAAATATGACATAAAGGATGTATTTCAAACCATACCTCATATCCTGGAATCACAGTATGCAAAGGTGAAACTTCACCTGAGCAAACGATATGCCAGGTATATAGTAAAGACAGCCAGGTTTTCTTGATTTAGTTTGTTATGGATGTAAAGTAAGTGTTGACCATCCTCATGACATGCAGCTTGATAGAAGGCTCATCATTAAGCTCATCTGAATTAAGAATCAGACACACAGGAATATCCAGTAAGATGCTGTGAGTATTATACATTGATCAACAAGCACTTCTTCACTTGTTATATACACCACCAAACCAGTCAGTCTTTACAAAAGACTTGGTAAACATTATCAATGATCACAAAAGACATAGTAGTCTGCACTCACAATGCACAGTAGACAATTAATCATATCTTTATTTATTTGAACTTGTTTATACAAGGGGCCGTGTTGCATAAAAACATCTGAACATTTGAACAATTCAAAAGATTGAACAATTCTTAAAGGAAACAACTAATTTAGCCAGTGTACTAAAAGCAAGACTAAATCTTAATGAAGAAAAATAAATTACAAGCCAGGTGAAAAAAAAAATTAACAAGGTAAAGAAAATAGTACAAATCAAAAATAATTAGAAATCAAACAAGAGGATATATAAGCTATATTTAAGTAATTACTGTGAAATGGATGTGATTTAATTAAACCCAGAGAACAAAGAATTAAAAGTTAAATTAATTAGAACAATTACAAATGTCCATGTAGAAGGGTAATTAATGATCTTGTGAGTTAATTTGATTACTCTCAACATGTTAGTTAACACCTAATGCACGGTCACATACCCCCACAGACATAGAATACCCCTACAGACCCACAGCAGCAATGGATACCAGCATCTAGATACTGTAATTTTGACAGCACCTGACTATACCGCAAACCATGGCAAAAGTCTGTGATAACGCTAGTGAAACATCATATTAAGTGAGCAGGGAGATGATAATTGAAAGGGTGTGTTTTACAGTTAAAAGAAGTTAACAAAATCACCAGTGGTCTTAAAAACAGTTTTAAATCATTAAGCAGATAGCTGTTCTCACTTGTGCATTGTCTTGTTTTAAAAAAGCGTAGTGCAAATGTTTAAGTTTTTAAAGAATTTTGAACAAAAACTGCATGCACTGTCGTCTGCATCTTACCTACACCTGTGCGCAGTCAAACCAACTACTGTCGGCCATTAATTTTTATTATCCATTCTGCGCTAGTAGTAGAAGGCCTATATCCATAAAAAATAACCACTTACTGGCATCATTCATCTGTCCTTATTGGTACACTCTAACATAGTAACAATTTATTCAGTTCAGTACACAAACTTTAAATTCACTGCAATAGTAACAATTGGAGGTCGTTTCTCAATCAGGTCAGTGCCTGTTTAAGTATCACTGTCTGATCTGGTGGTTATTGCTACAGTGGCCTGGGATGTACTTTCCTCTCATCAACCACACAACACATCTACACGACATAGTAACAACATTATTTTTGTTGTAGCAGTGTCAATTTTACATTATCAATTTGACATCATGCTAATGACATCATGCTAATGATGTTTAACACATATGTGTATGGGATAGAAACCAACGATATTCAATGCGTTTGCAACACCACACATGCATTGTTATCCTTTAATCAAACTTAATTTTTAGACATAGCTTTCAAAAAATTAAAAGTCAGCAAAACAAAACGTATTCAGTAACTGCATGTGTGCACAAATGTTTGTGATTTTCCAGTTACACAAAACAGTTTCATTCAGTGTTCTTAGACTAAGAGTTGTTTAAATACATTATTTGAATCAGTTTGATTATGATTTAAGGAAATGGTGGAAAAATTTAAAACAGTACTCTAACATTGATTCATTATACAGGTATTAGCCTTCCTATTATTTACAAATATGTTCAGTAAGTAAAACAAAATTGAAAAAGTCAGCAAAAATCAACTGAAAAATAAGGATCTAGATTTAAGATGCATTGGACCAAGTTTTAGAAAATGGTACATTGTGGTACATGCCTGTAATTCCCATTGATAAAACTTCTGACAGTTGTGCAAACAAATTGAACAAGAAATTTTTCCTAAACAGCACAAAAAAATTATAACACTGCTATAGTAAAAAACCTATTGGACCATTCAATACTGACAAAAAAGAAAATTTTGCTCAAAGTTACCTTTCTTTGCAGCATTTTTGTGGTGGAATAGGTTTTAACTGTCTGTTTTAAATAGGAAAATGTGTACAAATACTGACGCGTGCATTATCTTTCACCAGTGGTTTCAGAAAATACAAACTTTCAGTTTCGTGCCCCCAGCTGTCCGTCTATGTAGGTATTATATGTCTGTGCATACACCAGCAAGCTAGTCTATCAAACATTTAAATATGGGATGTTGTAAATTTAAGCACAATACTTCAAAGATCATAGACTTCACATATACTTTTTACGTACGTGTTAGCCATGGAATGAGGTGCATGCTGGTCTTGTTAGTGACAAATTAGACCAGCATGCACCTCATTCCACAGCTAATGCGCATGTAAGATGTATAATTGCAAAGTTGTTTATGGCACATTATTCAATACTCTCAATGCACATAATTCACACAGCATTGAACCAGTCGGTCAAACATTAGTGGATGGAATGCTGTGATCATGAGTAACCATGACTCAATGATCATTCCAGACACAGTGTCAGTAAGCAAGCCAGTCCTACAGAAAGATATAGGATGCTAGGAGTTGTCATAAAATGATATTTTGCACATAAATCTATAAGATTTCAGACTACTGATCTATGGTCGATGTTGTTCTGTTATGGTGTCATATTGGAAGAGTTCATCCAATAGACCGATCCATTAAGCCCCGCCTATCAACGTATTAATCAATCACAGCCTTGACAACACCACTGAAAGTCCGACAAATGTCGGACACGTTAAAAATCCATTAGAAAACTAAATAAACCGCCTCCATTGTTCTGACACGCAACAGCACACACAACTGTACTTACTTTAGTTTAGCTTTAATTTTTTTGTATTTCTGGTGATGCAAATCCCACAGCAGTGGTCCTTGTACAGTCGTGTACAAGTGGTTTAACAGTGTTCCTGTCTGCATTGTTCTTTGGACTCAATGCACTGCTCAAAAGGCAACGAAACTAAATCCATACCGTTCACAAAAACCATGTCTGTGTGTGTATCAACCGAACCACCGTGCGATCGTGGCAAGAAAGTCACGCCATGTGCTGTTGCTAGGCAGTTTCTAAGGTAAGCGGTGCTTAATGGACCGGTCTATTATGTAATTTCTGAGATGGCATCTTTGCTGCTACTGCTTCAAACACATTGTCAGCTTTATTGATAGTATAGCAGTGTACAGCAGTATATGACAGGGTAGATAAACATGTATCCCAAACAGACAAGATGAGTGGAATGAAAAATTACTTCTTCATTTAGGGATAATTCCTCAGCAATTTACAAAATAAATCTTAAGACTTTCATTTGTTATGGACACATTGTGCTTGTTAATAGTTATTTCAAGGTAATTATAGCCAAAGTTCTAAAACTGTAAGTGTGTATTCTTGCATAGATTGATCATCATGATGTACACCATGTATGTACATGTATACTGTACACAGTTGTCTTGTCTGTATCAAAGCTGTGCTGTTTGCTATACGCTCTATTCATAAAGTACAGTGAGATTTGGCCTGTACATTATTGTCATCAGTGGGAAATTTGATGGTAGGGTGTTGTCAGCAAAACATGGGATGATGGTTGCTGAAATGTTCCTAATGAAAAGGCTGAAGGTAGAGAGCCAAGGACACCTCACTGCCAAAGTACATGTACATTGCTAGATTTAAGCCCTATCCAATGAAGAGCTCTCTGGAGAAAACCCACTCCATATTATAATATAGCACATTGTTTTGCTGTAAAACCTTGATTATAGTTATTAGTTGACTGCCCATCATTTTTACCTACCACTCCAATAATTCAAGTACATAAAATAAACATTTGAAAACAACATCACATTATGGATGCTACATGCTGTAGTATTTTCAGTGCACGGTTACATCACTTGGTCATACACAAATAAGTAAAAATAATCTGAGTTAACACAATGATCATTGTAATGCTTTTCATGAAACAGAATGTGGATAACACAAAATGACATGTTTAGTTTAGGTGGGAGCAGATCTTTGACAAGAATATTTTGGTGTTTTTAATGTTTACCAATATTCTTTACTCGGTCAGTGAGTTCAATATAAAAATGTACAGCATTGTCTTGAATATCTTGTAGCCATAATTTCAATTTTATGATTTCTTTTCAGGCGCAAGAAAAAGAGGCGGAAGCGAGTGCGGACTCCTCCATTAATTGACCCTATTGAATCTCGCATGGCAGAAGAAAAAAGACTTTCTAAACTCAGAGAACTTCAGCAAAAGCAAGCGCTCATTGAACAAAAGAGAAAGTAAGAACTAATATGATCGTGTGTTGTTTTGTATTAATACTAGTAATAATAATGAGCAACATTAGTTCAAGGCACATCAGGTGGGCAAACAGAGCATACAGACAATGCACCTTTAAGTGCTTAAGTGTGTTTTGAAGCTCATCTCAATCTAGTACCTATATACAATAATAACATGTTATTTATCTCTACATAATTCACAGATTGGTGTCTGTCTATATGTTATTGGATCCCTTCTGCATTAAACCTTGCAAAGTTTGTACGGGAAAATGGTATTGATTTTGTCTTCAACCTCCCTAAATAATGAACAAAATCGTACAAAAATGACCAAGATATGAGGCCCCCCCCAAAAAAACCCACCCAAAACATGGATTTTATGGAGTTTTCGGTTATAAAAACAATATATAGAATAACTTTTTACATACATCAGGGTTAACAGAGACAAGCTTTATCTTATATTTACTTGTTTAACTCTAAATATTTTTAAATTTACCTTTTGAAAGTGTTACAATGTGTTGTTTTAAAAACAAAATCTTCAATAACAAGGTAACAAAGCTGGTTTAAAGTGAAATTCTGTGTAGCTTGTATTGTATCTTTTATTCAAATAGAAAAGATCTAAGTTAAATGGTCACTCAATCAACCTTTAACTCTCATCACTACTTGCACTTGGGACTTGAACTAAAACTCAGACTCATCAGTTGTTTTTACAGAGCAGATGTAATGTTTGTTGTGTTGTTTTGAAGTACATATACACATCTGCTTACAAGAAACTTATAGAGTTGAGGTGACAAAGATATGCCTTATCTGATGGTTTTACTGTCATGACTATTGCAGAGATCAACAATTGTTGGATGATTGGCGCACTGAAACTAAAGAGATGCAGCGTAAACATTACATCAGAGCTATCAAAAATGCACAGCAAGGTAAGAGCTATGCAAAGGTTTGATACTTACCCCCTGGTCACTGCCTTGGTGCCCCTTGAAATGCTCTAGAAATTCCTGAGAGAGTGCCCTTTATCAAGTACAAACTGACTTGCCCTTACAAGATCAAAATATCAGGTGTGGCTAAGCAGTAAGTATTGTCATACATATAAAATATCCCAATATCGTTATGTTTGTGGAAACACTGCTTGTTTACTGCAGACAAAAACATTCATATGATTGAGCTACTTGTGCTATAGAAACTGTAACCTAATATTGGCCTTTATAATAATAATAATAATAATACGCAGTTTTTATATAGCGCTTTATCACACCCGATGGGCGTCTCAAAGCGCTCAGTATTTGTTCCTGCAAGGTATGATGAGTTACGTTTTTGAAGTATGAGACCTGTTCCTTTACATGGCACCATGTAACGGTTCACAAGGTGCTGTGGCGCAATCTGCAGCCGATCAAACCAGGAACACCGGGGCGAACCCCTTCTCTTTGCGATAAGTGCCACTGGGTTCTTTTACGTGCATTACACAACACACGGGACCAACGGCTTAACGTCCCATCCGAAGGACGAAGCAATAATGGTTAAGTGTCTTGCTTAAGGACACAAGTGTCATGACCGGGACTCGAACCCACACTCTGCTGATCAGAAACACCAGAGCTTGAGACCGGTGATCTTATCCGCTCGGCCATGACACGCCATGAACTATTATTAATTACATTAATTAATAACGATAACGAATAAAACAAATAACTGTCTGCTTAAAACTTCCCGCCATTTAAAATGTATTTTGAGAATTCATAGACCAAAAGAATTACTCAACAAGAAGCTTGATGAAATTACAGTAATTTTTTCATTGTTATAATTGCAGGTATGCTATGGAAGTACAAGGGTAAATAAATGCATGTATTGATCACAGTGTTTGTTAATGCACCTGTTACAAGTTGAGCATGTTTTGCTTGTTTATAAAATGTTATGTCCTGTTAATAGTTCTTTTTACATCAGTCTTTGTTTTAGATAAACTATTGCTTCAACTCCATAGTATTGACTTGTTGAAGGAGACATGAGGTCATGTGTTCTGTATCATAGTTGATGATTGGGTTTTTACCCCTCTTGTGATTTGCATGTTTTGTAGATGACATAAAGCCTTTTTTTAGTATGGTATTGGTGCTGATTTGTTATGTGAGTGGAAAAGGAGTCAAGTGAAACCAATGTTTGTTATTGGTAGATTACTTTATATGTGCTAATAGCTGTGTGTACTTGGTTGCTCTGTTTGATGCTTAATATTCCAGCATTGAGAATATTCAAGCACATTAAGAACAATTACTTTTGTCATAAACATTTCTTTAACTGTTTTTAAACAGTTTAACAATAAATATACATATATTATGTTGTAAAAAATGTGGAAAATTTTGATGTTTTTGGGGTGTGTATCATCATCTGTTTTGATCAGTTAATACCATTGCTATTGAATTTAATCAATGTATTAAACTTTAGGAGCAAAATCATAATACTTTGATATTATTCAATACAAAATTGACTTTTTCTGGTATATCAGAAAGAATCAAATGAACTTCAATCCACTGAGCTTGAGTGAAATGTTATAGAGCTAATAAGTTAACATGTTGATGTTCAATTGGAGATTATTTGTTGCCAGGAATGAGTTTAAGATTGGAAAGTTGTTAACTACTCTAACAGTTAGGCTGTGTTCGACTTGATGGCTTCAGCAATGGCTGTGGCTGGAATGCTGCAAAGTCCTATTCTTCAATTGTGTCATTGGACCTAATGGACATAGCCGCAGCCAAAGTCACTTGATTTGGACATGGCCTTACTCTTATGCACTCTTTAATATACAATACATGTAGGTTGTTGAATGTACAGTGCTTACCAATCTCACTCACCTGTGAGTTCTCACTCACCTGTGAGTTCTCACTCACCTGTGAGTTCTCACTCACCTGTGAGTTCTCACTCACCTGTGAGTTCTCACTCACCTGTGAGTTCTCACTCACCTGTGAGTTCTCACTCACCTGTGAGTTCTCACTCACCTGTGAGTTCTCACTCACCTGTGAGTTCTCACTCACCTGTGAGTTCTCACTCACCTGTGAGTTCTCACTCACCTGTGAGTTTCTCTTTCCATATTTTCAAAGCACCAAGTATTAATTGCTTTAATATGGTTAATGACAAAATGTGACTCCTTACAAACTGGTCATTTATCCTGATGGGAAAAGTAATCAAGTTTGAAATGTATGAAGTAAAATGGTCAATGTTTGTTTGATACCACCTAGATTTCACTGATCCATCGTTGAAGACACCTTATGACATAGATCCAGACTACATGAAAGTGTTATCAAAAGAAGACAGAATCAAGGTAATTCAACTCATTGTAGTCACAGTTTGCTTTTTTTCTCAAAATTGTCAGTATAGAAGAATAACTTGTGAAATGTATTTTTCTTTATAGTTATAATTTAAGATAAAAGCTTACTACTTTTAACAACAGACACACCAACATTTTTCACAATCAAGTTATACACTGTAATTGAATAATGATAGTATATTATTCTGGGATGGAATTGTAGCAAGAGGTCAAGAGTAAACATGAAGCAATGAAGCAGAAGATGGATCCTGACACTAGGAAGAAAATGGAACAGGCCAGGTAAGGACCACAAATCTGAAAGTCCATTAGTCTGGCAACTTTGAAGATTTCATTGTTTTACTTCAATCTTATCACTACAGAACCATTACATTTTACAATTCACAATACACATTTCCAGGATATTTTCATTTTTAAAAATGATATCAAAATATTTAATCCCACTTACACAAGTTGATTTTAACACAAAAGGAAAAACCATGATGTATACAAGTATTGGGTTACTCTTGGGGAGTTGTATCACAAAGTTACAACCAGACAAGCCCTTGTGAAAAGGAGCTGTCAAGGTGCTTGCAACGTTGTTCCACACAGAGGTTTTGACCTATAACAGTGTTGCATAGGTCTGTGTGTAATTTATCATGAATTGGCGCTTTCACCATTCAAGGGCAATTCTTAAAGCCCGGTTCAACATTGGCAAACTTAATGTAAATACTTCCTTTCTTTGCACAATTCAAGAGGTAATAAAACCAACCTGTGAAAATTTCAGCTCATTTTGTTGTTTCATTTACGATAAAACGGTAAAAATGCATTCAGCATTTTTGTACGCATTTTTAAGGCAGAGTTTTTCGTCTCACTGAGACGAAACTAATTAATTTCATTTGTTATTTAAAAATGATAACCTTTCAGGCAGAAATATTACAAGGAAAGTTTTCTACCATCATTATCTTTATACCATGTAGTTGTAAGGTATATGTAAATATGTCAACATTTGTTTTTCTTTTTACCAATGTTAAGCTGGGGCTTTAAGGCACATTTTTATTAAAAATTAAATCTCAAATCTCTGCAAAACTTTATGAAAGGAACGTCCAGAGCTTTCTAGTGTCCTGCTCAAATCTAACATACTGAAATCTAATGAGCATTCTGGTACATGATTGCTAGTCAGTTTGTCAGTGGTTGTTCTTTATGGTCAATATCATGTCACTCATGCTAAAAATGTATTTTGCCTAACTACTGCAATGTACAAGGTTACAGTGCCTAAGACAAATGAATACATGTTAGATCTTACAATCCTTTACATCACTATGTGCTCACAGTCGGTCTTCTGTCCTTTTGTTATAACATTCACTGCTTTATAATAAAGTTTGACAATTTGGAAGACTTGATCGCACAACGAGGGATTATTTACAAAGGATTGTCATCAATTTGTTGTGGATAAATAAAGTCATTCATTCAATGTGGATTGCTTTAATCAATACCTCTGACATATAAAGGAGGTAACAATGTGCAGTGATTATTGACCTATAAAGGAAGTAATAATGCGTAGTGATTATTGACCTATAAAGGAGGTAACAATGTGCAGTGATTATTGACATATAAAGGAAGTAACAATGTGCAGTGATTATTGACCTATAAAGGAGGTAACAATGTGCAGTGATTATTGACATATAAAGGAAGTAACAATGTGCAGTGATTATTGACCTATAAAGGAAGTAACAATGCGTAGTGATTATTGACCTATAAAGGAGGTAACAATGTGCAGTGATTATTGACCTATATAGGAAGTAACAATGCGTAGTGATTATTGACCTATAAAGGAGGTAACAATGTGCAGTGATTATTGACCTATAAAGGAGGCAACAATGTGCAGTGATTATTGACCTATATAGGAGGTAACAATGTACAGTGATTATTGACCTATATAGGAGGTAACAATGTGCAGTGATTATTGACCTATAAAGGAGGCAACAATGTGCGGTGATTATTGACCTATATAGGAGGTAACAATGTGCAGTGATTATTGACCTATAAAGGAGGCAACAATGTGCGGTGATTATTGACCTATATAGGAGGTAACAATGTGCAGTGATTATTGACCTATATAGGAGGTAACAATGTGCAGTGATTATTGACCTATATAGGAGGCAACAATGTGCAGTGATTATTGACCTATATAGGAAGTAACAATGTGCAGTGATTATTGACCTATATAGGAAGTAACAATGTGCAGTGATTATTTTGTAATGGTTGATATAACAGAGCAGACAGAGATCTTCAATTGATGGAAAGAATTAAGCAACACACACTCAAGGTACAGGAAAGGAAAAACCGTCCTCGTGGAAATCCCAGAGAAGAAATGGAATCCGCTAAACAAGATCTTAAAATGGTAAGCAGGAATCAGATGCACATTATCAATTTGAAGTCATTACTTTGACAATTCAATGTTGCTGGTCAGTCTTATTGTGTGCTCCAAGTTAATTGATTGTACTCTTATCTTATAGCTGGGTCAGTTCTCTCAACTCAAGCTCTTTTGAGCTGTCTTCAATTGTAAGTTACATATGAACTATTTGCAGTGGTGTTTTGGGTACTTGTTATTGTGAAGGTGATGTTTGACTTGTGATCATTGGTGGGACAAGCCAAATGGTGTTATGCAGTGATTTAAGTTATTAACTGTTCATCTTATACTCATATTGATTCACAGTCTAGCAGAAATCTTAACTAAATCACCGGCGCTCATGGAATACACAATTTGTTTGCACTTTTGCGTTCCATATACAACCGGGCCTTTCCTTATCCCCCAGGCATCTCCACTCTTTGAGGTTGTCTTTCCACTTTGAACTTTACCTTGCAATATGGTATTTTGCTAGGCTGGATTTTTCTTAGATAAGATCATATTACTTCAGCTTATGCTTGCAGACAGTAGTAGTCATAAGAGGTCTTTCTGCAACCTAATTATGTGGAGGATCTTGTTACAGACATCCTTGTTCCATGGTCTGTGTATAAGATGTCAAAGGTATTTCATCAGCATCTTATTTCCTTGGCTTGTATTCTGCAATGGAAGTTGAAGATTCATGCTTCATTAGTTAGTGTACAGGAAGGAAGATAATAATATTAATAATTATAACATTTATATAGCCTCTCCACCTAGGCGGTTCGAAGCACTGTATTTGTCTGAAATGATGTGTTTTCAACTGAGTCTTGAATATGTTGAAGGAGGGTGAGTCACGGATGTACAGAGGGAGTTTGTTCTAGAGTGTTGATGCAGCTACTGTGAATTGGTGCATGCCAACGGTTGTTGGTGCATGGGCTTAGGGAAAGTTATAGGTGGATATTTCGTATTGAATAAAGGCTGATGGATGGGGTGAGCAACTTTTTGAGATGAAACTATTGAGGTACATATGTGGGAGTGAGGCCATTTCTTGATTTGTATGCAAGAAGAAGAATATTGAATTGAATGTACTTAATGATGGGTAGCCAGTGTGAAGAGTACAGAATCAGCGTCACGTGTTCACTGAGCTTTGCTTTCATCATCCTATTAAAGTGCTGCAGTGTGCAGTACACGTTGAAGCTTGGCAATGTGGCTAGTTTTGGTCGGCAAGTAATACAAGAAACTATTGCAAAAGTTAAGATCGGATGTGATGAATGCATGCACAAGGTTTTAACTTCATCCTATTGTTCCTAAAAGTTTGCACAAATAAAAACATTTTAAAACGGCATGATTTTGAGAATGCTATGTTGTTGAAAAGTTTGAATTTAGAAATAATCTTGGGGACTGCTGCACTGATAAACCTGCAAAGTTAAGTTCTTAGTTTTACAACCATTAAACATGCTGCAGAAAGCATATGTCTATCCCATCGCTGTTGATAATCAGAAGCAAGTTTTCTAATTTGTGGAGAATAAAATCAAATAAATAGTAAGATTACATCAATGGAGGGAAGCATTTCATCATCTTTCATAGACTAAATTAACAAGTGAGTCAAAATGAATGAAATGATAAATGCACATGCACCAGCAGTGAGGGTGTTGATTCAAATGGTTAAGGTTTAATATGTGACATTGTTATCATTTGTAGCATAGACATTTTACTGAAAGTTCACCATTTCACAATAAATTAACAGTGCACTATGAAACATGACACAATTTTGCATAGAAGTGAAGATAATTAATATCTTAATCATACATGTGACCTAACAATGATTTCAGTTTGTGTGCTTTAGATTTGGCCCCAGTAGCACATTGTCTGATGTAATCTACATGTGAACATCACAATTATTGACATAAAGACTAACAACTCAATTGGCTTTATATTGGTACACAGAAACACATTCAGTTTGTGTAACATCTATTTGATGACACACTTTGATGTGAAGTCACTTGTATGGAAAAGCTGCAGACATTCTCAGAAATTCTACCTATGTATTTGCAACCTCCTTCCCATAAACATTCTTGATGTGAGTGTGGCTGTGAATGTTTTTACCTATCAGTGGCATAGCCAGGACTTTTTCACTGGGGGCATGTGCCCCCCTCCCAAGCCCCCCCCCCCATTGCTATGCCGCTGCTACCCATTGACACCAAGGTCTTTTTTTAACAAAATGGATCTCGGTGATGTCTTTACTTCAAGTTGGTGTACTTTGGTTGAAAAAATCAATACAATGGGAGAAGAAAGAGAAGTTGACAAAGTTCATGTGTGTGTTTGTGTACATTTTATGTTGACTAATATTGTCATTGTTGTTATTGACAAAGTTGTGTCTGCACTGGCTTAATAGCATTTTGTTCTGTCTTGGTTTTTATGATGTGTATTACAAGGATCATGATTGGATTGTAGATTGTTCAACTGTTTATATCATAGCATTATCATGTGAATTCATTTTTCTGTTCCACTCTATTATCCAATAAATATGCTCATGTCTTTCATTATTTCCAATAGGGGTTAATATGTAATAACAAGGGAAATTACAATGTGCATATGAAATCTAAAATCATATTGGATCAAGTATAAACACTGGATATAGGTGACACCATTGTCTACATGCAGCTACATGTACTGTGCTGTGTTGATCAGACATGAACTTCTTCCATTATACGTAATGCAAATGCTGAATATTCAGTTTGACACAGTCATGATAGTATGCATGGCAATATTCAAAGCATTCTATTGATGACAGTTTTGATTTTGTGTTTCAGGCTAGTGATCTTCAGCGTGAAGTCAACCACAGACGTCTGGAGTTAGAGTACAGATTCCGTGCCTTTACTGGTGATACTTCACCAATACCTTGACTTAAGCAAAGTACTTTGTAACATTGTACTTAATATATAAAAGAACTCTTGATTTGATCTTGCATTCTGTTCACAATACAGACGAGTTGACAACAAATTCTGGTTGGTTATCCTGTTGGTAAGTGATGACACTTTGGAGCCGGAAGTGCAATGTAAACGAATGGTATACATACATTGTACATGAACATCGTTAGACTGCACTTCCGGCTACAAAGCGTCATCACTTACCAACTGGATAAGCCATTTGTGAGTTAGATTCAAAAGGTGTCTGGTACCATGTCTTACTCTTAAATACTCAACTTGAAATCCTCAGACTAAATCCAGTGTTGTTGACCGAGCAACCTTCAGATCAGCAATGACTGGTATCCTTGTGCCACACATTTCATCAGAAATTGTTTATGGTGTTGCTGGATTTAGTTTAAGGAATTCAGTTTGAGCATTTACTTGTGATCGAGCAAGCTATTGTATTTTATATATCATTCAAATTTAACTCACAAATGGCTTATTGATGTTAATTGTTATATTATTTGCTATGAATGAGCAGATAACAAAGGCTTACCCAACAGCAAAGTAAATGTGTAGGTTGTTGATGCATATAATTATACAAATTGATTTCAATGAATTATCATAATTAAATAGACAAAATAATGCCTGGTAGTGATCTGGCCAAATACTTGCAGCAGGATGACAACCTTTCAATTATCAATTATGGCTTCTTGTTTGTCTGGAATAAGAAACAGCATTTGGACAGCCTCTCTAAAAATGGCAAACTCTGTTAAGTTTTCATTTGCTCAGTTATCATTTAAAAAAAAGATGTAAATAATCAGTTGGATTTCATTCTAATTTAAATGTTTTTAAACCACAGTAATTGGGATGTATCCGTCTTTTCCATTTTTCTTGAAGGTTAGATCGCAAAAGAAAAAGCAGTACTTAAATTACTTAATTTGTCACTACCATTTTCCATTTTCCATCACTGTGGTAATTTTGAATAGTTCTTCCAAATCTTGTTTTCGTTTATGTTGAATTGCTTTGAGCTGTTACTTTGTGTTTCTGTTTATGTAGGTCCATTATTGAACATTCAATCTTAACTTTTTTTCATAGTGTTATATAACAACAGTGTTATTCACTCTGGATTTAATCTTTCAGCAATCTGGTCAAGCCTTTATTATGTAAGTTTTGATATAATAGAACCATGCAGTTTGTCTAGCATCCTACATGAAGGAATGTTTTTTTTTGACAAGAATTGTTGGACTCTGCAGATTCTGTCTTGCTCTACCAGCAGTGTTGTTGTAGGTCTCCAGACCTGGTTTTTGTTGTCTCAGGGCTTGGTCTTCCCCTTTGATGTCAAGGTCTCAGTTTCGGTCTCTGACTTCCAGGTCTGGACTACAACACTGACTACCAGACTCATAGGGTAGTTAACCTTGTCACTTAATGGACAGGACAAACATGTACATGTACATGTCAATACATAAAACCATAATGTATCTATCTTCCCCATGGCCTGGTATAGGAGATCCTAGCAGTCAGGACTAGATTCATTCCTATTAGTTGAATGAGTTTACATCAAAACTAAGACTATGACCTTAAAGCAATAAATCTAAGTCCTGTCTGCAAAACGTTCAGTCTCTTCAGCAACGTGTGGCTATCCCATTGTGGCAATATGTTCATTCATACTTATCATATGGAAATAATTTGAGATACAAAAATCTTGTTTACATGTAAACAATGTGTAACAAGGAATAAAAGAGCAGCTCTTGATGTTTTCCATTACGTAATTTACAACCCTCGCAGCAGCGGGGAGACAAAAAATAATCAAATTTTTACCAAATATGGTCATAACTTTTTTTAATGGGCCAATAAGGCCAAGATTCCATGTAATCATCACCCCTGGTATACCCCACAAGCCTGTAGACTCCCATTGGCCAGACCCTAACCACTGCAGAGTAAGGAGTGTTGAAAGACAGTAGCCATCTGTCTCCGTGCAGTAATTGATTGACCCTTGTGCTAAGGGTCATTGGCACAAGGCGGTATGCAATTTGGGAAAACAGCTTGTGCGGCACATGGATCTTAAATAACACAAGTCTAAGTCTTGACTGGCACTCCAATTCACCCCCACAGTGATTTATAATGGCTTTGGGCTTGCAGGGTGGGTTATTGACCTTAAAGACAGGGTGGACGAAATTTTATCCTCCTGGATCCAGCGAAGTTGTTGACTTTTTGAGCTGCTCCAAGAGTTACACTGCATAATGTACATGCAACATTGTATTGGTTTTAGTCATTACATTGTTTGTAATACAAAGATTTTGTCTTGAAAATGAATTGGTTGAGAATGTGTCACTTGCAATGAATGGAACCATCCAGGAACTAGCAATAATCTAATGAAACTCTGTAGCAACCAGAGAACTAGACCATTTATTTGCCAACGTTGTGCTGGATTGGCTTCTCATGTATTTGATGTATTGAAGCAGGTTTCCAATCAATGTATTATTATGTGCTTTAAAAATGGCTGTTGCTGTCATTCATGATACAGTTCAACCAGACTCCCTTCATCCCTTGATAGTTTACTTTCCCTCGGCTTTACCTCAGAAAAGAATAGACAATCAAGGGATCACCTATGGAGGCAAGTTGGACTGTTTCACTCTGTGTAGTCAGTGTTTCTGTAACAAAAACACCTCATGTATAGATTCTGGCTTTTGATTGGTTGGGATCTTATCACATGATATGCATTATTTTGACTGAAAGCATAGGGCTGTAGAAATTGACTAGAACGCTAGCATTGTTTGTTTGTTGAAGCTGCCTGGGCGCAACCATGGGTTACGGCTATTTGCACACCACTGCTTTATTCCTTTTCCATGCGTTATGGAATCACTTATACTGGAAATAAGATGCGCAATCAGTTAATGTATGTGATTTAACCTCAGTGCATGTGTATCTAGTACTGCATGCACTCGTGCATCACGTCTCGTGCGCGTTTGAACGTACATGCCGTGACGATTCGGAATGAACATATACAGTCAAAATGATTATTTCTTGTCAGTGCCGGCCATAGAGCTATTATGGTGCCGGCCCGTCTCACCCCTCGATCGTCACGTCCACTTTCAAGCCACAGTGTGACGTGTGCTTGAACTGCGTCGTGCAGCGGTAGGCGCGCGCACGCAAGACATGCAGAATACTCGGGGGCAAATGTTCTTTGAAAATTAAAATCTTTCTTCAATGACGCTGTCACAACCAAGTTCAATACCCAACAAATAAATAGCATTACCAGAGTAACCAGAATCCATTTTCCTTCTTCACTCAGACTTTGGAAGTTTTATTATATATTTACAGGTATTCACAGATAGTTAAATCAAAATAACTTCAAAGAAATGATACACTAGTGATTACTTCTAGATCACTTAGGCGTTTGGTGAATCAAATTTTCCGAAATCTCCTTTAGCCTTATTTACAGTGGTGTAACTTTCGCCTTAATTCACTTTAATATAATCACTAGCCGTGGTGTATTTCCACCTTAAATTAAAATTAACAGTTCTTGTTGCAATGAGTTCAGTTCACTTGGTCAAATCAGACAAATAAAAGTGTTATTCAGGTTTGACCGTAGAGATGATGTTG
The DNA here is from genome assembly GCA_911728455.2 of Marthasterias glacialis. Taxonomy (NCBI): domain Eukaryota; kingdom Metazoa; phylum Echinodermata; class Asteroidea; order Forcipulatida; family Asteriidae; genus Marthasterias; species Marthasterias glacialis. The sequence continues at coordinate 8,907,577 of OU452240.1, forward strand.
GCTTGGAAGGTAAAGTGGCGAGTTAAAGTAGTTCCACTCTGGCTTTTCTTTCTCTCTCTGATGTGGACCTTCTGCATTGGCTTTGGTAGCCTCGCCCACAGTTGTTGCTCACATTTTCAATAATGCAATTCACCTTCAGTTCTCCTGCCCGTACCAAAGGCCATCTATTAATAAAACAGTCAACCAAAACTATGGAAAAGATGGAGTACTACATACAATCATCTTCAATGCAATAACAAAAATTATCACTAAATGTTGCTTGTTGAATGGAACTTAATTAACAAGTGGCATCTCTCCATACATTTTCAGATTCGCAAATATTATTTTGAAAACAAAACTTTACTTCAAGCTTCTCAAGTCTCAAATTGCTTGGTAAACTTCTCAATTCTAAATCGTACAATTTTAGGAAAACATTAAGTCAAACAAAACTGACGCGTTTCAAATGCTTCCTGACTCTTGGGTTGTGCTGGTTGGGTTCTGCTCTCATACATGTTTGGCGGCCTGAATACCGTGCTCAAGTGAAAACTGATTTGATTTCTTTATCTGCATGTGACAGACGCACAATAGCAACATGTCTGCATGCAGTGTGACTTCAAAACGGTTGTGCATATATACAAAGTAGAGCTAGGGCTGTAGTCAATATATATAGCTCTATGACTGAAAGTGAACTATTGATTATTAAATGGAAATGTGGGCTTTCTAAAGCAGAACAACTGTTGGTGGTTTGAGTTAGGACAAATGCACACTTGTTTGTACAGTATCTATGCAAGACAATATTACTAATGTCACTTGTGTATTATTCATGAGATCGCCATCTTCTGTCTTATTCCTGGATTACAAAGGTTGTGTTCCCTTGCAATCTAGTTGTGTGGTGCTTAACTCAAGTAGCAAATGTCTGTAGGGATAGGGCCTGTGTATACAGGTGCAGTGGATTTCCAGAATGATACATTTTTTGTCTATTATCCATGTTATCCGAGCCAACCTTCCTTTTAAAATATAAAAATGAAAAATCTGGGTTTATTCTTGAGTCAGGAATGAAGAATGCTATCATAAGTTTCACTGATGTTCACAGTGTGTCAGTGACAGGATGGCAGCTTCACTTTTAAATGGGGGAATACCCTGATTATTGTGATTTCTATACACAGATATATGTGATTTGAGCTCACAAAAATACATCTAGCAATGCCTATGCACTCACAATGCAGACTCAAGAGGCCATTGGTCAGTTTGTAATTGTCATCTGTTTCTCTTCTGATGACCAAACACAAGGGTTTTTAGCTGTCATTAATAATTTGTTTTTTTTTAAATGGAAAAAATGAAAATTCCAACTTCTCATTTTATCATTCACCTTTGGATATTTAATATAATTACTGTAGACCTCAAAAGAGTACTCACATACAAAAGTACAACTTGCAAGATGTTCATTATAATTTTGAAATGTTGTTTACCATAAATGTAAATATGAGTTGAATAAATCTGATTGATTTAAATATCATGTATTTTGTGAAACTAGCTTTTATACAGCTTGTTAAAGACCAGTTGAGATTTATGTTTAATTTGAAGCTACTCTGTCAAGTAAGGCACACATTGAGTCAGTACTAATGCCACTATACATAACACACTGCACAAAACATATCTTCATTATATTTCCACTTTCTTGTAGAAAATACAATTTACAGAAACAAATCGACTGAACAGATACATATATCACGTGGCTTTTACTTTCAAACATATGGTAATGGGGCATTTTTTCAAGGATAAGATTGGTAACCAGTGGAAAAACATGGATAAGTGACGATCTGAAAGCTCTTGAATTTGGATCATGTATCATTAGTACAGTTTCCGAGCCAATCACTCCACAGGCATGACACTTATACAATTAACTGATAAAGTGACCACTGCCATGAACAATAGAAAGAGGATCATTGGTGTCTTTGTTGACCTTTCCAATGCAGTTGACACCATTGATCATTCTACTCTTCTTCATTCTACTTCTACTCTTCTGTCTATGGCATACAAGGTATTGCTCTGAAATGGCTTTCTTCTTATCTCGATAACGATTCACTTCTTTCAAAAATGTCCACTCTTCGTACAAAGAAAATCATCATGGCGTTCCACAGGGCTCCATTCTTGGTCCTCATTTTTTTACTGATTTACATCAACGACTTGAATTTTTCCTCTTCTTTCTTTCAAATTATTTGCTGGCAACATAACTATTACTTACTCTGACTCCAACATAGAATCTTTTCTCGTGAATGCTTAACTCACCACCGTCTCTTCCTGGTTCAAAGCCAACAAACTTTCTCTTAACATGAAACTAAATGCATGCGCTTCAATCAATCTTCTCATCACCCTAATAGCTCATCCATCACCCAAGGTCACTCCAACTTTTTGGGCACTTTTATTGACAATAAACTATTTTGGTCTAAGCTTCATGCTTTACTTCCTCCTAAATCATTACTTTACAACTCTCTAATTCTTCCCAATTCTAACTATTGCAATATCGTATTGGATCTAATAACAAGCTTCATTCACTAACTGTCACTCATACAAGATCCATTAGGATTTGTACATACATCCCCAGGAGCACACCACACCCCATTCCCACCAACTGTACACTTCCAGAGAGATTATCAAGATTCATACGGGCATCTTTATGTACAAATTTCAGTATTTACTAGCAACTTATTGCTCACCTCCTTTTCTTCATTTTTCACTACAATTCATGACACAGGTATCCTACCAGCTCGCAAACAAAGCAAATCATACTCATTAAAAACACTGAATTTCTGCGGGCCTTCTTCTGTGGATTGCCATTGTCAAATCTGTTATAGGTTGCTCTCATCCGTGGATAGATTCAAATGTGCCTATAAAAGAGTTCTCATTTCCAAATATGTGACATAGTGCTTCTGATTTCTTTTCCATTGTCTTTAAAATGCATACCTGTCTTGGTTATCATGTCTGTAAGTTTTCATGCTTAAGGTCTGTCATGATCCAACTGTCCATGTATTCTTGTTCTTGTTTTTGATGTTGTTTTGTTTTAGTTCTGTCCAGGGCATCTCACCACAAGCCTAGGCTTCTAGAAGATGCCACCATACAAACATTATTTTCGCTTCTTACATACTACATGTATTGATATGTCAAGCTACTTCTTCATTTATTTTTTGTTTGATTTACTTTTTCGTTTGTTATGGAAATAAATGTGAGTTTGAATTCAACTGAATTGAAATCTAAGTTAAGAAACTGATGATCAACAGGTAGACACTTGTTGCAAACCTTGATATCAGATTTGCTTGCCAATAAACACATAAAACACATAATCTTTTAAAACTACAAAAGCTGAATTTTATTCCTTATTAATTCAATGCCCATGCCAAAGGTATATTACAGTTATAGATTGCCTTTATTTTACAAGTTTATTGAACAGTGTGTATTGAAGATTAGAAGACGAAAATGATTCTACTCTTCCAAAACATACCTCAGATGCTGTTAACAGTTCGCAACACTGGGCATGTAACAAGATCAAAGGGTCATGAAAACAACCTTGACTGGGGTATACCTCCGACCCAGTCACACTAGGCATGTAACAAGATCAAAGGGTCATGAAAACAACCTTGACTGGGGTATACCTCCGACCCAGTCACACTGGGCATGTAACAAGATCAAAGGGTCATGAAAACAACCTTGACTGGGGTATACCTCCGACCCAGTCACACTAGGCATGTAACAACATCAAAGGGTCATGAAAACAACCTTGACTGGGGTATACCTCCGACCCAGTCACACTGGGCATGTAACAAGATCAAAGGGTCATGAAAACAACCTTGACTGGGGTATACCTCCGACCCAGTCACACTAGGCATGTAACAACATCAAAGGGTCATGAAAACAACCTTGACTGGGGTATACCTCCGACCCAGTCACACTAGGCATGTAACAAGATCAAAGGGTCATGAAAACAACCTTGACTGGGGTATACCTCCGACCCAGTCACACTAGGCATGTAACAAGATCAAAGGGTCATGAAAACAACCTTGACTGGGGTATACCTCCGACCCAGTCACACTGGGCATGTAACAAGATCAAAGGGTCATGAAAACAACCTTGACTGGGGTATACATGTACCTCCGACCCAGTCACACTAGGCATGTAACAAGATCAAAGGGTCATGAAAACAACCTTGACTGGGGTATAACTCTAGTCCCGTACCCTGATTGGAGCACTCATTTCACCGAGGATATCAATGTCCCTAACCTGAAAACCTTTTTTGGTTTCACTTTTTGCAAACGGAAACACATGTTAAACAGGGCTGACATTTACATTTAAAAGTTTTTTTCTCAGATTTTGCCTAAAATCATAGTATGAACAATCCTGCACTGAAAGCTTATCAACGTAATTTTTTAAAATTAGTAATGGATTTCTCAATGTTAAGCACTTTCATCAAAAACGCTTCCCCTTACATGTTAACATGTATAAATGAGAGAATGAAATAGAGGTAGGTCAAATCACTTCTACAGTTTGATAAAGAGCTAATCTTTGATTCATTACGATGTAAACTGTAATAAGGTTTTACAGGACATAGGGTGGGTGGGGCGGGGGGGGGGGGGGGGGGCACTGAACAACAAGAAATTCAGTTTTAAAGAGGGGCTCCAAGGTTACATTCAGTTTAGTGTTGCACTCATATTTAAGTTATAATAGATACAGACCTGTAGAAATAATATGTAATAATAATACAATTCATAAAGCACCTTACGTTAAAATGGGGTAAAATGCCAGTAATGTCACATTTAAAATATATCGGTCTTTACACTTTTGTACAGGACCTTTTAGTTCATTTCTGAATTTCGACGATATTCAATCAAAACAGCATTAAATTTTACCTTCTGATTAATGCAAAAAATCCTCTTTTGAATGTACACATCCATTTGTTGTTCATATTATTTGGCGTCATGTTTTAAATTTGGCTCTGACAAGTTACACCATTTTAGAGTGAGGTTTTTACAGACTTGTACTTTTTTTTCTCCCACTTTCATAAGGACCCTATCTGCTGGAAAACGAGTGCAACACAAAATTAATAAAGACCTTTGAATCCCAATGTTTTTAACATGTTTTTTATTTTTCGTGATATTTTAAAACATTAATTAGATTGTTTTTCTCTGTGAAAACGGTGATGATACATGTATGTACATCTTCCTGAAGAACTTGCTTCACTGTAACTTTCCATAATTAACTAAGGAACCTTACACCCTTTGGTATTAGAGCTTAGATAACCATGTGGCCAATACATGAACCACAACATTAACAATCAGCTCATACATCACACACAAATTCCAATGAGAGTGAAGTAAACTGCGTATATTGTTTGTTTGCATCACAACAATTAGGGTTTGTTTAAACTTTCACCTGTACCATGAACTGAGCTTGAGGATGTTGTTATTTCAGATGAAACTAGACCCATCCATTGTAGTTCTACAACGTATTGCATTGATCAATCACAATCACCACTTGATTACAAAAATAACAAATGAATCAAAAATTGCAAAACTACAACAGTAGAGCCTGGTACTGTGTGTGTTTAAAAAATGTGTCTGAACTGTACAAAGATGAACCCTATACAAACAGTATGTAGATTGAAAAACCAACAAAGATTAATCAATATTTAGCTTACGGCTTTTTTTTTTTTTACTATTCCACTAACATTTGACAATGACATACATGTAGGTGAAATCGTCATCAATATTATTAAATGGACAACTGAAATGAAGTTAAACATATAAGTTGAAGTAGCATAGACAGTATCATTAAGGTGTTAGGGAAGAATACAAATTCTAATGCAATTTTGAAACTATTTATTAAAAATCAAATACATTCAGTTGCAACATTTTTCCTTTTCAAAAATACATTGTATCCATAAGTGTGTATTGAACTTGGCAATGTCTGTTGTTCACACTGATTTGTTTAGGATAAGTTAATTAGACATGGCCCTGTTCTAACCAAATAACTCATGACTCATTGACAGGAAGTCTTATGTACATGAATATTATTGAATTGTACACATTGGATCTCTTCCACGTTAGATTAACTTCAAGTCTTAAAAAAAAAACAATGTGAAAAATAGGTGGGTTTTGTTCACAACTACAGTGTATTCCTTGTAGTCAACATAAAAGTGACTGAAGAATTAATACTTCATTTTTCAACTTCACAAACCAGGTCTTGGGTGTTCTTCATAATATTTGATATATTAAAAATGCATGGTACATTGTAAATAACAAATGCACATCAATAAAAAAAAACTGAAGGTTTGTTTGTTTGATTCACAAATTGCACAGCTCTGGTCTTATAAATCTCACTAATCTCTTGACATCATAAAACAAGGTCCAATACTGGAGCAGTTCTCATTTTAGAAAATTGTTGGGTGTGAATTTCACAATGACAGGTTTGTAAAACTCGGGCACCCAATCACAAACGTGTAGTTGAAAATGACATCCCCCACCCTCCACTTGAACAATGTATGCACATTGACAGTATATGCTCCCTCAGTCTATGAGCTGATGATCATAGGAACAAATTAATCACAAATACAGCATCATTTAAACTCAAGTTGAACCAATTATCTCTAAATTCCTATGCTCTCCATTTTGTAAACTGTCTGATATCAATCAAAGTCCTGCATTCAATGGCCATAATGGCTTGACCCATGATAACATGGGTAATATGGTTGTGCCACAGCAAAACAACAACAGAATGGATTCAGGAAGGATTAATCAAGATTTGGGATGTTGAGAGTGTTTTTAGCAACTACCAACATACAGGTTAAAATTAGTGAGGTCATGTTTTGGCTTCAGAGTAATATCTCTTTTTTAATGCACGGTATTTTCTAAGCATATAGAGTGCCTCTAGTTCTTTCATAACATACTCTCCTCTTGCTATCAGTTCTGCTATTTTCTTAGGGTCCTCAACATCTCTATTCTTCATGAAGGCAGTATGGCACTTGTCTCGAAAGTACTTCTCTCCTTTTGGATAATCGCGTCCAAGAAAGATAAGCTGTTCCAAAAGATAGTATGAAAGTAATCAAAATACAATGAATCTCAACACATGGTACCCTGAAGCAGGAAAAACAGGATGTCTCAAACTGCTGTAATGAAAACCAGCGTTTGTAAAATGGCAAATTATAAGTATACTTCCATTTGTGTAAATGACAAGCTAAAACAAATGTCCAAATGGTCTCAAAATTGAAAACACCTTTCAGTGGTACAAATTAGTCTGAAAATATTTCCACCTTAAACCCCGTTATTCAATAATCCACTCTCACCACCAAAGTATTTTAGATGGGTGATAAAAAAACTGATATTTTTTAACCAGTAGGCGCCGGATGACGAGGAAACACGCAAATGTTTCACCTGCCTTGAAACAGGAGCCGTGTAAAGACACCATTATGTAATTTCAGACCACTGGAGCAAAGGTCACCTTAACATTCCATTGCAGAGCGTGCACAGACCACACATACGCTGTCTAATGCTTCGTTTCACTCACACACAGAAAAAAAAGGTCTTAAATATATTGGCGCTTTCTGGCTATTGAGAGGTGCATTCCAAACTTTTTCCTTTTGTTCCAAAAGAGGATTATGAGACATCGAGAGGCTTCCACCATTGTTCATTCAATGTATTTTTGCTCAATGTGTTTTTGACAGGTAACGAATGTTACCGATGTTTTGCAATTCAGGGTGCTTAATTTTTGACATATTCTTGGGTCGAGAAACAAAACGGACGATCCAATAAAGATAATTTTTGTTCTCTTAGCATTTTCAAGTCGGGATTTCTTTGTGCCAGCGGTACCCTCAAAGAAAAAAGATTCTGGCAATTCCTCCCCCCTAAAAACAAAGAATCGGTTTGTACCCAAATTGCTAGAAATATTTGTATCAATGATTTGTTTTTATTATTGTCAATACTGAGAGCTCACTGATTACAAGTAAATCCTTTCCGTCTGAGATGCATTAAAGACCCCTAAATCACCATTGCTTATTTTGCTTGCCGCAATTGAAATAAGCACATACTATACATGATTATGAATGTTCACAAGATCCATGAAAAACAATTTAAAAAAACTGCTCAGATGAAAATTTCACAGGTTGGTTGCACAATGTGTTTATTGAAAACTAGATCAATGCATTTATCCATAAATTTCTCATTTCCTTTTTACGTTGTTTGACCTGTAATGCTCCTTACTGCGTCATTATGTATGCAATATGTACAGTTGCTATCTAAAATTGCCATATAAATTGCTTTGCTTGAGCTCCTTGAAGTTAAACCAGATTTGCCTTTTTAAAAATAAAGAAATACAACACAGCATGATGATTTTTGGGGAGGTTTTGAAATTAGAACTTTAAATGTTCAAAAGGGCTTTAAAAAAACATTTGTTTTATTTGCTTCATGATTTAAATAAACGTTTACAGTATGAACCTTTTTTTGGTACATGATGCATGACTACCACCAGTTCTCTATGCTACAAACATGATAAGGAATTAAGTCAGGCATATGAATTGCATCTCAGAGCATACTTTTTAAAATATGAATGAATGACTACATGCATACTGACTTACATTTTTATAAAGTTCTCTGACTGCTTGCCTGGTATTGTTGATCATTGTGTTAATGTGTCCCGTCAAATCACATTCATGGCAAGCATATCTGATATTCCCTGTATATTCAAAAACAAAATCAAAACACACCTTACACATGGTACATTGCATGCAAATCAGGGTTACATTTCACACGCTTATTTTGGTATTTAGCAAAATATTGATTGTGTCTGATACTTATTGCATGATATGTCACCTGCTGGCATTGAGATGTCATAGCTGCATTGCTACACACATGGCCCGGGTAGATTTTTCACAAAGTCCTCTGTTTTGTACATGTAAATTTAAAACTGCTAAGTTTGAGGTGCGATGAGAGTTTGTTAATAAACTATTTTATCAATCTATCTGAAATCTGGAAGCTAGCCCGCAGGGACACACAAACAATCTTACAAGTCCCAAAGCTATCCCACTAAGTAGAACTACTAGCGTCACAGGTGATCCAGACCAGGGTTCATACCGGAATGGACAATACCTGGTGACACGCTCTCATCAAGGGTTTTGGATCTGTGCGATTGAATCCAGGCAAAGTAATTTCAGTCTGTCTAATTTTTTTGATCCAAGTAAATTAATTTAGTCCAAGTGACTTGGACCACAACATTGCTTTTCTAACCTTTGGTCATCATCTCGCTACATGTACAATGTAGGTAATGACCAAATGTTAAAAAGGCATTGTTAAGATCCAAATTACCAGGACTAACTTAATGACACATATTCTATTGACTGGCAATAAGTTAACTGATCACAGGGGTTTACGAGTGACAACAAGAGGATCATGTACATGTAATATCCTTTTACTTTCACCAACGGCCCAAGGTGGGTCTACATGTACAAAGTGACCCTAAATAACATGTGTTTCACACACATTCCAAGACATTCCATCATGAGAAAAGAGACATTTAAACAGTTTTTCACACATGTTTTTCTTTTTCCTCAGTAAAGCCGGGCAGATACAGTAGGCCTAGTTGGGATGATTGTAACCCTCTTCCTGGACAATTCCTGTAGGCGCGTTGGAGGAGGGTTGCCATCATCATCAATAGCCTAGGCCTCCTAACATTAAATTTGGTTTCAGGCTGCATTATCACAGCCACTACATACATGTAGAGAAAGTATTTCATGTTAAAGGGCCCATGAAGTGTAATTTTTTCACATAACATTTTTCAGGCTTAATAGGGTTTGATATAAAAAAAGAAAATCATTACTTTTTATAAGTTTTTAATGAGTTATTAACTTTTAATTTATCGCTCAAAACTTGTTGTATCCATAAATTTCCATATCGCCTTTTGTGACGTAATTCGAGGCACACCCGATGACAGATGACAATGCAAACGCAGTCACAAAGTCCATTCCTGACCATTTAGACTCTGGTATGTTTCAGATTTAAAGGCGGCTTTCAGGTAACAAAAAGCCTTTACACCTATTGTCCAAGTAACAAAAGCCAACATAGCAAGAGATTTGTCAAGAGAAACTACATGTATGCCCCTTCAGTTATATTAAAATGTAGCACATACACATAATATTTCGGCGCAAGTAACCTTATTCTGGTAAGCAAACAAGTTTTGTGCCTAGCTACTTTTTGTACTTTTAAGTAGCTTTGTGAAATTGGACCCAGTTTTTTTGGATTTACACATAACATTGAAGTTCAGCTGCTTGCAGGTATATTCTTTGGGTTTGGAAAATGCTTTGAGGAAACAATACTAAATTAAAATGACAAGTTACATACATGAAAAAGAAGAGAATTAACTGATTGCAAATTGCTTACCAACCAAAATGACTTGCTGGTAATGCAAAAATTGATAAAGGCCTCACTGTTTACCCTAGCTGAAGGCTGGCTAATAACATTAAAGGCAAAGTATACCTTTGGTTTTTGGAACCGTACGTTTGCCTTAATGCTATATAATTGTAGATATATACCATAAAACTAACCTGTGTAAATTTCATTTCAAAAGGTGGCAGCGTTTTTGAGATATCGCCAAAAATCTGGAGCGGTTGCGTTCACGCAGAAGAAGTATCCTTCATTGGATTACACATTCTGAGAAGCATTACGGCCATAACGCTTCTCAGATTCAAGTGTTTGGGGGATAAAAAGTGATGTATTTTTCCGTAACTGCAGTACTTCGAAGTGAAACGTTTCTCAAAATGCATTATACTATCCAAAGCTGCTGTACTCCTTACCAAGTAAGTTTTTATTGCAAACAATTTTCAGAGTCATTACCAAACGTATGCAATGCCTTTAACAACATGACACACACAGCAGCGTAACAGAAGCACTAGTCATCAGGTAGAAAAGGGGTGAAAAGAAATGAGCAGAATGCAGTTAGAATTGACCCAGTAACTGGGTGCTGCACTCCTTTTTTTTGTTATAGATTTTGACTTTATCGGTCGTAGTATGACCGATAAGTCAAAATCTAAAAAAAAAAAAAGGAGTACAGTGTTCCAATAACTAAGTCTACATAGACCCAGTAACTGGGGCGCTGTACTCAATTTTTTTTAAAGATTTTGACTTTATCGGTCGTAATACTACTACTAGCTAGTTATGTAGTATGACCGATAAAGTCAACATCTCATAAAAAGGAGTACAGCGCCCCATTACTGGGTCTGGGATCTACAGTCAGAAGATGCATAAGATGAAATAAGAACAGTAATCAGGAATGAGACAAGGGGGGGGGGGGTGGTGTACATATGAAAAAGAGAAGGTAAGTTAGCCCTGGTAGTAGTAGGACACCAGTCTCTGTTGCTCTGATGCACTGCAGAGCACGGAGACTGGTGTTCTGCCAGGGCTAAGCCTGACCCTGAGTAGTGTGTTATCTAGTTCATTGCCCCATGGTGTTACATCATGTATTAACTAAACTAGTGTCTAGTGAGTAACGCAATAACAGATAATAACACTGACATCATCATTGTTGATCCCAACATTAACAGAACACTAGACCCAGTAACTGGGGCACTGAACACCTTTTTTGAGATTTTTGACATCGGTCGTACCATGGAGGTTTTTCTACCTCCATGGTCGTACTAGTACATGTAGTACTACATTGTTGACATTTTGAAATTGTTGACATTTGACATTTTAAACATGTTATGCACGCGTTGGTTTGGTGATATGGACAACGGTGGCATGGGACTGGTCTATACATGGTCCACTTACATGTACATGTATGGTATAGGTCTTCACACTGGTAACTATGACATGTTCACCAAAACTGCAGAGGGAACGACAAGTGGCAAAATTTGTGAATTCTAAAACATCATTTTTTCCAATGACACTGGTCATGCTGGCAGTTTGGGGTCAAGTAATGTTAACATTAGGCTCGAAAATGGCTTAGGCCTGAGCTTTGCACACTTTGTACATGTAGCATCTAAACAACAATTTTGGTGCTCTCCCCAAACATTAAAATTTCAAGCCAGATACCTTCACCTGTTAGTGATTATTCTTCTTAGTAGTCAGGTGGAAACAAACCCTGGTCCTGTAGTTCCACAAAACCTAACCCAACCCCAATACCCATGTGGTGTTTGTAAAGATGAAGATCAGGACAGTGATAAAGCTCTTTTATGTGACCAATGCGATCTCTGGTACCATATATAAAATGTAACAGAGTTTCCAATATCAATTACAGTATCATGAAAAACATATCTAGTTTCTCTTGGATTTTGTGTGTGTGTGGTTCCTCAAATTTTGAAGCATCACCTTTTGATACGCCATCAATCACAAACTCTAATTCATTTCCACTGTTGTCTGATCTTGATGAATATGACCACTTCTGGTAATGAGGATAAAGACAGCTCCAAGAACCTCCACTCCCATAAAAGGCTCAACTAATCATTGTAAAGTGTATAGGCCTACTCCCCAAAATCGTAAACATGGACTAACATCTATGATCATAAACTGTAACGGCATCAAAGCCAAGACAAACAGGCTGCATTTCATGCTGCAATTGACCAACACCAACCAGACGTCATCTTGGGGTGCGAGTCTAAAATTGATGGTCAAATAGCTACATGTACCTATGAGCTGTTTCCAACAAGCTAGTGTGTACTGTAAAGATCATGATGCACATGGAGGTGGTGTATTCATCGCTACTAAGGACTCCCTTATAACATCTGGTGAACCTGACCTTGATGCAAATGGTGAAGTTGTTTGGGTTAGTAGTATACAGTTTAATAATGCCAAACCTCTATTCCTGGCAAGTTTTTAAAGACCACCAGGCAACAAAATACAGTCCCTTTATACTCTACACATCCCTTCCCAAAATGTTCAACCAAAATCAAAAAATCTAAAGCACATAAATCTAACAGACAGACAGACAGACTGGAAATCATACTGTTCATATCGTAACCATATCACCAAACTTGTGCGCAACTCCCATCATGACTATGTCAACAATGTCATTGGTACAAACTTATCTGAGAATCCTAAGTCTTTCTGGTCGTAAGTCAAGCTTATGCGAACAAAATACTTGGGTATCCCAACTCTAAAAACCACTGACAAAATGTGTAGTTCAGATTTAGACAAGGCTGAAGCACTCAATTCACATATCAAAAGTGTCTTCAATAAACCTGCCAATAAGCATTCACAGGTACAGTGCAAGGGGAAGTCACCATATAACCCCATTCCCCATCTTCATATTGGCACAGAGGGAGTGGCCAAGCAACTCTCAAAGCGCAACCCATCTAAGGCTTCGGGCCCAGACAAAATGCCTCCACGCTTTCTTAAGATTGTGCCATCTGAGTTCCGGCTTTAAGATTTCTGTTCCAGCAATCTTATGACACAACCACAGTCCCAACTGATTGGTGACAGGCTCTGGTGACAGCAATACAAGAGTGGTCCCAAAGCTGAAGCATCCAACTTCAGACCAATCTCATTGACAATCTGTTGTAAGGTAATGGAACATGTTGTGCTAAGTCATGTAGCCAAACACCTCAACTCCAATAATATTCTAATTGATGAACAACATGGATTCAGGGATCGCCTATCAACGGTTACACAATTGGCCAACTCAACTAACCACTGGTCTGAAACACTCAACCCCAGAAGCCAAACTGATGTCATCCTCCTTGACTTCAGTAAGGCCTCTGACAAAGTTTCTCATCACCATCTAGCTGTAAAACTCAGGTACTATGGCATCACAGACAGCACACTAGGCTGGATCAATTGTTTTCTCTCACACCGTAAACAAGCTGTTTCTGTTAATGGGACACATTCCTAATGGATTGATGTAACATCAGGAGTCCCCCAAGGTTCTGTCTTGGGGCCCATGCTATATTCCTTTTATACATCAACGACATAAATGAACACATCAATTCAAACATCAAACTCTTTGCAGATGACAGTATTGTGCGTGTGCAGATAGAGACAACAGAAGACAAACAGCATTAGTTCGACCACAAGTTGAGTAAGCCTCCAAGGTTTGGAACCCCAACACAGTTACAGACTTATGTCACCTAGAACAGCAGGTCCAGAAGAATGCTGCTAGATTTGTCTTTTCTGACTACGGAACAACAACACATGTATCACCGCTCGTAGACCAACTTAACTGGGATGGACTTCACACTCGTCGCCTAATCCGCTGTTCTACAAAATCCATTATAACTTAGTCAATATCACATTTCTCCTAGTGTCTCCAGCACGCTGTACATCTCTCACGACGAATTGATCACCCACTCAAAATACACTTCTTTAATAATACACATCAACATGATATACAAGTATTAGACCCAGTAACTGGGGCGCTGTACTCCTTTTTTGAGATTTTTGACATTATTTGTTGTACTAGCTAGTACGACAGATAATGTCAAAAATCTCAAAAAAGGAGTACAGCGCCCCAGTTACTGGGTCTATACAAGTATGTATTCTTTCCAAGGACTATGTTAATCTGGAACAGACTCCCACCATCTGCTGTTGTCCAGTCCCATCCACACAGGACTTCCAGAAATCAGCCATCCCAGCCATCAGAGCAATGCAGCCTCTGCATGGCAACAACATCCTTTAATTTCTTTCATTCTTTTTATCTCAGCACTTGTACATAGTGCATTTAAATTAATTCTTTTTCACCTTTTGCACTTTTTCTGCTGGCTGATGACCTTTGCATTTACATCCCAGTTTGGCTCAGCTTGAGCCGCTAGAGGGATTATTCTCTACCAAGAACCAAGAACTAGTGACTAGTGTAGTGTAGTACTAGTAGTACGACTGATAATGTCAAAATCTCAAAAAAGGAGAACAGCGCCCCAGTTACTGGGTCTACGTTAGGCCTAAGTATTAGAATAGGCTAATACAAGAGAAACTAGGGGAAAATTGTACTTACTAACCTTTCCTTGCTTCTATGCTCTGTACAATACAAAGCAAAGTGTAAGTACACAGTGTACTAAATTAAAAACCCTTGCTCTATGCTCTGTAAAATCTAACCAGACAGCTAGACCGCAGGCAGGTAAATATCTCTAAACCATGATACTCCAAACAACCACTCAGTCCCAGAGCCACACTAGAGCTAGAACGCCCTCTGTTGGCAGTTCAGTTTAATTTATAGTTTTATCAATGAGAAAAATCACTAAAAAGAACATGTAGAGCTTTCATTTATATAAAAACTTTAACAAGTACCGTAGCAATTAGCGCGATCAATTGCATCTTGTCGGACAAACAACTCGAATTTGTACCATGTAGAAAGAATTTTCTCCTTAAATGGGGCTGTGTCGTCATGATTACAGAAGGCTGTACGTGGAAAGATGACCCTCCCCCCCCCCCCGATTCTGCAAACGCGCGCGCGCTTTCCGTCAAATCACAAAGGGTGTGCTATCATTGATCTCCATTTACTGATGGAGATCAGTGGTGCCGTCTCTGTCAAACTGTGATGACCGCTGGCGCGCGCTCACGAGTAGTAACTTGGTTATTCCATACACTGCTATAATCGATCATGACGACACAGCCCCTTCAATGCTCAATAATAGGCTAGGACATTAGCCCATGAAAACTGAAACTGAAATTTAGGTGTCAATGTACAGTTTTTATTTTTCTTTTTTTTTTCGAAAGGCTGTGACGCTTCTAAACATTGAGTATTTTGCAATTTTAGCATGTCCTTTTTTTTTTTTTTTTTTTTTTTTAAATTAATAGACCGATTGCGCGACAATGTTTACATGTGGTCACGTGACCCCCTATCGGGATGACGTCATACAGCTGGTGAAAAAATACGTGTAAAGAGATAGGCCGTGACGACACAGAGTGAGTTCGAAAACAGTCGATTATACTTTCGTTAAGCGATGAATTAGTTAATCAGCCCCTTTATTTAAAGTAGTATGGTGAGGCATTAATTTAAATCACATCTCTGTTTCATAATTTAACAGAACTCTTCTGAAAAGAGGTTTTTTAAGCCATGTACTACCGGAGTCGGACGACTATTAGTATTATTTATGTAGCCACCCGTCTGTTATTTTGTTTGTAATACGTTGGCCTAAATCACTGTAAAAAAAGGATAAACAACGTTGGAAAAGTGAGCATTAATACCTAGCCTTGCAGAATTTCAAATAGGCAAAGGAATCACACAGTTTTGGATAGCAATTTCTTTAGAGGATTTCAGCTTCAAAACTTTGAAATTTCTGTGTTGAAAAGTGTGTGGTGATCGCGGTCGTCTGGCCTAACGTTCCGTCGCGCGCTGTACACATCGTGCACTTTATACGGTACTTTTACAATTTTCAAGACTTGCTGGAACTGTCCTTACTGGCTTTATTCAGCCACTTGAAGGTCTTTGGTACAAACTCTGGAATATGTTTCACAGATTTCGAGCAAAAAGCCTCGATCGAATTAACTAAATGCATTAATCATCGTGTACCTACCGTACCACCCTTTCCTATGGAGGATTACGTGTGTGTTTACATTTTTAACCCAACAGGGGTCACGTGACGCGGGTCGCGCAATCGGTCTATTTTATTTTTTTTGTCCAGGGGTTTGATGATCAGACGAGTCATGGTCAAAGCGGCGCTACACGATCTCTGGTTATTGGTACGAGCGGTGAAAGATTGCCGTATACTTGGAAACGAGGTTGGACGCACACACGGTACGGGTACCGACAGAGTATCACTGGTATCATGTAATTTATTTAATAAAATTCATACGCAAGATAAAGCGCACCAGTTACGACGTTGCTATCCGTGTGTGTGTGTGTTTTGTAGTCCTCGAAAAATGAAATTCCAATCAATGGTAACGCTAGCATAAAGCCAGATAACCACTTTAAAAGTATGGTAAGTATGAGTTTTAAACGAAAATATTGACACTTTATCCACAGGCAAATGTTAAAACTACAATAATCTATTTGGTAATCACCAAAAATTAAAACTTGTCGTTTTTTAAATACTAAATTTGAGTAGGATTCGATCAAGACTGCTTCGTTTCCATTATCAATAAACAAGTGGCAATGCTGATTGTCGGTTTCGGCCCGTCAGTTTTGCTGAATTGCCTGACCTAACGTAATCACGTAACAACGTTACGGCATTCATTTTAATTAATAATATGAGGCAAAAATGCTGTGGCAAAAATGCCGTAGCCGGCTGCCACTTTATCTCCTTTAATTTAGGTCAAATTATAATAAATTATATCCTTACCTAGACCCAGTAACTGGGGCGCTGTACTCCTTTTTAAAAAATTTTGACATTATCTGTCGTACTAGCTAGTACAACAAATAATGTCAAAATTTTTAAAAAAGGAGTACAGCGCCCCAGTTACTGGGTCTAATCCTTACCTGTCCAGAAAAAATGAGAAAGGTTGGCAGAATATATGTATACAGAGAGGAACAGGCACTTGAAGTTGAACAATTACAAAAGTGAGTGTTGAAATCATGAAAAATAAGCCATTTTCACATCTGCATTGTGCTTGACAACTCTACTCACTAAATGCCAATGTTTTAATTCCTTTGGGCATGAATGCGCGATGAAATGTCTGCTGGAATATTCTATTTTAAAGCTCAATTATTAGCATTTTAGCTACCATTCTTTGAGAGGAATGTTAAAAAAGAGAAATAAAGCCCAGCGTCCATTAACAAATCTAAAAAATCCCTTAGAAAATGGCAGTCGAATATGGAACCTCTTCCCATGACGAGCATATCTTTTCTTGTTTTTGGTTGCATGACTGAATCTAATTAGTGGTCAGCTAGACCCAGTAACTGGGGCGCTGTACTCCTTTTTTGAGATTTTTGACATTATCTGTCCTACTAGCGCCCCAGTCCGTGGTATATTTGGAAAGTGCTCCGATTCGGAGTCCGAAGCGGTTTTTTCTGAATCAGTTACAAAATTGTCAAAATTGCAACAAGGACTCGACAGAATTGCTTGAAAATCGCCTACTGGCTTCTTCAAGTATTTACGGTGAAATAAAATGCAGTTAATTGTACTCACGATCATTTTTGGTCCTCCAGATCGATGATTTTTAGCCCACTATCACGCATATATCAAATTTGCCGTTAGAATCGCCATTTTGAACGTGATACTCAACGACCGTTTCCTTATGTGTATAAACGATGCAAGGAAGGATTGCGTGTTCGCTGAGGCCCTAACTTTCATATTGTTTTCCGCGCAGTCAACGCAGGATACCAGGCTGTGTGTAGCGCCAATGTTCGCTGATGCCCTGACATGCATATTGATTTGCGCAGTCAACGCAGGATACCAGGCTACACAGCTGGTATCCTGCATTGACTGCGCAAATCAATATGAATGTCAGGGCATCAGCCTGGTATCCTGCGTTGACTACGCGGAAAACAATATGAAAGTCAGCGTTTTAGACATAAGGAAACGGTCGTTGAGTATCACATTCAAAATGGCGATTCTAACGGCAAATTTGATATAATGCGTGATAGTGGGCTAAAAATCATCGATTTGGAGGACCAAAAATGATCGTGAGTACAATTAACTGCATTTTATTTCACCGTAGATACTTGGAGAAGCCAGTAGGCGATTTTCAAGCAATTCTGTCGAGTCCTTGTTGCAATTTTGACAATTTTGTAACTGATTCAGAAAAAAACCGCTTCGGACTCCGAATCGGAGCACTTTCCAAATATACCACGGACTGGGGCGCTAGTACGACAGATAATGTCAAAATCTCAAAAAAGGAGTACAGCGCCCCAGTTACTGGGTCTAGTGGTCAGCAATATATCAATGATTATAGCAGTGACAATCATTTTGTGGTTCTTGGTCACATCCTTTTATTATTATTATAAATGTTATTAAACCTAACTCTGGTCTTGAAAATAAACAGTTGAAAAGATAGAGTGTTATGATTATCACAACTAACTAGACATTTAGACCCAGTGACTGGGGCACTGTGCTCTTCTCTTTTTTTTTTTTTTTTTAAACATGATTGGTCGCACTAGCGCCCAAAGTAAGCATTGGGTTATGGCTCTGATGAGAGCGGTTTGCTATGATGGTGTGACTGTGATACCCTGTTACCCAAAATTTCCTAAATTATGACAAAGACCAGAAGACTCAACAAAGTAGCCTACTGCTTTTCAAGATATCCGATAACAAGGAATCCAATTCTCTGAAATTCGAATTGCCCACCATGTGACATGTGAAGTGAGATTGCCATACTTTATAAATGAGCAATATGGCGCTTCTTGCACCATTTCTCCCCATGAGCAATTAATGTAATTTATAAAAGAAATTAAAACATTTTTTAATTTTTGTTACTTATCGTTTCTTTTTGAAAGGAACATTTTGTTGAGTAAAAATGAAATAGACTCATGTCATGATGTTTGATTTATTCTTGTTTTATTCATACATGATTAAGCCTGTATGGAACCTTAATAAAAAAATCATTTATGAACTTGATGTTTTGCAAAGCGCCCTCTGCTGTTCGATCTATCTAACAGAATACAAACACCCCTTGCGCATAATGGGACTGCCCTTCGATTCTGTGTCAATGTTATAAAACATTTTCAAGTTGAGAAGAGTTTTTGTGAGGATTTTAGGACCTCTTACCACATTTACTTGTATTGTCAAGTTTAGTTTAGAAATTTCAAGTTTAGTTTAGAATTTTCAAGTTAATCTGGTACGAGTTGTAGGTGCTTACCAAGTCAATAATTAGTAGGACGAATGCAAACCTTTCATTAAAATATAATGCACTGGTTGAGGAATGTATAAATGTTGCTTTAGTTGCAGCCACTACAAACCAAACAAAAGATTGGCCATATTATTATCGGTTAGTCCCTGGGCCAACCCATTCTCTATCCTTGGCTTTACTGCAGCTGTACCCAATGGACCTTTCCCATGAAATATGCTAATTACATTCACACATATGCGTACATACCCTGTTGGTTGGCAAACGCCACAGAAATGTGCACAAAGCAGACGCACAAAGCACGTATGCGCCACGCTTCCATCAGTCCCATGCAAAAGGGCGCACTGTTCCCAAAATTTTGCCAACCAAAATGTAAGTCCGCACGCGTGATGTCCAATTTACATATTTCATGAGAAAGGTCTATTTACTTCACTATTCGTTGGTCATGATTTTAAATCTGACGACTGATCGACATCAAATAGACTCAACATTTTCACGAAAGTTGGTGATCTTTTCAAACAACCTTTATGCACCCTTTTAATTGCCAATGATCAGGTACAGTGTAAGTGGGCATGTTTAAAGTCATGACCAACTAAGTGATTTGGGTACAGATGTATGGTAGGGCCAAGCATATGGAGTGGGTAGGCCCTACATTGGAGCTAGTTCCCCATTTGCTTCAACTTCAAGTGAACTTTTTTAATATGCTGTACTGCAGACATTGTGTCATATGGGCCTACACGTAGTCCCACAAAGCAGCAGAGGATACATGTAATATAAGTGCTTTTTTAAGACTTTTGGGATTATGTTATCGATGTCATGTCTAGTTACACCCTACTACCAACTAAAACTGTCAACATTATTTTTTAAAGAAAAAGCTAATGTACAGTAGTTGTAGTGTAGTAGGGCTGCAGTAACCACAGCTTTTTAAAGCATTGTGAGTGGATGGTAGTTCAAGAAACTTTGTTAAATTGGGACTGCAAAACCTATAAAAGTACATTGTAAAATACACTCATATCCTAATGCACCTTAGTGTATATTCCTAGTGGCAAAACAATATACCATTTTGAGATATGGTGGACACAATGCTAAGACGGTGTTTGGTTTGGGTAAATCTGTCTATATACATCTACACCTAAACCAAACAGTGCACTCCTTAGAGTGTACACCATACCTCAAAAAGGCTAACTAAGTTGTATTTATGAATAAACGTCTTACCAAGAGAAAAAGTTAGCAAGATTTAAAGAATTTGCTGGAGGAGAAAAGGGTCATTCAGTTGAATTTGGCTTTCACATTTTAATTTTTTTTTACATTCTTGACTGACTGTGAGAAGTCAGGGCGCCTGGTTGCAAAAAAAACCGTGATGGCTAACAATTCCCTGTTGTCTGTATTTTCATTTAGCTGGTGATTGTGACTGAAAATTATATACCACTATAGAAAGTTATACACAGCTCATTGCATACAAGTACAGACTATGCAAATGTCACGTGACACATTACCTGACAACAAACAAGGAGTCAAAAAGTTGTGAGCATTTAACTTTTTTTTCAATATTCAAGAAATTATTCATCATTATTAATGCTAATTAAAAGTAAGCTTAAAACTTGGACTTAATTTCACATGAACTTTCATTACAAATATTGTACATGAGTAACTACCCTGTATTCACTGTTGATTAGTGTTGATATTAATGCAATGTGACATTTCATGTGGGTACCAAGGGTCATATAAATGAAGAAAAGTCCCAAACAGCCCAAGTGTATGTTTTTTAAGAGCCTGTAACTTGAAAAGTGATGTTATTTTGTAACAGGGTTTAGAATTTTACAATGTATGTATCATTTTATAGTAGGCCTACATGTATACCTGTATCTTATCTTAGTGTACATGTACATGTAATAGCCCTCTGAAAATGTCCCATCCATTCTAAAGCAACTGGGAGGGAGGATAGAGGTGACAGGGCTTCATATTTTAAGGGTTTGTAGATGTGTCTAAAATTTAGCAAGGAGTTTTAGGACTTTCTGAGTTTCTCACTAACAATGACTTAGCAATGACATGTAGCGCATCGTGGCCGAGAGGTCTGGTGCACTGAATTCAAGTTCTGGTGGCTGAGTCATCACAATGTGGGTTCAAATCTCAGTCCAGGCACTTGTGTCCTGGAGCTAGACACTTAACTATGATTGCTCCTTGGCATTTTTGTCCTAACTTGAGGATCCTGCGGAGTAATGAAGTACATGTGTAGAAACATGGAATGACCCAATAATAATTTTACATGTACAGTAAAGACTGTTACCATTCCTCATGAACGCTGTAAATAGAAATATGGTTAGAACTACATTGTATGTTGACCGGCAGACTAATGTAATTGTCAGGAAGTGTTGCTTTATGAGTCCTAAGAGGTTAAACACTACAGGGTCATGGAGTGGTCAGATGTTTGTACATGTACAGTGTACAGTGTACAGTGTACTCATGTGTTCAGTGTGCTCTAGGACAGGAAATACTGCAGTTTGTATTGTAATCATTGCGTACATGAGTAGGCCACAAATCGGTTTCAATCACTCAAGCATATTAATTTTTAATGGACTATGCAATGCTTAAACTTGTATCCAATGCTACAATGGACATGGGTACATGTACATGTATTTGTATACATTTATGTACTTGCAAGTGCTATTAAATCTCCAGGACCCCAGTGATGAAAGTGCACATTATATACACATTTATATAAAAAAAATGTACATATTGTTACTTCCTTCTGTGTTATACACGTATTATAAATTTAATGAGAACAGAATTAGGTGGCCTAATCTCAGAAGACATTTGGAGCTTTTATAAGACACTTCCTCCTTGAGTCTACAGTGTATTATACATGTGTTTAAATAGCCTGCAGTAGTACAGAAGACCTTGATTCAATGTGTGAATAGAGACTATAATGTAGTAGAGTGGACAAGGGAATACATCATGTGCAAATTTGCAATATTGGTATCACAACAGTTAGGTTGTATCAAACTGATAAAAAGACCAAGTCTACTCATTTGCAGCTAGTTACTTTTGCTAACTTTACTAATGAGGAAATGATGGGCAATTACATGTAACCTAATTTAATGTTAGTGTTGTTAAGGATGTCCAAGTGATAAAAGTATTACTGAGTAAAAAAGACAAAAATGAACTAAAGATGGGCTTGCTTGAATAACTAAGTTCCAGTCCCTTGAGCTTCCCTTTGTACAGTAGGCCTACACGTAGTGGTCCACATATTTTGTTTTAGTATTAAGCACTGCTTAAATTTTTCATTTTGATTCTACTTCATTTCTCAGTGCTACGCAGCTGAGTTTTTTTCTATATCTTTAGGCCTACATGTACATGTACATGTACATGTACCATGTACATAGTGTACAAAAATATAAATGTACAGGACATGCCATTATTTAGTGCCGATGATAGCAAACTCCAGAAACACACAACTAATTTTCGGAATATTAGCTGCAGCTTATGAATTGATTTTCAAAGCAAACCATACGATATGCTCTGAATCTTGGCAAATAATTGAATAGTTTGTTGTGTTGATGTCTGAACGATTAAAAATAACCCACATTCCATAGACGATCCCACCTCATTAATTTGCAAAGAGAGGTCTTTTCTGTGCGTTGCAAACTTACATCTACTGCAAAAAAGTTTATGCTTATTGATGCAACTTACAGTGGTGTGGCTTAATACATCAACGTAAAGAGCCACAGCTTTTATTCCCAAAATAACAGTTCACAACACATACGTATTATGTACAATTACACATTCGTGTAGTGTAACAAAGTATTCATGTACACCAACTTGTACATTATGTAATCATGGGGAAGGAAAGGAACATGTACATGTACATGTACTGTGGTATACATGTACATACATGTACAATGTACATGATGTACAAACATGTACATGTACACTTGTAGGTTGTACTAGTGTTCTGCAGTTACTGTACAATGTACAATGTACATGCTTCAGTTATTGCTTCTTCATGTTGTTTTCTTACAAATAAGAAAGGAGAATTGTACAATTGTTTGCAGAACTGATGTAAATGATGGTATGCCACAGTGATGAAGACAATGTACATTACATGAGCACTTGCAGAATGCAGTTGTTATACATAGAGCATCATAGAGCAAGTATGGTTGTTATGTATGTACATTTTATGTAGATCTTGAGTTGGAGTGTTCAAATCTTGACATACAATGGGTACATGTGCAGTTGTACATGTACATCTATTACATAAGTGCTTTGTGGACGGATTTGTTTGTAATATGGTTCAACCATTGGTCCAGTTAGCAAAGCATTGCTGTAGGGTCTGTACATGTAAGTGGGAATTAGTGAGAAAAGTAGAAGCCTTTTAACACAAAGGAGCATTGGTAAAAATATGCTGTGCTGGGATGTAGATGTATAAACAGAGCTGTGGGTACACATTGGCTCATAGCACTGATTGTATTGAGCATTTGGACAGGTGTAATGGAGTCCAACAAGTGGTTAGGTGATATTTTCATTTGTAATTGAATAGTTTCTTCCTCTGTAGTTGAAGTCTCATCTTGTCATCGGTGTCATTGCTTTGAAACCAGGACAGTTAAGGATAACAGTTTGAAACTGATGATTGCTAATAACCTGTGAATGAACTTTCGAGAGTTATTCATTATCAATTTGCTCGTTTTTTATACTGCATAGTTGTTTAATTAATGTTAGAAAAATCAGCCTTCTTCCATGACCTGACAGGTTGACTACTCTTTTATATTAGAGCAAAATTGTACTTGAGCCTTGGCGCTGATTTTAAACAGTTTTGAAATCAACATTATGAAGAATACAGTTTTGAAATCAACATTATGAAGAATATAAACTAACTCTTCAAGCATAAATTTTATTTTAGCCTCCAAAGTCACCAGCAAAGAGTGCTAAAGGAAAGAAGGGAAAACTGAGCAAGGCAGAGAAAGAACGACTAAAAAAGGAAGAATTGGAGCTGAAAGCTAAAGAAGAAGGTATGTAATGTCTGCATCTTATCAACCATAATGCCAGCTAATATCAGCTAATATTTGTTATGACAAAGTTTATAGTTTAGCAGTTCACCTAAAAATATAATGTAATGGATATTTTAACTGTTTGCCTTAAAAATGAACCTCAGTAATGTGTGTAAATTGTACAGGTGTGGATGATGCCAGTTTTCCAGCTATTGCCAGAATTCTGGCTTTTTCATGTTTTTCCAAAATAAATCTGATGCTCCGTTTTAGATCAGGCCGAATTTTTTTCTTTTTGTACAGCACATGCTCAGATTAAAAAATTATCGGTGCAAAATTTACAAAGACTAGCCCATTACTTGGCCATTAACTGGACAAGTGCAAGTACATGTACACCATGTACACAGTGCTTGATATGTGTGACAAAACGTGGTCATTGCGTTTCATAGCAAGCACTTTCTGAATTGTTTTACTGCTACCAAAATGAAGGATGGAAAAGGTGTGGATTTGGAAGAAAAATGTTGCTAGGACTGTAACGCGGCCCAATTTCATGGCGCTGGTTACTAAAGAATTCTTGGCTTACACAGAGCCGTGTAAAGCGCTCTAGCAGGGTGTACATTGTAGGTGCAGAATTCCACGGTAAGCAGGGCCATGAAAATGGGCACAGGTGTGTAGACTAGATACAATGTAGTTTGAATGTATCTGTAATACTGCATGTAGATTCTGCACAAATGTTGGACATGATGTACCTGGTATGCATACATCAGCGTGCCCATATGATGCTCTATGCAAAATATTTTCTGGCTCTGGAGTCAAGAGCTACTGGCATCCCTGCAAAGAGGTTATTTTGTTGTCATTCTGTCTGTCTGTCTGTTTGACTGGGCTAATGAGAGCTACATTGTGGGATGTTTTTCAGGTAGGAGCTGTACCGTGTTTTTATTAGATTGTGGATTTCATTGAAACTTAGTGGAAAGATTAATCCTTGATCAAGGACCAATTGGTTAGATTTTTCTGATCATGTGATGTCATCAGGTGTCATATTACATTAAATTCAAAGCTTATTATTGCTAATAATCCCTGCTAATAATAAGCCTCGTGAAACTTTTTGCGGGCGAAAAACAACCAGCAAGCCGCGGCTTATAGGCCGAAAATCACGGTACCTAGATAAGAATCTAGCAATAGCATCATGATGATGTTACACTATCAGGTGTCAACTTACACTTTTGTCAAAGTTTATTATTTATTATTGGATCTTTGCATCATTTGTGAAAATTCAATTGATGCAATAATTTATAGTACTAGTGGCCTCACTTGTCATTGCTTTTTGTTTAAACTAAAAGTTCAAATACAAGATATACCTGTTTGACTTGTATGATAAAGTTTTCTGCATGATTACATTTCCCACCTTTTTGAGCATTCCCAGCATTCACCACCAGTAAAGTCCAATATGTAGTATTTTTCCCAACTGCTCACATGGCAGAAGTTTGCTCTCTACGGACAGGAATGACTGCTTAAAATCTAGTTTTGTTTTTAAACAAATTGCAGCTACATACTGTACATGTACACCATGTAGTGTACATGAAAGTACTGTACTGTACACTACATGTTCATGTATGTACACACTGTACACATGTAACTAACTGACTTGCCACTACATATTCAAATAATAAAGTAGAGGTTTTATGCATGTCATTATTTAGAACATGTGTAGGTGTTGTGACTTTTACATCATTTGTTGTGATTTTTACATCATATGATACAATAAATGTACATATTTAATGTATGTATTAAATATATTTTGTTCAAAAAAACAACTCAAATCTTTGATGTTCACATTTCAAAATGAAAGATTTAACCCTAACCCCCTTGAGTGATTTGCTAGGATCCTTCCTACATGTAACTCTAACAAAATCCAACACCATATGGTTATTCAATAACCAAACTGTTTGACACTGATTATGGTGGTACATTGTTCCTGATTTTAAAGCATAACCAGTTTTAAGCTGAGTTTACTTGTGCAGTCCTCAGGATTAAACAAAACATGAAGTTTGATTTGGATGAGTTGAAGATGGTTCAGGAGTAATGGAATGGCAGTGATAATGCATATATCCTGCTCAATTGATTGATTAACAGGAAATACTGCTAATTAAGATTGTTAACCAAAGATTTCCCCTCAACTTTCATACTCCAATCATGCTACTCCATAATGAAAATTCTAGTATTTGTCATCTGCATGAAATGATGTGTATTGTACAATGTACACTGTAGGCCTATGCCCTAAACCTTTCATAAACAAAAGTTCACTTTTGCAGTTTTACATTTTGATTTTGATGGAGGTACATGTATGCACTATGTACATTGACCTTGTAAGAGTTAGCACTTGTACCTTATTCATGGCCTAAAGTTAAAGGTTTGGTCTGAATTTATTTCATGTAGGCAGGAAAAACAGTGTTTTGAGACGCCCATTAGGTGTGATAAAGCACTATATTTATAAGAACTGCATATTATTATTAGTAGTAGTTTTACATATAAAGCCATCATGATTTAAAACAGCGCCCTCCCTGGCCGATGTGAATGCTTCCATGGTACATGTACATGTACATGTATGTCCTCAGGGGTGGTAGTAAATAAGCAAGGGGTCTAATTAGAGGGTATTTTCAAATGGTCATTGACAGTTTCAGGCCTAAGCTATGTAGATTTCACAAAACAATGAAGTCCACATACATGTAGGCCTACTTAAATTTTGAATACCTCCATATTGATTTGCTTTGTGATATTACTTAAATTTTGGCTATGGTGAAACTGAAGGCTTTGTGAACATAGAATTGAACATGTGTAAAATTTAGTTTTTGTTCTGGCTCGGCAGAAAAACTGAAGATTGATGTGTTAGGCCTACTACATATAGGAGTAGGGCAATAGAGCAAGGACCTCTGTCCTTGCCCTATGATAGGGCTAAGGTTCAGTAATTGTACAATTTGTAAACAACTGCCCTCTTATGTACATGTACAAGAGAAACAGTGTCTGTGTGGTTTAATTTTCACATTTGTGGTGTTTTAATAACAATGTACAGGTGTTTTTGTTTAATATAAGCTTTAGGAACATTTTAGATGATTGGCGAGTTGAGATTGGACACTAATGCTTGATAACTGTGAATCAGCATAAAATGCTTATTGTGATTCAGCTGTTCAGTGAAGTAACTGGACCAAATGTGGTGGCTCAAGGGACCATCACAATTCACCAACTGCCAATACAAATCACTCTTATACACACAGTACACACTATCAAATCAACTGTTGTTATATCATTTTTAGCAATCAACAGTGAGTCAGCTTTTAAGCAAAAGAAATTAAAGAAAAAAGTGTGTAGCGATGGGACACTATTATTCCCCGACCTGCCAAAGTAAGTCAAAGTCAGATTGTAACCTGTCAGAAATCAATTCCTTAAGATGTGTAACTCCCCAATGAGCTTGTTCCTTAATATGTGTTGAAGGTTAAATCCTATAGGTGTTTTATGTAGTATGAATACATATTATATTATATTACATTGTACAACATGTGAAATTGTCATTTTCAGTGGTAAGATAATGGGCAGCAATGATTTTGATTGTTTTTTTGTGTGGGTTAATTTGAATAGAAGATGCACGTATCAAAGCTGAACAAGAAGAAAAAGAACGATTGGAAAGAGAACGTCTTGAACGAGAAGAGCGACAAAGAATAGAAGCTGCTGTAAGTACATGTAAACACATGCACACTTTACATACTTAGTGTACATTGTAGAGACACTATTACTATTTGATGGGGGGTACTTGCTGCTGTAGTCTCTACTTGCAAACATCAACATGGACAGTATCCACCAGCTGTAGGATTCCAGAGTTGAAAACAAAACAAAGATATTTAACAGCACCTGTAACCAGTAAGTAGTTACCATGAGGTTGGGCATTATACATGTACACTGTAGGTGTACATGTACATGTACATGTAGTACAGTGTAATTTACATTAGTTTACCACAATGAATTAATAGACCGATTGCGCGACCAATGTTTACATTTATGTCATCATGTGACCTATTGTGGGTACTACATCATCTGAGCTGATGGCAAACTACGTGCAAATGCATGCCTCGATCGACAGAGTCACACCAAAAGTCGGCTTTTGGTAATAATAACATAGTTACATGTCGTAAGCCATTGTATTAAAATTATATGTTGTGACATTGATATTAATCACATTACTGTTTCATAAATTACCAGTATTGTACTACAAAAGAAGTTTATTTTGAGTTATGCACTACCGGCATCGGACGACTATGTACAAAAAAAATGTAGCCACCCGCCTGTTATTTTGTTTCTAATGTAGGCCTAAATCACTGTAAAAAAGGGTAAAGAACGTTGGAAAGTGAACATTTATACCTAGCCTTGCAAAATTTCAAATAGGCAAAAGAATCACAAAGTTTTGGAAAACAATTTCTTTTGATGATTTAGCTTCAAAACTGTGAAATTCTTGTGTTGAAAAGTGCGTGTTCGCGGATGTCTGGCCCAAACGTTCCGTCGTGCAACTACACTACCGCATTGTGCACATGTATACGTTACTTGTATAATTTCCAAGACTTGCTGGAACTGTCCTTACTGGCTTTATTGGGCCACTCCAGGGACTCTGGTAAAAACTCTGGAATACTTTTCACAGATTTTGAGAAAAAAAAAGCCTCGATCGAATAAACAAATGCAACAATCATCATGTACCGTACCGGATTGTCCTATGCAGGACATTGTGTTTGTTTACATGTAATACCCACAATAGGTCACGTGACCCGGGTTGTGCAATCGGTCTATTACAGGATTTAGGCTGGGGAATTCACCAATCCATCAGAACTTATGTACGCGTGTAAGTTGCTCTATTGGGGAGTACGTTGTTTTGAAATGATAATAATAATAATAATAATAATAATAATAGTAATAATCACAATGGATGTACATGTATAGAGGTCTTGTTGCAAGCCTCAAAATGCTTTACAGTACATGATGCTAATAAATGTATTATGTTTACTCAATGATTGAAATTGACAACAAAATTCAGCATAAGCTTTCTGAAATAGCTTTTAAAAATTCCACTAATCCTAAAAGTAAAATCAGTTAAATGAGTTTGCAAATATAGTAGATTTTGGACCTGTGGTCAGTTTGATAAAATACCAGTTTGTGTTATCAGAATGGCAAGGTAATTTTGCAATTTCCTGTTAATAACTTTGTATAAAGAAAAAACATGTAGAACCATTCCACAGAGGAACCCAGTGGATGGACATTAAGGTGCAATAAATTTCTTCCTTCCTACACGGTAAAATTGCCTGTTAATTCCCATAAGACAAAGAAACTCTGATTTGCTGAGTAAACTGGTGGGACAGGAAGGCAGCATTTAGAGTCTGAGCGAGTGTATCCCATGTGACATTGAAGTTAATTTCTAGAGGAAGGAAGCTATCTCAGTTGGTTATGTAGTGATGACATTGTGTATATAGTACCCTGAATACTGACTTACTGGCCCATTCAGTCACTAGGTGTGCAGCAGTCAGGATCACACTTATATGGGTAAGTCAATTATACACAAATTCATATGCAGCAAGGTAATGGGCATAAGTAAGTTGGATTTCAAGTCCTTCCTTTTCTTGAGAAATCATTGTGGCTACAAAAGTTTAGCTCTTCTCTACAATGTTAACTTACTTTTGTGGTGACTGAATCTCTGAAAGCTGTTGGTGGACAATTTTATAAGTCAGTTTGTTGTAGTGAACTTTTTAATGTGATATAAATGTATTTCTGTGTTTATTTCTCAGGAGAGTCAGCGCCATGCAACTGAAGTGAGTGAGTTGATATCTATCTTGGAGGGTAATGATATTGCTCTTGTAAACATAGATGATGAGAGACGAGCTAAAGCCAAGGTAATCTTTTGATAATTGTATGCATTCCCACCTAGAATGTCACCAACTCACCTAAAAATGAATCCTTTCCACAGTTCCAAATGTACCACTTGTGCAGGATTTTATGGTCTAAAAGCTTTGTCAGATGAGGCAAACTTTCACGGGCAACCTGGAGGTATGCAAAAAGATCACTTTGGTAGACCAGGAGTAATTTATGTAAAAGTGTTTCAGTATCCAATGAAATTATGTAAAAATTGAAATGTGAATGCCTTTTCTTCTTGGAGATTGACTGGTTGCCTGTAAATTGCCTTGTGTGACATGGCCTTAACATTAAGTAACTTTGGATGTTTTTGAAGAAAGAGTTCCAATGAATCTATATAAAAGGAGGAATAGTATAGCAGTTTGCTAGCTTGTTCATCCAACATTCCTTATGCTTACATGCATGTCTACAAAATGCCACTTTACTTGGCTAAATAAAAATACAGATCAGTTTCACAATGCTAATAAGGAACATTTTCTCAGTGAATGATGATACTGCTGTACTGTTTTACCAAAATGCTAATAAAAATAGTATGCATTTTTGGAGGTGATTTTAAACAAAGTATCAAGCGAGATACACATTACTTACCACTGTAGATCAGGCCTTAGCCACCTCCCAGAATTGGGAATTATCCAATAATCCCTGGTATAAGGGAGATATCCAGCATGAATTTCAGTACCGTTTGTCCCTCTTCATATTGGGCAACTGAAGTGTAACACAGTGAGTGCATGCACAGTGCACATTACACAGTGGAATGCCCAGGCATGTTATAATGTCACCTGCTCTTGACATCGAACAAAAACAAAAAAATATTTCCAGCGTGTTTATACGTATGCCAACGGACATTTTTAAAATGGGTTAATCAGGATTCCATTTTCAAGAAAATTTGTGCTTGTCACCTTGCGTGAAGTGGTTAAGTAACCATTCCAGTAACCATCTCAACTCATTGGCAGTATTCAAATAAGTACATGTAGACTAAATGCAACCTTGTATCTAACCATCTCTATACTGTGCAGGTCTTATGCACTTTTAACAGTAGGCCCCTTTACGTGTGCAATTTGTTTTTCCTTTCACATGTTAAAACAATGAACTTAGAAACCCAAGGTTGGCAAAAGTGTGTAAATGCGCATGAGACTTTACACAGCTTAGTAATGGCCTGTACCAAAACAAGTCACATAAATGTTCAACGATAATGACTTCTTTATCTGAGCTGAGAATGATGGAGATTGTTTTATTTTAGTGGCTTTTGAGACAATATTCAGAGGATGTGCTGATCAGGTCTTTGCTTTCTTCGTCTTTTTTGAGTTGGAGGATTGTTCATGTATTTCATTTCATTTTACATTTAATTGAAAGAGGTGAAGTTGCATCACACACAAGTAAAACAACCCTTGTTAGGATCAATTCTCTTCATTTTTATTAGTTCAGAGTCTGTAAACCTCTACAGTGTAATATTAAGGGAATAAAGGTGTGATGAGGAGGTTTTTAACTATTGTTTAAAACCGATGAGGGGCCTGGTGGCCGATAATTGCCCGAGCCGAAGGCGAGGTCAATTATCGGCCACCAGGACCCCCACATACAAAAACCTTCAAAAATTGAGAACAAATCCGACAGTTTCTCAGCTCGACTCTGCGTTGAATTTCTATCCATATTAATGGGCCAATTCCTTGAACGGAATGTCGATCTTCATGTCTCTGCAGCTGTTATAGGCACTTGATGCCCTCTCGGCCAATCAGAAACCCAACAGCTGGAAACACGTATACTTCTTTATTCTGATACAGGGGCTATATTTTTCATTCGCAAGCTAGCCGGTTTTAAACACTTTTTTCCGTGTTTATATCACCCGTTTAAACATGGCCACGTGATGCCCTCTTGGCCAATCAGAATAGATAAACTGTCTCAGGTATTTATGAATTGATGTTATTCCCTGTTGTAATCCTTAATCTGGATATGATGTGGTTGTGGTTTTTTTGTGTAGTGGGAGCGTTACATGCGATGTGATGGTACTCCAGACCCTACTATCGCTGCTGAGGTTAATACCTATATTAATCTATGGCATGAAGACACTAACAGCAACAATATTGATGCAGTTATTAAAGAGAGTAAGCAGACATTGGCTGTAAGTACATTTGGGAACTTTTTCTTCCTACATGTGTACCTGCTCACTTGTTGGCAATTTATGAACAACTTTGAGAAACAAATTGATATTGACAAAAGAAGAAAAAAGAAAAACGATACCAACCCCTTTTTACAACAGCTTTTTACACAGGGGCTTGTCACATGATCAGACTGAGGTTTAGCTTTTATGCAAACTCTCTTATAGAGCTAAAAGTGAGAATATGATATATGTAAGTCACGATTTGACTGTAGGTACATCTTCTCAAGTTGCGCAACTGCTGTGGGCCAGGAAAACATGCCGCAGTAGTTGATGCTGGGTGATTAGTTATTAATGGGATTATGTTGTCAACATGAAAAGTGTGCTATACTTACACACAGCTTGTGATTTCTGTAATACTGCAATATTAGTGGGGTGTTATTCTGTAGTGCCAATGTTTTACGTTTATGTATGAAAAGAAAGAGTTCATAACCCTGGAAATTTAAAGCACAACTGATATTTGTGCTAATGAGGCTGCATAACTATCTGTTTCTAGTTGTCCAAAGCAACCATAGTCAGTCACAGTGAATGGCTATACACACACTATGATAAAACATGTTCAAGCATGTTACAACTACTACACGTATTAAGAAGCATACATGTAGGTTCCCCCACTATTATTGCTAATCTGCACTTTAAAAGTAGTCAGAACCTGTGAAAAAAAACATTACAAAGTCTGATTGAACTGCCATAGGTTATCAGAACTATGCAGCATATCAACCCCTGCAAAAGTACATGTATTAAAATGAATGATGTTTTGTATTCAGATCAATTACATGAATGTAGGAACAATGAAGAAATTCACCGTCAATCAAAATCAGTGATCAAGAATTGAGCATGCCCAAATCATCAAACATAAACTGCATAAAATGTATTACATTGTGGGTCGTACTCACTTGGGTCAGAATCACAGCTGGTTGTATAACAATGCCAAACAAATACAAGATATACATTCCTGATTTAATCAAAATCAAAATAAATAAATAAATAGATAAATAAGTGTAGGTTGAATTTTGAGTTACATATATATGGGTGCTTGTTTTCTTACATAGTTGGTATCTGAGCTGGAGTACTTGCTTGAGGATACACCTGAGAAGGATCTTAGTGAGACAGAAGCGGAGCGCTACAAAGAAACTATCACTGAGTTACAACATCTACTCAGTAGTAAGCTTGATGCAGCGACTGTACTACTGCTGAAGGTATGTTACCTACCACACAAGGCAATCACAACCTAACATAACTATAGATAGCTAAACCTGCTGTAGGTTCAAGTACATGAAGCTTACATTTGTCAAATGTAATACCTTCATACACTTATTCCTCATATGGTTGATTCTTAATATTTGTTTCCTGTAACATACTTGTACATTGTATGTCCACGATGGAAGCTTTATAAATGCAAGTAATTAGTTATTTGCAAGTACAACACAGTTTTGTTCAAGCTCAATTATGATTATGTTAGTTTAAAGATAAGATTAGAATCCTTTGTTATTGTGCATCCTCCTTCTTTTATTTAAAAACAAAAAACATATTTAAAAATGTTGAATGTGTACTCTGCTTAAATCTCAAATAAGTTATTTGAAATATGGTTTGTTTGCCTTTTTATTTCTTGTATTGTTTTTTAAAGTAGCTGTTGAGTAAGTTGTCAGGATAATTATAATTGGCAGTTTTGTACTGATTGATAATTCTTTTTGAAATAAAATTATTCTCAGAAAAAACAGTATGCAAATGTACCAGATCAAACCAAGTGTCAAACTTATTAATTTGAAACTGTTACAATATGTTATGATAAATATATTTTATTTCAAACAATTTGCTAAACTGTTATGCTAATGTGCATATTCAAACAATTCGGTTTTCATTATTGTTTTTGCAACATGCACAAATTGTAAGCATAAAGTCCCGTTCGTACTTCACATATAAAAGAATGTTTGTGATGCAAACAATCATGCAATGTTTTCTTGTTACAAAGCAATGAAATCCACTATTTGCATCAAGTATGGGCAGGAGGATTTGATTCATTATTTTATTATCATGTTTATTAAATCATTGCTATCAATCACAGCTTATTGTAATAAGGATTATGAACATGAGCAGCTGTACTCTTGCAAAGCAAAAACCAATGCTGCACTATCCCTTAAAATTGCTGTGCATGTACCTCATTATAGACCATATGCAACTGACATTATCATACCACTTGTTACCATTTATTGAGTTGTTTCTAGCCATGATATCCAAAAGACAGCCAGACACATAGATCAAGTTTTTACAACCAGATGATTGTGTCTAAAATAGGTGGCTCACCTCACAAAATACTCAAATTAAAAATTCTAAAGTAAACCCTAATACAGGAACTTAATTAGAGATGGATATACTTGTAGGGCAACCTTTTCAGATGACTTATTCCTTGATCAAAACTGTAATGTTTTAGTACAGTTATTGCTGTGCATGTTTCTTTGTGATTACATGTAGTATTTTCCCCAATAAGGACCAGCATTACAAGAAGAACATTTATGGTAAATTGATACATGTAGACTATGAGTGCTGTACATCATTGCAGGCAATCTTTCCCTTGGTTAATGCACTCTGGTATGTAGTAGGACTAGGAGCAAAGTGGGTGATTAACCATTTGCCGCCGGGAATCTTCCAATTTTTTTCCCCCCATCCAGCCTGGTGGTATTATTTTCTCGGTATTGCCTGAATCAATTTTCTTTGAGAGAACCACTGGCACAAAGAAAGCTTGACTTGACAAAGCCAAAAGAATAAACATTCTCTTCATAGCACTGGGATTTTTGTTTTCTTTATCGAGAAAATGTCAAACATGTGAACCGTAAATAGCAGAACTTCGGCCATGAGCTACGGCATGGGATTGGTACTAAACCAGGAACCAAATCCTTGGACCAAAAGGACAAAGGTTAGGAATCGAGGATTACACAATAACCCCCGCGTAATGGTTAAAATTTGGCAAAATATTTAAGACAGTTTTTCCTCTTTGTGTGGGTGAAATAAAGTGTTAGATGGTGTGTACGTGCTCTATGCAATGTCTGGATAACAATTGTTCTGGTATTTCGATTTCGCACAATGGCATGTTTAAAAGTCACCCATTTGCTGGCTCGGAAAATATTTTTGTGTATACACGACATCCGGCGCCAACTGGTTAAATCTAAATCCAACTTAAGGGTCTTGATTCATATGTAGAGAACATGAAACAAATCTCTTAACTCTGTATCCATCTTGATTGGAGTGAGGTAGTGATATTGGTCAAGATTAGTGAGGTATATGTACATTTTAGTCACTGAAAGTAGCCCGGTGAGCTCATGTTCAAGTGGGCAGTGAAAACACTGCATGTACAAACTTGCGCATGTACATTTATTTAATAGAGGATAGTGTCAATCTAGTTTAGATCAATTACATCAACATGTATTATTCACATCACACTAGTGATTCTTATGAAGGCTAGGTGCAGTACACAGTAATGGTAGCACATACTTGGATTGGTTTGTACTGATGGCATTAGTTACTCTAATGTGAATTAATGCAATACTGACTAGTGATGTGTTTCTGTAGAAAGTCTATTCTTATCCAGGAACCGTCCAATATCCGTGGTAACATTTCATTTTTTATAGACCGGACGTTAGTGATTTAACAATTTGGACATTTACATGTCACACATCATTAGAGATGCAAGTCAAAGCACTTTCTGTAATTACTATCTTGACAGCAAACTTCTCTGGATATTTGATAGGAAATGAGAAAGTTGTGTTGAAATGAACACACCCTCTTCCTCAAGAAAAATGTGTCCCTGTGGGTTTCAAGGGAAGGGTGTTGTAAAAGACAGACATTCATCAAAGATCAAATGCCATTATTACTAATCAAAATCCTTCAATGTACATGTACATGTAGTAATAGTTTACATAACTGCAATTGCTGTTTCATCAAGGTTTGTATATTGTAATTTCTATACGTCATATCATGCTGAAGTGGAGTAGTTTGTAAGTAAGACCCTAACGTTGGATGAAAAGAATTTGATCTCTGCCATTGGTGCAGTACGATGTACATGAACATTGTAACTGTCTCATTCAGCTTCATCACAACACTTTTTTCAAATGTCAAACTCTTTCAGGCCAGGCAGCCCTTTTTTGCTTTTTTCTTCTTTCTTCCCTTCCCTGGTTAGTACTGGCATATGGACATTTGTGTGGTGACAAACCAATGTTGGTATGCCCGTACTGTCTGGTGTAGGGTTTGCTCATCTCTCAGCCATCGCACCAAGACATTGCTTCTTTATGCAGCACTGATAAAGCTCTTCATCACCTTGTAGTACATGTATGTGCTACTCAACTACTGGTTCCCTTGTACTGCCTCTGTTGCTGCTGCTTGGGATAGCTCTTGTCTACACACTTCTTCTTTGGTGTTGGGCTCGTTCTTATTGCATTATTGCTAGTAGGATTTATCATCTTAGTAGCAGAAATATTGCAGTTGAATTTGACAATGTTAAATGTAATGTGCCGTGTATATGTAAATGTATCTTATCATTTCAGGTGTATGTAATAAAGGCAATTTATCATACAGTACACAACCAAGAGTTTGCCCTTTGGAGGTACAGTGGAGATATTGAAATCCTTTGCAATATAACAAAGTTGAACAAGCTGTGTTGGGTAATTTGCAAACTAGAGTTCACATTTTAAAAAAGGAAGTTGATGTTTTTTCTGTGACCATGTTGGTAATGTCGATATTCAAGTCTTCAAAATGCTCCTTTTTGCAGAAAACTGCTTATTCCGAGTGTATTGTGATTACAGCATGATAAATGACCTCTGTGGGGTAAGCTCTTGATGGCACATGGTATTGTAAATGCCCTGATTAAAAACAGTTTGAGGTATTTTATGGTATTAATCTTACTGACAGAGATTTAGGTTTTGTTTCTGATTCATTCAACTGTAGTCTCTGTCAGACGAGAGCAAACTTGTAGATAAACAGCAAATATCAATACAGTTTTTTAATTATAGTAATAAAATTATTAAGTGACATTTATGAAATGCTCTCTACACTGTTTTATGAAGAGCAACTGCAAACAAACGAGAAGGCTCAGAAAAACTAGGCAAGCAAATTTATTTGATGTACCGGTACCTCCCAGCTCTATGTTTCAAATAAAGAGAACGATCATCAATCATGTCAATGCAGATAAGTGCAAACAGAAATCAAGATTAGGAGATCTTAAAGATGTGTTATTAAGATTAGTTTTGCGCCAGGGAATGAGCCAAAAGAACCTTCCTTTATATTAATACTACCTAACTCTGCTTTGTGATATTCCCTGCTCTGGCCCATGTATGCACATTGCAATGCTGTACAATATAATTCATAGTGACTAAAATGCAAAATATACCACCTCACAATGCTATCGATATATCCAGAATATTGTTATTTCTAAAATGTACTCTGTATGTGCATGCAAGCCAGTGATGTTTATCTTAATTAAAATTGCCAGTAAATTAAGTTAAGTTTCTGTTTACAGTGTACACATGTATAAACTTTGTATTTAATGATGATTTACCTTTGTTCAGTAATAAGAAAGAGAGGAAAGCAAGAAGTTGAGAAAACATTTTGGAATATTCTTTAACATTTGGATTAACATTTGTTTAATTCTTGACATTTATGAAATGGTGCTTGGTCGATTTGAATAGTTAGAGTAATGTAAGTTCATGAATTGTAAGTGGTTTTATATGGTTAGTATGTGTACAAATAATTATATTGATATTTTAGCATTGTATAATGGAAAGTTACTGACTTGATCCTGAGTGAATGCAAATTTCTTGGCCAAATATTAACAAATATATTACATGCAGAGATATTACATGTGACAAGGAGAGTTAATCTTGATCTTGACTGATTATGCATTGCAGGCAGCATCTAGTATGGCTGATACAGAGACAGGAAATTTACAACTGGTGAAAAGCAGTGGAGATTTCACTCTCATGCTATGGGGAAATCTTACCAAGAATCCACGGTACAATTACTTTGTCAATTCTAATGGTTCACTATTATAGAATGTTGCAGTTGCACTAAGAACTCCATATTTTCAATTCTACTTCTTGAAAGTTATGCATCAAATTTTAATTTGAGGTTATTCCAACCATTCAACCCTTGAACTATAAATCAAACAAATCTGTAAGACGGAGACATTCAACAAGCATTTTGGTTTAATTTTTTACTTTTAAAAAATTGATGATACAATGTACATATATTGAAGACAACTAGTTACCCCAGTCTCACACCTAGAGCTTCAATGGACCTTGTTGACTCAAGGGGGCGTTTTTATGTTTGTGTACAAATCTATGAAAAAACTTTTAAGTTGTACTATTTACATTTCAGTCCTTTAAATCTTTTCATTGCATCAAAGCATCATCCCACAGAGAAATTCAAGTTTTACTATCAATTAAAATAAATGAACTTCATTTGACAGTTGAATTAGGTATAAAATAAGCCCAAGTGTTGTACATTAATTGTTATCAAAGCAAATCCATGAATTTAACAACACACAAAAGATGAACTGAATACATCAATAACAACAGGCACACAGAAACTACAACACTCTTATCAATCTCTCATAGTCTTAATGTTATCCTCCTTATGGGATGCTCATGTACACTCAGGCAATCACCAAGATATAAATACATTGATATACTCCATAAACAAAGCAACATCTCCTAACATGTCAATAATCAGAATGCTTCAAAAACAATGCTTCAAAAACATGCTTCTTTTTAAGTCATCTTTTGATAGTCAATCAGTAATAATATGATTGCAATGTACTTTCCAATCCTGCATATATTAATATCTTGATCCAGTCTATTTTTACATTTTGTTTCTAGCTTCAAGTCATTTGAATTTGAGGAGGAGAAGTTCATGTTTGAATTGCCCAAACAGCTAGCCCTGTCAGATATAGCTCTCCGTGTGATCCGCACTCTGTATGATCACTTCTCACAACTTTGTCGAACCTTCCTACCCAAGAAGAAGAAGAAACCAATTACTGTGGTAGAGGTTCATCCTCCCCAAGACGAAGAGATAATAGAAGAAAAAGGAGATGCAACTAAGACTGGGGATGGAGATGAAGGGCAAGACACTGATGACATACAGGTTAGTGAGAATGTCATCCTAAATGAGAGATAAAACAAAAACGGTTGTGTAGTATCTTCTAAGATTTGAACATTGTTAACTGACAGAAAGTAGCATTGTTGAAGACAAGAACCCTTTCCCTCCTTCACTTAGTTCTTATCAAAGTATTGTGTGCATTGCCCCTCCCCATCTCCCTTCAAAGCATCATCAGTCTAAATGCCTGCTAGTACTTCATGTTTACAACTTATATGTAAAAAGACACCCCGGTCACACTTTTTGTATGAAAATAATGACTTTGGACAGTCTCTAAATACCAAAGGAACAGAGCCTGTGTACAATGCAGATATAACCACAGGTAAAATCTGTTATCACAAAATAGTAAATAATACCTTGTACAAAATTATTCTCTCCTCTGGTTGGGATGACAATTTAGAGTTAGTATGACAACTTAAACTGGCACTTATAAGTGTTTATGTTGTTATTCTGATGACAGAAAGAAGATGAAGAGTCAGTAGTACAGGAGGAAAGTAAAGATGAACATGATGAAGAGAAATCAACACCCTCCAAGAGTCCCCAAGCTGAACAACCTGCACAAACAGGTTGGTACATATAAACCTTACATAATCATGCAACAGTTAAACATTAAAGTGTTATTTTAAAATCAATTTTGGGTTGAACAAAGAAAATTGACTGGAGCAGGACTTGAACCTGAGACCACTGTTACTTTTATTGACAAAAGTTATCAGTAAAAATGAAGTTGGGTTCTCCCATTAGGTATTTCATGAAGTTGGGAAGATCTGGAGAGATTCAGTAGAAAGCCATTGGCTTGATATTATAATGTGCTGAGATGTAGTTGCTTGAATATATACAATAATTGTCTATACTACTACAAAGAGATACCACTGTCACATGTTGCTGTATTGCTGTGTGCATATTTTTGCATCTTGTGTTTTTGTTGTTGACAGAGTTGGAAGAAGAGCAGGAAGAGGAGCCAGAAGAGGAGTATGATCAAGAAGATGAAGATACTGTAGATCTTAGAGCATATCAAGTCCTAGGAGGAGTCATTCATATTGATCTATTGTCTTTACCACCACAACCTAAACAAGTAAAGTCATGGATTATGACCCAAGGTAAGTAGCTATCTTCATATTCAGGATAACAACCAAGTTAAGCATTTCTGTAGGTCAGGATTGAAACTGCTCCCAGTTATGTGAAAATGTTGAAGTAAGACTGTCTTGTGTCTGAAATTGTTACTTGTATATGGTGATGACTAGGAGTGGATGATATGACAATGGCAGGAAGTGAAGATGCACTTTGGTTCTTACAGTAAACAGATGGGATGGAAATGAGATTGAGCAAAGACAGCTGATACAGCTGCATGTACATGTAGTGTGTTGCTGGCCCATTGTTATAGTCAAGCACTGTGATTTAAAGCTAATACAAACACTGGCTGGAACTAGACTAAGCTAGTTGGTTTATGCACGGGTAAATTAATTTTTATATTATGTAATGCAACTTGGGCAATGACAGTGATGTCTTTTATGTGACATTTCTTTAAAAAATCAGATAAAAATGTGCACAAGTTGTTATAACTATGAAATATTTGATATTCAATTCTTATTTGGAATTACAGTGACATATGTTGAATAACAAAAAGATGGCAATGTTAAAGATAGTTTACAGCCACTTAAATCTACTGGTAACTTCTACCCTGTCTTGATTTTACAAGAACATATCAAATAAATGTATTTCTTATAAATATGGAAAGTATGCTGTAGGGGCTGGGAAGTACAAACTTGGAATAATGCTTGATATGAATTCAAACCAAATTCACTTGATCTGTAAAGAAAAGGAGTGGTGAGAAATGAACACAGAACCGATGATCTATTGGTCCACGCACAATCAAACTCTTAACTCTTTACTTAGGGCAAGGTAACATTGGTTGCATCCCATTCCATTGAACTCACTGCTTTGTTGGTAACAAAGAAAATGTGTGATAGTGATTTATTGAGGTTATACAGATGTGTTAAAGAAGGAAATTTCCAATGTAGCAAAGCCATCCTTAATAATTGTGCTTGCCTATCTGGTGGAAATGAAGGTAATTGCTTGTGGTTTGTAAAGTAACTGCAGTCAATTTCACTATGGTTGAGATAGGATAGTGTTAATTGCAAATAGACAAGTTCCTGTGTTCCTGAATGAAGTCCCTCTCTTGTGGCCTTAGCATGACTTGGCATCATCCTACTTGATGGATTCAATTACTATATGATATTGCCTTGGTTTTGACTGTAGTGACTTGGATGTAGATAGTGCTTATAGTCCCATGGGTAGTTATTGCGTGATATGGCATTGTGACAAATCCTCCTTGCTGTATGACATAGTCACGGTAGTAATGTGGAGTCATTGTTGCAGCTGTCCTTGCCAATAGCTCTTCAATTAGCATACTACTTAGCTACTTCCTCTGTGCTTGACTCATACACAACTTACCCTCTGTAAACTCCTTGGCAAATGTCATCTCAACAAACCACATGTAACATCAACTGACTGCTCCTAACCTTGACAAATTACTCTTGTTTAATTGGTTTATGTACCGACTTTAAACCAATCCTATTATTAAGTTATTGAATCTTTCAGCTGGTTGTTTTGTGTTATACAGACAGTAAGATTGATCAGTAAGATTATGTTCCTTCATAACTACTGTAGTTTGCTATTGATTGAAGATTTTCATTATAACAACCCAATGCATACCAACATTAATTTGACTACATTCATTCATACAGACATGCAACAGCAGATTCCTGAATCACTGTAAAATGTGCCAGTTTGAGTTCAAACCAGTTCAGTTGCTGATCAGCAATACTGGAGCAGACTGAGTGACTGAATACCAGTGTTTTAACTAGTACATGTACAGTATGTGAGAGTGCTATCTCTTGTATCGTCCATGTACAGTATGTGAGAGTGCTATCTCTTGTATTGTCCATGTACATTATGTGAGAGTGCTATCTCTTGTATTGTCCATGTACAGTATGTGAGAGTGCTATCTCTTGTATTGTCCATGTACAGTATGTGAGAGTGCTATCTCTTGTATCGTCCATGTACAGTATGTGAGAGTGCTATCTCTTGTATTGTCCATGTACAGTATGTGAGAGTGCTATCTCTTGTACTGTCCATGTACAGTATGTGAGAGTGCTATCTCTTGTACTGTCCATGTACAGTATGTGAGAGTGCTATCTCTTGTATCGTCCATGTACAGTATGTGAGAGTGCTATCTCTTGTATTGTCCATGTACAGTAGGTGAGAGTGCTATCTCTTGTATTGTCCATGTACAGTAGGTGAGAGTGCTATCTCTTGTATTGTCCATGTACAGTATGTGAGAGTGCTATCTCTTGTACTGTCCATGTACAGTATGTGAGAGTGCTATCTCTTGTACTGTCCATGTACAGTATGTGAGAGTGCTATCTCTTGTATTGTCCATGTACCGTATGTGAGAGTGCTATCTCTTGTATCGTCCATGTACATTATGTGAGAGTGCTATCTCTTGTATTGTCCATGTACAGTATGTGAGAGTGCTATCTCTTGTACTGTCCATGTAAAGTATGTGAGAGTACTATCTCTTGTATTGTCCATGTACAGTATGTGAGAGTGCTATCTCTTGTAACGTCCATGTACAGTAAGTGAGAGTGCTATCTCTTGTACTGTCCATGTACAGTATGTGAGAGTGCTATCTCTTGTATTGTCCATGTACAGTATGTGAGAGTGCTATCTCTTGTATTGTCCATGTACAGTATGTGAGAGTGCTATCTCTTGTATTGTCCATGTACAGTATGTGAGAGTGCTATCTCTTGTATTGTCCATGTACAGTATGTGAGAGTGCTATCTCTTGTATTGTCCTAGTACAGTATGTGAGAGT
This sequence comes from Marthasterias glacialis, assembly GCA_911728455.2. Lineage (NCBI taxonomy): Eukaryota > Metazoa > Echinodermata > Asteroidea > Forcipulatida > Asteriidae > Marthasterias > Marthasterias glacialis. Next base: position 8,951,338 of record OU452240.1, read on the forward strand.
GCTATCTCTTGTATTGTCCATGTACAGTATGTGAGAGTGCTATCTCTTGTACTGTCCATGTACAGTATGTGAGAGTGCTATCTCTTGTATCGTCCATGTACATTATGTGAGAGTGCTATCTCTTGTATTGTCCATGTACAGTATGTGAGAGTGCTATCTCTTGTATCGTCCATGTACAGTATGTGAGAGTGCTATCTCTTGTATTGTCCATGTACAGTATGTGAGAGTGCTATCTCTTGTATCGTCGTGTCAGTGCAACAATGTCATATCTCCTAGAAGAGCATTTACGGTACACATGAGTTTGAAAGTGTCAAAACATTGTATCTCGCTTTAAATAACCCGGATGTAAACACAAAACCAATAGAAGCAAAGATACAATGTTTTTACTCTGGAGCATTTCCGATCGTGATACGATGTCAATAAGATGATGTTATTGCACTGATGCAACGGTATGTTATGACATTGGCCTCAAATCGATTGATGTTTATTCAACAACATCATGAGCAATAGAGGAAAACACATGTTGAACTGAAATGGAGAATATTATGAAACAAGAATTCAGTATCAATCACTTACTGTCTCTAAAAGTTGACCTTTTTTAAGATAAATAAAAACATTGAAACCTTAGTAGTTAGTGCTAGAATGGACAAGGTGATCATTTGGATATTTCCTTTGATTGTGTGGTAAGTGAATGATTGGTGGGCTCATGATGTAGATTTAGACTGTGGTATGATCGGAAGACATGTACATTGTACATACTAACCAGGAAACTGCAATTAGGGACCTATTACTCATAGATTGTGTTCTTATTAAGAAGCTAACATAAAGTCATTTTGATTTGTTTTGTATACAGTATCCGATGATGAGTTAAAGACGGTTGCTTATCCTGCAACAGATAATCGACTAGGTCAGACTTTCTCAGGTACAATGACTATGGGTCAGACATTAGACCCTAAAGCTTTAGCCAATGCTGCAGCAGCTACTGAAGCATTAGGAGCACCACCTGTTGGTATCAGCTTCAGGTTAGTTCAATTGACCAGAACGTGTATGTTGAGACTAAAGTCACTTCTGTACTGAATTTATTAGTGCAAAAATGTCATACGTTATGTAACAAACAATTGTACTCGAATTTTAAGAAATATCCATGAGGCAACATGGCATAAAGCTTAAATATTTTCTGCTGGATCAAAAATCTAACATTTTACAAAACCAGGAATTAATTTTGTGTTAATTCTTTCAAATGTGCAATTCTATGATGATGGTAATAACTCAATGTATTGGTGTATGGTGGACAGGCTACGTGATGATGTTCTGTACAGTGAAGAACCACAGATGGCTTACTGGTGTTCTGATAGGAAACAATGGAGACTGGATGGCTTTATTGATATCAAGTACAATGATGGTAAGTAATCAGAGAATAATAATAATAATACGCAGTCCTTATATAGCACTTTATCACACCCGATGGGCATCTCAAAGCTGTCCACTCAGCTGACCTGACCACTCAGTATTTTTTCCTGCAAGGTATGATGAGTTACCTTTTTGAAGTATGAGAGCTGTTCCTTTACTTGGTACCATGTAATGGTTTACAAAAGGTGCTGTGGCGCAATCTGCAGCCGATCAAACCAGGAACACTGGGGTGAACCCCTTCTCTTTTCGCTAAGTGCACTGGGTTCTTTTATGTGCATTACACAACACACGGGACCAACTGCTTTACGTCCCATCCGAAGGACGCAACAATAATGGTTAAGTGTCTTGCTTAAGGACACAAGTGTCACGACCGGGACTCGAACCCACACTCTGCTGATCAGAAACACCAGAGCTTGAGTCCGGTGTTCTTATCCGCTCGGCCATGACACGCCAAGAATACTACTCATAAAAGATCAATAATACATTCCAATTATTGTAGAAAGAAATGACTCAACCTATGCTCAGCTGCTAGAAGTCACACCATACCATTGTCAGGAAGTGAGTTATTGTTTGACAAGTAGTGTTTCTAGAACTAGTAATATAAGCCTAGTTCATGTTAAGCCAATGAAAATGTAAAGCATTTACAGCACCAGAAATGGGAAAACAATGCAACTTCCATTGTTAACATGTTAAAAGTCTAAATCAACATTGGGATCTTAGAAGCTCACATTTCATCATGTTAACAATGGAAGTTGCATTGTTTTCTCATTTCTGGTGCTGTAAATGCTGTACCTTTTCATTGGCTTAACATGAACTAGGCTTAGGAGAGTGCTTAGTGCATTCTAGTATCCTTATTGCCAATGTTGTACCTCATTTCATTACACCCAGTTTAATTTGGCACTTTTATCCCTTACTTTCATTTATTACCTTTTCTAGAAACACGAACATTATCTTTCAAGACTATCAACTTTGGACCACTGGCATGTCTTCAAGATAAACACATCAATATGCCATTCCAATCATGGGAAGTACGCCCCCTGGCTTTGAATCATGTCAGGTTTACTGTTATGGCAGCAATCATTGAAGCCGAGATTGAAATCAAGGTAAGTCATAACAAGCAGCTGTAGATGAAGACTTCTTCATTGCCATGCATACCATGTGATCTACAGTAGTTGCTGTTTATTGAATTGATGACATCAGGAGTCAATTTGTAGTATATAAATATTGACTGCTATGGATAAAACTACGACCCCAGAGGTGATCCCCGGACATTATAGAACAGTCTGGGATCATCAAGGGAATGAGTCATTGTTTTAACCATAGCATGAGTAAAAGCAGTTGATATTTGTTTTATAACACTCCATGCAGTACATTAAAATACACGGCTAGGTACCAAGAAGCCACTGTTGATATGGGTACAGTACTCTGGTTGCTATGGGTATGGTACACTGGTTGCTATGGGTATAGTACATTGATTGCTTTGGGTATAGTGTGTACTGCTAGTGCGGCTTTCTAGTACAAATAAGACATATCACGTGACATTCTCTAAACCAATCACAAGGCAGAATCTATTAAATAGTTTTACCGTTTAGAGCTGTTATCCCAATCAGTATTTCTCATGGCTGATTGAATTTTTTAAGGCAATAAAAGGGAAAATCATGGTCGCAGGTTAAAATCCAGTTCTATTTGAAGTTGCAGCCCTACTCTGGTGTGTAGTGGATGTGGACGTGTTTGTCGTGCCCGCATTGGCCTTCACTCACATCAGAAAGCTTGTCAAAGGAGTTGAGGACGCCCTGGTTGACATCGACTGGCTGCCACTACTTGGGACTAAACTATGTGAACAATACACCATTAGGACTGCTGTATCTTAACATCATAATGCATTCATGCTGACTTTATGATAGTATCTGAGTGACATATCTTTGTTATTTCAGGGTTCATTGTGCTGTTTTAGGCAGACGCCAGACAGCGATGGGAAGCCAGAATTGAGTAACTTGAAGGAAAAATGGATGAGACCTAAACAACTAATCAAGGTGAGTTACATTACTCCAATGGGTATTGTCTAATGGTTAAAGAGGAGGGACAGACTTGTCATCAGCCATAGAATAGAACCTAGAGAATGTTGAGTGCAGCATTAACTGCAGTGACTGGCATTCAGACACGTTGTTTGCAGATTTCCTTTTGCTCAGTTGAATACCATTTTCCATACACTAATATGATGTTGTATTGATAGTGTTTTTTCATTGCTGACGTAGAGGGCTTGCACACCAGGCACAGATGACAATCCAGTTCAGTCTCTAAATTCTATTTCTAGGGTTTCAGCAGAAATATATATTGTTGAATGTCGTTACTTATTTGACTAATTATGCTGTGTTCTCAAAGTTGTAATGAAATGTTGATATATTTAAACCACTAGTTTGTTTTGTGCTATAAGTTTTTGGAAATCTAGTCAACTTGAATGAACATAGGATCCCAGAAAATGATGTTGTGTCTTCCCAATAGACCGATTGCGCGACCAATGTTTACATGTGGTCACGTGACCTTTTGTGGGCACTATGTCATCTCAGCTGATGGCAAAAGACATGCAAATCTATGCTGTGGCCGACAGAGTCACACCAAAAGTCTGCTTTTGGCAATAATAACACAGTTACTAAGCCATTTTTTTAAAAGTTGTATGTTGTGACATTGATATTAATCACATAACTGTTTCATAAACTACCAGTATTCTACTACAAAAGAGGTTTATTTTGAGTTATGCACTACCATCGTGGGATGACTATGTAGCCATCCGCCTGTTATTTTGTTTGTAATGTAGGCCTAAATCACTGTAAAAAAGGGTAAAGAATGTTGAAAAAGTGAGCATTTATACCTAGCCTTGCGAAATTTCAAATAGGCAAAAGAATCACACAGTTTTGGAAAGCAATTTCTTTGGATGATTCAGCTTCAAAACTTTGAAATTCTTGTGTTGAAAAGTGTGTGATCGCAGTCGTCTGGCGTGAACGTTCAGATGTGCACTAGCACACATTGTGCACATTACTTATACCTTACTGGTACAGTTTCCAAGACATGCTGGAACTGTCCTTACTAGCTTTATTCAGCAACTCGAAGGTCTCTGGTACGTACTCTGGAAAATTTTTCACATATTACGAGAAAGAAAAGTCTTGATTGTATAAACAAATGCAACAATCATCATTTACCATACCGCACTTTCCTATGGAGGACGTCGTGTGTGTTTACATTTAATACCCACAATAGGTCACATGACGTGTGTCGCGCAGTCGGTTTATTATGATCAAGGTCCAGCTCATCCAGATCTTAAAACTTCTCAGAGTAATAAAAAATTCAAATTGAATAATCCTAATTACATTTTTAAATTTGCCCATAAAGATCAGATATATGTAATAACAATTGGACCCATAGATTTTATGGCAATTATTTGCCAATAAGTTGCAAAGAAAACAAGAAATTAGACTTGTTGAATTGATTGAAATGCTAGTAATGATTGAATGTAACCAGAATGGAAGATGGTTTGATTTATATAATGTTTGTTTTTGCAGGCAATGAACATGGCTGGAGTGAATCTATTCCCTGAAGAGGATTCTAAGAAGTATGTCAGTATTGCTGAAAAGGTACAGTCCAATCATTTATCCCTTACAGCTACAGACACACATAATGTAATCCTTACAGCTACAGATACAGACACACAGAGTGTCTGTATCCCTTACAGCTACAGATACAGACACAGACACAGAGTGTCTGTATTCCTTACAACTACAGATACAGACACACAGAGTGTCTGTATCCCTAACAGCTACAGATACAGACACAGACACAGTGTCTGTATTCCTTACAGCTACAGATACAGACACACAGAGTGTCTGTATCCCTTACAGCTACAGATACAGACACAGACACAGAGTGTCTGTATTCCTTACAACTACAGATACAGACACACAGAGTGTCTGTATCCCTAACAGCTACAGATACAGACACAGACACAGTGTCTGTATTCCTTACAGCTACAGATACAGACACACAGAGTGTCTGTATCCCTTACAGCTACAGATACAGACACAGACACAGAGTGTCTGTATTCCTTACAACTACAGATACAGACACACAGAGTGTCTGTATCCCTAACAGCTACAGATACAGACACAGACACAGTGTCTGTATTCCTTACAGCTACAGATACAGACACACAGAGTGTCTGTATCCCTTACAGCTACAGATACAGACACAGACACAGTGTCTGTATTCCTTACAGCTACAGATACAGACACACAGAGTGTCTGTATCCCTTACAGCTACAGATACAGACACACAGAGTGTCTGTATCCCTAACAGCTACAAATACAGACACAGAGTGTCTGTATTCCTTACAGCTACAGATACAGACACACAGAGTGTCTGTATCCCTAACAGCTACAAATACAGACACAGAGTGTCTGTATTCCTTACAGCTACAGATACAGACACACAGAGTGTCTGTATTCCTTACAGCTACAGATACAGACACACAGAGTGTCTGTACCCCTTACAGTTACAGATACAGACACAGAGTGTCTGTATACCTTACAGCTACAGTCGACTCTCGTTAATACGAGCTCGGATGTTACGAGGTTCCGGTTTATACGAGGTATTTTGCCGGTCCCGAACTGCCCCGTGCGTGTTTTAATGCATTTAAATACGGATGATACGAGCACGGTCATAACGAGAACACGGTTAATAGGAGGTATTCCTGCGGCCCTGTAACGAGCAAATGTATTGTTTGTCTTACTTTTATAGCGAGTTTGGGGAATAAATTGTTGGGCATCGATAGTTTACCTTCATTGAGGTGAAAAATTTACGTCCCAACCTTTCAAAACATGTGCTACCGCTCCGTTGATTATGATCAATAGAGGTTGAGCGCTGGCAATGGTACCAGTCGTGGCCGAGCGGATAAGAACACCGGACTCAAGCTCTGGTGTCTTTGATCAGCAGAGTGTGGGTTCGGGTCCCGGTCGTGACACTTGTGTCCTTAAGCAAGACACTTAACCATTATTGCTTCGTCCTTCGGATGGGACGTAAAGCCGTTGGTCCCGTGTGTTGTGTAATGCACGTAAAAGAACCCAGTGACACTTATCGCAAAGAGAAGGGGTTCGCCCCGGTGTTCCTGGTTTGATCGGCTGCAGATTGCGCCACAGCACCTTGTGAACCATTACATGGTGCTATGTAAAGGAACAGGTCTCAAACTTCAAAAACGTAACTCATCATACATCGCAGGAAAAAAAATACTGAGCGCTCTGAGACGCCCATAGGGTGTGATAAAGCGCTATATAAAAACTGCGTATTATTATTATTATTATTATTATTGAATGGTAGTACAATGCAGATGAGAGGTGGACACCAGACCGTTTATTGTTCGCTGGTATCCCGCCTTAGCAATGAGCTATCTCGCATTACTGTGACCTTACTAAGGTGTGAAAACCAATGAAAATCAACATTCAACTTGTCATGTTGGCCGTTGCGATCGAAACTTGGCTGCCAAGAACGGCAAGTTAAAATCATATGCGCTCCTTTTTCAGTCATGAAAAATGTAAATTGTTTTCATAAATGGATTTTCGAAATAAATTAATTAAATCAAAACAGTTTTATTTGCCCAAAATGTTGTATGTTTGTATGGTACATGTACATGTGTAATGATCACAGTTATGCAGTGTCCATTGCAGTACGGGTGCATTTATACACGTGGGTCCATTATGTCATGCATTGTGCATTGTTAATACCGTGCTCGGATAATACGAGGTTCGGTTAATACGAGAAAAACGGGCCAGTCCGGCGGACCTCGTATTAACGAGAGTCGACTGTATTAATAAATACACACACAGTGTCTATATCCCTTACAGCTACAGATAAATACACACAGAGCGTCTGTATTCCTTACAACTACAGATAAATACATACAGAGTTTCTGTACCCCTTACAGCTACAGATACAGACACACAGAGTGTCTGTATTCCTTACAGCTACAGATACAGACACAGAGTGTCTGTATTCCTTACAGCTACAGATAGACACACAGAGTGGCTGTATTCCTTACAGCTACAGATAGACACACAGAGTGGCTGTATTCCTTACAGCTACAGATAGACACACAGAGTGGCTGTATTCCTTACAGCTACAGATAGACACACAGAGTGGCTGTATTCCTTACAGCTACAGATAGACACACAGAGTGGCTGTATTCCTTACAGCTACAGATAAATACACACAAAATCACCAAAATCACAAAACATGATTCATGCATCAACGTATAAGGTGCTCTATGGTATAAGACGCACCACGCCCTCACACAGAGGTGTCACTCGCTGTCAGTACATGTACATCGCCACCTAGGGGTTATTTTGTTGGTACATGACACTTACCAAGTTGTGAAGAGATCGTTAATTTTTTAGTCATAAAAAAATTAGTAAATTACCATGTGTGTTTTTAAATTAATTTCTCCTCGTTTTCGTTTTTAAGCTTTTTTCTAAAGACATCACAACAACACACACAAGTAACACGCGGTCCCATCATTGCCATTCCAATAAACAGGCTGCTAGTCTTCATTATCTGGCTCTTTTGCATGCTACAACACAGGCAAGAATCAATGAAGACTAGCAGGCGCTTTCATAACAACATAGGATTACCCTGGATGAACAAAAGAAATATTTTATAGTATAAATGTAAGTTTTCAGACTGTGATCATCACTTTGATCTCTCTTTGATGTTTAGTACCTTTGAAAGTCAGATAAGCTGCGTCTTATACACAGGAACATACAGTACATGGATAGGATTTAATTACTTAATAGTAAAACCACAGTAGGACAAGTGCCTTACAAGTTGCATCCATCAAGACTTTCCATTATTGTTGTTTCAGAATACAGTTATTGAAGATTCCATGTATCATCAGATGGCTCTGTCTGCATCTCACTTTGCATTCTCATGGAGCAAATGGAACTCAGAAGGTGGAGCAGACAAGGTCATAGTTCAAGGCTGTGAGAAACTGATTGATGAGACACCTCATGATGTAAGTAGTCTTTATCTGAGTAGAATTCTTCAATTCAACTAAAATGATGATGTGATCACCTAGTGAACTAGATCATGCTGACTTGTCGGCAGTAGTATGTGTTGCCATGGTGCTACAGGTATTCAGGGCAGTAGTACGTGTTGCCATGGTGCTACAGGTATTCAGGGTTGTATGTGTTGCCATGGTTCTACAGGTATTCTGGACAGTAGTATGTGTTGCCATGGTGCTACAGGTATTCTTGGCAGTAGTTTGTGTTGCCATGGTGCTGCAGGTATTCTTGGCAGTAGTACGTGTTGCCATGGTGCTACAGGTATTCAGGGCAGTAGTACGTGTTGCCATGGTGCTACAGGTATTCTTGGCAGTAGTATGTGTTGCCATGGTGCTACAGGTATGCTGGGCAGTAGTATGTGTTGCCATGGTGCTACAGGTATTCTGGGCAGTAGTATGTGTTGCCATGGTGCTACAGGTATTCTTGGCAGTAGTATGTGTTGCCATGGTGCTACAGGTATTCTGGGCAGTAGTATGTGTTGCCATGGTGCTACAGGTATTCTGGGCAGTAGTATGTGTTGCCATGGTGCTACAGGTATTCTGGACAGTAGTATGTGTTGCCATGGTGCTACAGGTATTCTGGGCAGTAGTATGTGTTGCCATGGTGCTACAGGTATTCTGGGCAGTAGTATGTGTTGCCATGGTGCTACAGGTATTCTGGACAGTAGTATGTGTTGCCATGGTGCTACAGGTATTCTGGGCAGTAGTATGTGTTGCCATGGTGCTACAGGTATTCTTGGCAGTAGTATGTGTTGCCATGGTGCTACAGGTATTCTGGACAGTAGTATGTGTTGCCATGGTGCTACAGGAATTCTGGGCAGTAGTATGTGTTGCCATGGTGCTACAGGTATTCTTGGCAGTAGTATGTATTGCCATGGTGCTACAGGTATTCTGGGCAGTAGTACGTGTTGCCATGGTGCTACAGGTATTCTGGGCAGTAGTATGTGTTGCCATGGTGCTACAGGTATTCTGGGCAGTAGTATGTGTTGCCATGGTGCTACAGGTATTCTGGGCAGTAGTATGTGTTGCCATGGTGCTACAGGAATTCTGGGCAGTAGTATGTGTTGCCATGGTGCTACAGGTATTCTTGGCAGTAGTATGTGTTGCCATGGTGCTACAGGTATTCTTGGCAGTAGTATGTGTTGCCATGGTGCTACAGGTATTCTGGGCAGTAGTATGTGTTGCCATGGTGCTAGAGGTATTCTGGGCAGTAGTATGTGTTGCCATGGTGCTAAAGGTATTCTGGGCAGTAGTACGTGTTGCCATGGTGCTACAGGTATTCTTGGCAGTAGTATGTGTTGCCATGGTGCTACAGGTATTCTGGGCAGTAGTACGTGTTGCCATGGTGCTACAGGTATTCTGGGCAGTAGTATGTGTTGCCATGGTGCTACAGGTATTCTGGGCAGTAGTATGTGTTGCCATGGTGCTACAGGTATTCTGGGCAGTAGTATGTGTTGCCATGGTGCTAAAGGTATTCTGGGCAGTAGTATGTGTTGCCATGGTGCTACAGGTATTCTTGACAGTAGTATGTGTTGCCATGGTGCTACAGGTATTCTGGGCAGTAGTATGTGTTGCCATGGTGCTACAGGTATTCTGGGCATTAGTACGTGTTGCCATGGTGCTACAGGTATTCTAGGCAGTAGTATGTGTTGCCATGGTGCTACAGGTATTCTGGGCAGTATTAGTGTTTTGCCATGGTGCTACAGGTATTCTGGGCAGTAGTATGTGTTGCCATGGTGCTACAGGTATTCTGGACAGTAGTATGTGTTGCCATGGTGCTACAGGAATTCTGGGCAGTAGTATGTGTTGCCATGGTGCTACAGGTATTCTTGGCAGTAGTATGTGTTGCCATGGTGCTACAGGTATTCTGGGCAGTAGTACGTGTTGCCATGGTGCTACAGGTATTCTGGGCAGTAGTATGTGTTGCCATGGTGCTACAGGTATTCTGGGCAGTAGTATGTGTTGCCATGGTGCTACAGGTATTCTGGGCAGTAGTATGTGTTGCCATGGTGCTACAGGTATTCTTGACAGTAGTATGTATTGCCATGGTGCTACAGGTATTCTGGGCAGTAGTATGTGTTGCCATGGTGCTACAGGTATTCTGGGCAGTAGTATGTGTTGCCATGGTGCTACAGGTATTCTTGGCAGTAGTATGTGTTGCCATGGTGCTACAGGTATTCTGGGCATTAGTATGTGTTGCCATGGTGCTACAGGAATTCTGGGCAGTAGTATGTGTTGCCATGGTGCTACAGGTATTCTTGGCAGTAGTATGTGTTGCCATGGTGCTACAGGTATTCTGGGCAGTAGTACGTGTTGCCATGGTGCTACATGTATTCTGGGCAGTAGTTTGTGTTGCCATGGTGCTACAGGTATTCTGGGCAGTAGTATGTGTTGCCATGGTGCTAAAGGTATTCTGGGCAGTAGTATGTGTTGCCATGGTGCTACAGGTATTCTTGGCAGTAGTATGTGTTGCCATGGTGCTACAGGTATTCTGGGCAGTAGTATGTGTTGCCATGGTGCTAAAGGTATTCTGGGCAGTAGTATGTGTTGCCATGGTGCTACAGGTATTCTTGACAGTAGTATGTGTTGCCATGGTGCTACAGGTATTCTGGGCAGTAGTATGTGTTGCCATGGTGCTACAGGTATTCTGGGCAGTAGTATGTGTTGCCATGGTGCTACAGGTATTCTTGGCAGTAGTATGTGTTGCCATGGTGCTACAGGTATTCTGGGCATTAGTATGTGTTGCCATGGTGCTACAGGAATTCTGGGCAGTAGTATGTGTTGCCATGGTGCTACAGGTATTCTTGGCAGTAGTATGTGTTGCCATGGTGCTACAGGTATTCTGGGCAGTAGTACGTGTTGCCATGGTGCTACATGTATTCTGGGCAGTAGTTTGTGTTGCCATGGTGCTACAGGTATTCTGGGCAGTAGTATGTGTTGCCATGGTGCTACAGGTATTCTGGGCAGTAGTACGTGTGGCCATGGTGCTACAGGTATTCTGGACAGTAGTATGTGTTGCCATGGTGCTACAGGTATTCTGGGTAGTAGTATGTGTTGCCATGGTGCTACAGGTATTCTGGGTAGTAGTATGTGTTGCCATGGTGCTACAGGTATTCTTGGTAGTAGTATGTGTTGCCATGGTGCTACAGGTATTCTGGGCAGTAGTACGTGTTGCCACGGTGCTACAGGTATTCTGGGCAGTAGTATGTGTCGCCATGGTGCTACAGGTATTCTGGGCAGTAGTATGTGTCGCCATGGTGCTACAGGTATTCTGGGCAAACGGTTATATTTTTGACTTGACATGTTGAAGTGTGTTATTGATAATAACAAATTAGAATTTGTTAAATCTTGAAAATGAATCGAAACCAGATTTTTGATATGTGAGGTAAGTGTCTCATGATTCATCCAGATGACAACTGCCGTCTCATTTATAGGAGCTGAGGAAAGAGAGTTTTGCTACTCGTTTTTTAAGAAGTGACTGCTCTGAGATAAAACACTGACCACAGAACCCAAACAATATCAAGGCATTAAATAAATTAATATCAAATTAACATTAACATTGAAATTCAATGTTTGTGCCAAAATAAACAATTTGGATTCAAGTTGTTACAAATATTGATGGATGTGTCAACACCAAACAAGCAAAATTTATAATGCACTCCTTCCAAACAAATAACAAAATCTAGTAATTAAAGCAATTGTCATTGACTAACATGATTAAACCATTTAAGCTACATGTAAAATGGAGCTGTAGGCAAAAACTGTACTTGTTAATAATTGTCCATGCTCTTAACTTGATTTCCAGCAATAACCAATTGCATGATTACTCACATTGTACCATGCTTGAATGTTGTCTTTTGTTTTGTTGTTTTCAAGAAACTTGATGATGACAATGAGAAGGTATATATATCTGCACTTGTAACACATGAGTAGCACCAAACACATCACTTTACATTGCCCTGAAATCAGTCTCATTGCCTCCAAACTCTACTAGCAACTGGAATTTTCATTCTTTGGAATATTTTAATGACATCTCATATCACCAACACACTTGTGGTATTGTCCCTGTGCACCCAAGGGTTATTGATACAGTCTGAATAACTTAAAAGAAAAGACAAAACTACAACAAAACAAGCTAAATGTTGTATCAAGTTTACTATACAAATTCATATTTTATTGAAGAGGAGGTTTTGATCATTGTACGAAGAATGATTAGTGTCTGAGTTGGTGTTTCCCAAAACACCAATGAAAAGTGCAAACATGTAGATCAACCTGATATGAGACAAATACACTTTTGGGCACCGAGGTTTGGACGTCAAAGTGTCATTTGTAGTTTCTAATTTTTGATTGAAACAATTTAGCACACAACATTAAAAACAACTGAATAAAGTTCATCTCTTCATTTGTTGTTCCACATACATGTAGGCTCACATAGTGGCAAATCATGATGCTTAATGGTTGCGCGTATTTGGCAATTGGTGTTTAATTAGTGCATACTGCTGTGCGCATCATCAGTACCTGTGCAAGAACACACAATAGGGTTGAGTAACCAGCAGTGTTACAAGTTTGCTGATATAAAGTGGGGAAATTGTTAAAGCGGCTTTGAACTTATTTTTTATGGATATCAGCACCATATACATTTTTTGATTGATTGATTGATTGATTGATTGATTGATTGATTGATTGATTGATTGACTGATTGACTGATTGACTGATTGACTGATTGACTGATTGACTGATTGATTGATTGATTGATCAAAAATCATGAAAATGACGTTCAAACCACGATGCCCAAAACGTATTCAGTCATGACATGGTCATAAAGGCATATTAATAGCTTCTTTATAGGTAAGAATAAAATTCAAATTGCAGATTTAAGAACATTGTCCTCCCTTTACAAGAGCCATCCTGTCGAAGAGTTTGTATCTGTGTTCTATACAGATTGCAAATTCATTCAGGCCTTGTGCTTAAGCTTTTTGTTAAGTAGCCCAAGGGGCTAGTAAACTGTGCATTTTACTTCCCCAGGAAGTTTTTGTTGCCCAAACTTTAAACATGTGTTGTCATAACTGTATCTTTCAGATACTAATGATAGCGATCACAACCAGTTTATAGCGGTCAAATGAAGTTACACTGGCACTCAAAAATAAAAAAATATATAACACTTTTCTAAAGTGTATTATTCACATTTGAAAAGGAAGAAGTATGAGTATTATAAACAAGTAAATTGCACAGTTTTTAGTCGCCCACAGGGCAAGTTGAGAAGTGGTGTAACTAGCCCATAACAGTTTTTTACTAGACAGTGTGCGCCGGGCTAGTGCTAAGCGTGAGCCCTGTCAGTGTAATTTACACATTCATGTGCTTAAAAACAGTCATATAAGAATCTTATCATTTACACAGTTCAATGTAATACACTCACATACTCCCAAATGTTTGTCCAGCCCATAAATCGAGGACTCTCTTTTTGGTTTAACAAAAAGCCAAGTGAGGATGTCCTGACTCTGATTCTTTTTGTGAAAATCCTTGGTTTCAATCAGTAGACTCCCCAACACACACACACACACACGCACACACGCACACACACACGTACACCCAGTTAGGAATCACATGTATCAGGTCCTCTATTGTTCTTTCTGTTTTTTGCACTGGTGTTGTCAGCAACTGGCCTTAATTAATCTCTGAGAATATTAAACCAAGGATTTTTTTCTTGTCTTTTTTTGTTTCTTGTTGCAATTGTGTTCATTTTGATTTTTATGTATACACCAATTGCATATTTGTTGAGTTTTTTAAAAATCTTCCTAAATCTATCCTTACCAGTGTGGTTTAGTTTATACCATTGCCATTTTCACAAGAGACGGACTTGTCAAAAGTGTTAAAAAAACATGTTGAGATATTCTTATTTAAAGGGTTTGTTAATTGAAGGGAAAAACTCTGTAGTATTAAACCTCTGTTGTGCAGTTTAACCAGTTGCCACCCGGAATTTTCAATTTTTTCCCGTCCGGCCGATGGGATTATTTTCTTGGAATTGCCGGAATCACTTTTCTTTTAGAGTACTGCTGGCACAAAGAAACTTTGACTGGACGAAGCCAAAAGAACAAAGATTCTCTTTATAGCATCAAGATTTTTGTTTTATCTATCCCAAAAATGTAAAATACATGCACTGTGAATTGCAAAACCCCGGCTGTGAGCTACAGGCGAGGATTGGTACTCAATCCGAAATCAAGGCTGAATCTCCGGTTCACTCTGACTTGCCTCCATTGAGCAGAAATACAATGAATAAACAATGGTGGAAGGTCTTGGTACCCTCTTCTTGGAACAAAAGGACAAAGGTCTGGAATCGGTATTACACAATAATTCTGGCATAATGGTCGAAAATCGGTGAAATATTTAAGACCATCTGTCCTCTTTGTGTGGGTGAAATGAAGCATTGCACAGTGTTCCGAAAATCCAATTTAACACAATTGACATGTTTAAACATCTCCCGTTTAAGAAGTTCAACATGATTTTGATTAAGCAGTAATTCAGAATGGTTTACAATCAAATTGAAAAAACTTTAAAGTGTGGAAAGCGTTATTTTTGACATGCCAATCTCTTTTTGAAAATGGTGCTGATAAATATGTCTGACTGTGTTAAGGATGTAAGTTGCACTCTGTGTATGACTACATGCACACTATGGATACTTGTAGGAACTAGGTCATTGTTGAGATGTCTTGGTTACATGTTTTACTTGCAGTGTTGTTATACATGTGGCTTCTTGCAGTGTTTAATACGTTTGGTGTGTAACCTGCTACAATTATTTTGTTCTTTTTTGTTGCATTACATGGCTGCATCTACAAATAGAATAAGGTATGAGGAAATTAACTAACTACTAACTAAACGTAGCCTAAATATCAACAATCAGATGATCAATGTGTACAGATGTTGATGTTTTTTTGAAATTAAGTTGACCCTCCCACTATTTTTTTAAATATTAACAGCCTGTTTAATGTTTATGTAGGTTATAACATACAAAGTAGCAAAGTAATGCCTCAGATGAAGCAGGTATTTTAGATCAATGTTCTTCTAGCTCAGTAGTTTTCAATGGTATTTCTTGGCCAGCCAGCATGCAACTTGTAGATGAAATGAAATAGAAAATATTGCCATCTCCTAATCAGGCATGGTTGGCTACTGAAACAAAAGTTGATTGCTAATGAAAAAGCACAGACATGGCAGATGATCTGGACATTTCAAAAACTTTCCCCTAATTTGTTTTTTATTTGTCACTTCTTTTGATCCACTCACCCACAATTTCGATAAAAGAAGGACATTTCTGAACACTGATTATTCTGAATAATCAGAAACTAAAACTAATACATACACAGCATGTCATGAATATCATGTATCTTTGGAGACTATTTTAAAATGAATGAATGAAGTAAACAAGTAAATAGCCTTGACTTGATGGCTTGTGACTGTTGACTGTAATTCAGATAACTGTTATAATTCTAAATCTGTCAATCATGGCTTAGTAAATAAAGCTACCTAGTCATTCATACCTGCAGCTGTAAACACACTTTTGTATGATGTCCATTTTTTGATGGCAGGTCATTGGGGGCTGGGTACACAGTGTACATGTACATTGTCTAAATGTCAAGAATACAATTTTGATGGCAATTATTGGTATAAGGCCAGAGTATTATTAAGGCCTTCATGGTTCATCCAGGCGTGATGGGGACCAGGTGTCATCACAGAAGTTCATTCCTATTCACTTACTCATTACAGTGTTCACCATTTTATAAGAGGAAATAAATTGTGTAGAACACAGGCTGCAATGCAGAAGTACGACTGGACCATAGCTGGTTGTTTACAAGAAAATAGCCATTAATTTAAATAAAACTACATTTTGCAATGTGCACCATAAATTCATTTGTTTGTCTGTTGGGGTAAGAATTATAACTACATCTGTAAGTCGTTCTTGTTCATGATCTAGAAAAACAGTCAATTCAACGACTGTTAGGTTTGTGTTGTTGTGAGTGGAAGTCCAGTTGTTCTGTCCATAGCCAACTTTTTAAACTACATGTTGTTATCTAATCTATAAAATCCAGCTGGTCCATTGTGCCCTACCTGGTGTGGATTTCGCAAGGCGCTAGGACTAGTCTTATCTTGAGTTAGGATGAGTGACTAGTCCTAACTGATAGGACTAATCATAAGTTAGGACTAGTCCTAAGTTAGGACTAGTTTTGTGAAATCCACCCCTGGTTAGCTAACCTGTAAAATCCAGCTGGTCCATTGTACCCTGCCTTGGGTTGGATTTCACAAAATCCTAACTGAGGACTAGTCCTAACATATGACAAGTCATACATGTAAGTTAGTTACTCATCCTAACTCAAGATGAGACTAGTCCTAGTGCTTTGTGAAATCCACCCCCTAGTAAGCTAACCTGTAAACACTGTTAGTAGTAAGTCATGTCCATGGCTAATCAATGTTTGTAAAGCTTGTATGGATAATATGTATTTGTCCCTTGGTTCGTAAGGTAACTGAGCTAATCAGTTCAATGTACAGGTTCAAACAGATCATTGGATTGTAATGAGTGTTGACCAGTCATTCAATTGTAGGACTTTATAAAATGTTATCAATGTGTTGTTTTTTATTTAGGATGAATGGTCGTTGTTGATGGTGAGTAAACAGCGAGCAATGAAGCTAAGAATCATGGAGTATGATAGTGAGTTCTCTGAAGACTATGCAGATGGATCTCAGGTAATCTCATTTACCAATACAATGCATTTCATT
The DNA here is from genome assembly GCA_911728455.2 of Marthasterias glacialis. Taxonomy (NCBI): domain Eukaryota; kingdom Metazoa; phylum Echinodermata; class Asteroidea; order Forcipulatida; family Asteriidae; genus Marthasterias; species Marthasterias glacialis. Next base: position 8,968,613 of record OU452240.1, read on the forward strand.
TCAACCTCTCTACAACACCTCTGAAATTCTTTTAACTTTTTTTCCACAAACATTTCAAACTTTTCAAACTTTTCATGACTTTGAAGACATATTTGTAAGTGTTTAAAATCTAAATGTGCCTTCCTGTGATATTGCTAAAAATATGGTATAACGTTGGATAATTGTGCCCAGTGAAGTTAATTTGAGCACCTACAGATCCAACATACTGGCTTAGGGTTGAATGAGAGCTTAGATATATTTGGTTTGATGGACAACCTGGGGTGGATTTCACAAAGCGCTAGGACTAGTCTTATCTCAAGTTAAGATGAGTAACTAGTCCTAACTTATAGGATAAGTCATAAGTTACATGTACATGTAGGAGTAGTCCTAAGTGAGGAATAGTTTTGTGAAATCCACCACTGGTTGTACAACAATGAATGATTTTAACTGAATTTATTTTATGTTATTGTGGATTGTCTGATTGTATTGCAGTTCCATGCAGACTTGTATCACATGGTGTGTGAGTTATCCAGTGATGAAGGAATAGACAGAATGCGTAATAGTGACTTCCGCTTTGTGGATACTGTATATCAATTGCTTGCAGCTACTAGAATAATTACCTACTCATAAACTACATTTACCCGTCAAATAGTGGTTTGGGTTTATAGTACACAATTCAGGTAACCTTACAAACCTTTATTCTGTATCACCTTACTAAGTGCATTTCCAATGTTTTCAACATTCTTAGACATACAAAGTTTACAGGTTGTGGGGATGTTTGAAAACAAAAGAGAACAACAATGTTGAGGCAAAAGTTGTTGCCACATTAAAAGAAAGGCCCAAACTCTCTTTAACAAGAAAACAAGACTTTATGTTTTTCACTGGGTTCTTTTTAATGACCGGTTTATGGTTTTTAAAAAGTGGATAGGTGCAACTAAATTGAGATGACTGTGAAAAGAATAAATAAGAGTTGACCATAGTAAGGTAACCTTAACACTGATGTACTACAGGTTCTGTACCCATTATTCTGCAAATGAAACTCAATAATTTACATTTTCAAACAATGGAAATATGAAATTGAGGACATTTAAGAATACTGTCTAATAATGATGTTACATTCCTTTGATGTTTGTGAAGGCATCATTTGATTTGGTTACATTACAGTATAAGGCAGACCTTGAAACCTAAACAAACAAGGCTTTTATGCAAAGATAATATGAACCCAATGTAAATATTAGTAGAGGGCTAGAGATATTAGAAAAGTAAGGATTATGGAAGAGATCCCCGCCATCACATCTGGCTGGAAAGATTACATTCATCAGATAGAATCCTTGTCTCGGAATTGTGTTTAATGGATTTATCTTGAGCTGGATTAATTGAGCAATGTTAGTTTTCCTAATAGATCACGTGTAAAGACATGAGAATGTGTATACATGCAAATGCCATGACCTTACACAGGATGGAATGAAATACAATCAGTGTCATCCTTTGTCTTAAACATTGTCTCTTTCAAATAGTTTCAGGGAACCGTTCTAACCAGTCCAATCTGTTTGACTAATTTATGTATTTTGTCAAATTATTTTCCAATAGTTTTAAAAGTCATGCATTTATGTAACTTTTGTAATTTATTTCAAGCCGACTTTTAAAATGTTTGGCACACTTTTGGTTTTCAAGAGGCCCATCTAAATCACATATCATATAATGCTCAAGTGATAGCACTTTGATTTAACCATAGAGAATCAATTTTACCTGCTGAGCTTTAACCTGATGTCATAACTCTCTGTGACTAAACTGAAAACTTAGTTTCATTTATTGTGACTCCATAATTAACATGAATACACTTCCGAGCTTATAAACTGCAGTGGTGTAGTGCATTGGTAATGAGAATAAACTCCTGTGTTTAGATTACAGTTTGTTAGAAGTTGATTACACTTTTTCAATTACTAATTGTATCTTTTAGCACATTTTACAACAGAGATTTTTCTGTAGTGGCTCAAAATACTTGTACTTATATGTCCGAATTCACTCTGGAAAAGATTGTACATAGCATATAACTTACATTTTTTGACATTGTTTTGTATATATTGATTGCATAACTTGAATATCTGCCGTCCAGTTTCCATCACCTTGAATAATGATTTACTGAAAACTCTTACTTAATATATGTAATAACTTTATTTTGCTGTACAAGATTTCTGTATGTAATAAAGTTTGAAGTTTTTTATGCTATTTGTGATAGCCATTTCTGTGTGTTTGTATATTACTCACAGTCCATTAATAACAAGGGTTCTCCCCATGCATAAACTAGCGTATTGGCCGATGTGCACAGATTACGGGCCGATACGCAAAGAAAAAAACCTTCTTTTTTTAAAGATTTTAATATCAAATTCACAAAAAATCCTAACATGAAACCATTTTAAGTGCTCCAGATGACACAGTAGAGCTTTTAAAACCAAACATAAGGACCTTCTACCAATTCAGCGTGCTTTGGCCACACTTTCAAAATCTGGGTCCAGGATGCCCCAGTTTTCAAACATCCTGGGGAGAACCCTGATAACACCAGCCTAAACATTTAAAAATAACAAGCATGAAACATAGGTATCACCTTGTTTTAAGTAGACTCATGAATTTATGTTAACAAGTTATAAAAAAATACACTTTCCATATTAGTTGAGACTTACTGTTGTACCACTGTGATAAAACATAACACTGTATAGTTATACCATTGAAAAGGGAACATTTCTCAAGATTTTGTGGTCCATTGCAGCAAACAACAGGGCAAGCAACTGTCTCACTAATGTTGTTTCTAATACATGAGATATGACTTGTATGTACCATGCTAAAAATAACACTGCATCCATGTTAGGTTGATACCATGATGATACCCAAATAAAGTTAATTTATATGTGATTTTTAAGAGATGAGTAAGGTTGGGTAAGATATTGCTTATATCATTCAATCCATTAGAATGGGGAAATAACCTACACAATTTCATTAGTTCACTCTTGCTAAATCCTCAAATACCTTGATTGTTAACATCTATGATAACTTACCAATGAAAATATGTGATTTTGTATCGGTTTTTAATTGGAAAATGCTTAGCATTACCCAACCACGGCTCGTATGCCTATTGAATGGGAAATCAAAGCATGGCTCATATCTTTCAACTGCCGATTTCTAAAGGTAGATTTCTTTGACACAACAGCAGTGGCATGTGTTGTTTAAGAAGCAACATATGAGGGTGGTTGGTTACTACATGCACATGTAACTATTATAAGAAGGGAAAGAAACAAAAACATGTGGTATACATACAGCATACAGTCACATAGACACACGAGCCGGGGTGGGGGCAAACTGCCCCCACAAATTCGGGCAAAACAGGGGAAAATTCGGGCAAAGCAAGAAAGAAAAAGAAAGAAAAGCCTTTTCATATAAATTGGTACTTGTTTTTTTCATGTGTAAAATTTGGGGCAAACCAAACACCCATATAGGCCTTTGTGCAGTGACATGATGAAATGACCAGTCACATTGGTATTGCTCCTTTCTCTAAGTATTATTAACAGGGTCTGACCTGAGCTTGCTCAGTGACAAGCTAGCAGGACCAGATACCCTGTCATTCTACTGATTTGCAAGCTTTTCACTGCTTCGTTTTTTAAGTTTTCCTTCTAACATTGTTGCTTGCATGGAACTTATACTTTTGAGTGATAATTATGAACAATCAGTGTTTTACATGTAGCAGTGGGAAGCAATAAACTAGAAAGCTGGATTAATTGGACAGAATTTGGACTGGTGTTTTATCTGGCATTTAGCCAGCAGGAAACTTTGCAGTAGTATCAGTTATCCATTTTGACATGCACCACACACCATAGTGTTTCAAAACAAATTTTTGTAAAAACTAAAATACATGTTATGAGATATTCGTATTTAAAATAAAGTGTGAATACATTTTGAACTGAATAATTTGCACACATTGAAACTTTGTAGCCCTGTTTAAAAGCCCTCATACTACCAGTGAAATTTTGATTTGGGTGAAATGTAAATAAAATAGTCTTAATGCTTCATACATTACAGGTTATCACTTGTCTTAGAACACATCATGGGCTCACATCTGCTAGAAAATTGCAGTTACATGTTGTAACAGTTAAAAAACTTCAAGTGATGTTTTTAGATTGAGTAAACAGTAACAATCAAACATCAAAGAAATATGTTTCTGGGGATGATTGCTTAACTGAATATGAACTCTTTTTTCTAGTATCATTACATTGTGATGTAAATAATCTATTCACATTTGGGAACCAAATTTGATTAGCATCTCTCCCCTCTGGAAACATTCACACATCCGGTAAATGATGACACTTGTAAAGGTTTAGTTCATGTAGTAAGCCTCTAGTCTGGACTATTTCAATAAACACCAAGATCCATGTACATGAACAATAATTTTGTCTTGGAGGTTAGTTCTCAAAACCAATAGTGAAGTGCTGTCTTAAATATTCTTTAAAATATTTCCAAGCAATTGCACTTCTGGTTTCTAAAAATGAAAAACTAAGTTAATATCTTCTTACCAAAATATTTTGTTAGAGAAAAAAGTGCCACTGAACTTCCAAATAACTCTGATGTGTCATTATCATACCTGATTCTAACCCCGCCATACAGGAAGTCCTTCAGGTCATGAACTTCCACAATCAAAACACAACAAAGTTATCGGAAAGTGTTACCGTTCAAAGTTCATTCTAGTTCAAGGCTTTGTTTATCATTGTTAGTCACTTCACTTTGACTATCATATTTTGGCATCCCTGTCAATATCAATGTCCACTATGCGACTTATGTGCTTAAAATAATCTACTTATGTAAAATGCTTATGACACTGAAAGTGGACTTAGTCAAGTACCTGTAGGTACTGCTGGTAAGTTGGCTGTATGCCTGTGGTCATACTGATTATTCATCAGCAGATCGTTGCACTTTGTTTCCTTGCTCTCTTTCTCCTGAAGACCATCAGAGCATACCAACTGAAATGTTGAATTGAAGCAACCTGATTGGGAACCATGGATCATGTACATTGCTACATGTGAAGGAAACGAAGCCATGACCTTTAACAGACACGCAGTTTTCTTTGTTTTTTTCAAGCGCAAGACTTGCACGTTCACTAGCATGAGAGGCAATATTGACACATGTACAATGATGATGACAAAGTTTAACAATTGAAAAACCAATTAGATAAATGTCTCTTTTATTTAGTATTTTTCCAAATGTACAAATAATAACAAATTATTGTGAATTTTTTTTACAGCTTACTGTACAGATGCAGTGTTAACAGAAAATAAAGGTCTCCCTGAACTTATCTATTTGTAATTCTCACAAAGTATGGTGCTTACATAATCCTGATACAACTTAAGATATGGTTTGGACTTTGTGGCCAAATCTAAACATTCTGAAAGAACAATACAATAAAGTATTTATAGTATAGAAGGTAAACAAAGCAAAGATAGCTCAGGGCACCAACAATAATACTCATCCCTGTCATAGATAAGATACAAAAATAAGTCAAACAAATGACATTTTACATTGCATGACATTATCCACACAATCATACAAGGAATGGTGGGAGTGATAGCACACAATTTCACTCAACTTATATGCCTTTCCACATTTATTATATATATTGCATTTTAAATTACATATAAATATAAATATATGTACATGTACATGTTTCATCATTGAGTAGTTGGTTGCATGATATTTATTAATAATAGGACTATCTAATCAGTTTTCTTGCAATCATTGTGAGGTAATACAAGTCCATAACTATAATTCAAAACTTAATACTGCAGTTTACTGGAAGATAAGACTAGAATCACTTAAATTCAGTAAACTTGAATCTTTGCTTATAATTGGTCAACAGCCGTGTGGGTACAATTTTGATTACTCAGTCCAAATGCAACAATATAGGAATATTGCGTATTTTCTAGCTCCACGATGCTGTAACACATTTAAAGGGACACGTTGCCTTTAGATTTGGCGCTTTTGGGCTATGAAAAACATTTGTTTATGAAATCAACATGATTGAAAAGAAATTTTGCAAGTAGAATATAATGATTCACATAAATCTTGTTTTATCCCTTAAAATTGTGTCGTTTTGTGACAAATATGGTCCGCCATTTTGTAGACTCCACAAAAAGGCGGACTGTATGTTTCTATGTAGAGTGTGGTTCCAATGGTTGTATTTCTGAGAGGCCAATTTGTGTTTTTTTAATCACTTCTCACAAATCACAACACACTGTAGGTGTTTTATTGAATGAACAACTCTTAAAAGGGTGTGGGAAGAAATCCAACAGCAACACTTATCATTGTAAAATCAAGAACTTGACTTCATGATAAAATCAAGAACTTGACTTCATTGTAAAATCAAGAACTTGACTTCATTGTTAAATCAAGAACATGACTTCATTGTAAAATCAAGAACTTGACTTCGTGGTAAAATCAAGAACTTGACTTCATTGTAAAATAAAGAACTTGACTTCATTGTAAAATCAAGAACTTGACTTCGTGGTAAAATCAAGAACTTGACTTCATTGTAAAATCAAGAACTTGACTTCATTGTAAAATCAAGAACTTGACTTCATTGTAAAATCAAGAACTTGACTTCATTGTAAAATCAAGAACTTGACTTCATTGTAAAATCAAGAACTTGATTGTTGATCTTCATAAGCTCAGTAGTCCCGAGCCTGATATTCTGAAATTCACATTATTGAAGTTGTTTACAAGTATATCCCATGTCTTCTTTGGACCAAGGCCTAATTTCATAAAGCCTGTAAGCAGATATTTTATGCTTACAGAGCAGCCATTAGCAGAATTTCTATTTCATAAACATTGCTAAATATAAGCAAAAGGCATGCTAGGATGCCGGCAGTTCTTGTAAGCAGACAAGTGACTCAACAATGCAAATCCATTGTAAATGAGCACAAGCACCTTCAAATCTTCTCCATCGTTTAGGAAATCAACTTTTGCTTAGGCATATTTTCCTGCTATAACAAGCACACAAATTTGCTTATTGATAAACTGCTTTATTAAATTGGACCCCAAGACCGGAATGGATATCTTTTGGTTGTTGTCTTATCATAAGTTTTGCAAATGTAATTCTATTAATCACCAAAAGTATGAAGTGAACTTTCTGATGCTAAAATATCCAATTGTTGTTTTTCTAGGAAGAGCTTTTTTAACTTAAAAGTTCTTAAGGATCTCGGAATCTTAGTCCTACCTTAATTTGTCCTCAAAACATGTTCATAGTGAACGTGTTGCTACTATTAATACTGTCAGCTGGTTGGCATTTTCAAATATATTCAATGAATGTCATCAAAGGCACTGACTAATTACCAGTTTAAAATATATTACCAACAGACAGTTGATGCTTCAGGTAATAATGAATGGTTATTGCTTGGCGCCAATTCTGGTCCAAGATACACTGAGGACATGAGGTTTAATTGACATTGTGTTATTACACCCTGGGGGAGTACCTCAAATCCAACTGATGCAAACCAAAGTACCTCCAACCACATTCAATAAGGGAGAAAAACCACATGTCCCATTCATATTGATGTTTACCACTACTATAGCTCTGCTATGTATGTTATAATGAACATACACACCATAACTAATGAGTACTTTCAACAAGAGAACAATAGATCCTCTGAGCCTGGGTGTGTGAGGGACAATAGTGTTAGGTGAAGGTCTAGAGTTGCCAACAACAGGCCTCGAAATTACCGACGGCACCGACGGCAATTGCCGTCGGTGCCCTGTGCCATTGCCGCGATGCCCTCGAAATCAACCAAAATTCACGGCAATATATTGCCGTGCCCTTTTTGTCAAACTGCCGTCGGTGCCCTTTTGAAAAATTGTAACGTGCATATTAAATGCCAAAATACCCGCTTTGAAAGAGACAATCAGGCGAGAAAAATGGTCGTTGAACAACTGAAAAAGTTACCCCAGCTTTATATCACGCAAAAGAACGTACAAAATTGACTTAAAGCGCTGTGTGTGTGTGTGTGTGTGTGTGTGTGTAGAAACTCGTCCTTGCTCTAGCGGTTGGTTCAATGCAACCCACGTTTCGTGTGGGCCGCATTGCAGTCCTAAGGATATGTAGGAAAATCCCCATACAAAACCACTGGTGTCCATGTGCGATAGTTAGTGTTAAGTAAACTGTCATTGGTACCCGTACAGTAGAAGCATGGCCCCATGTTGCACACGACTGGCGCCCTGTATACTGTATGCGTGTTTGTTAACTGCGCGACGGGAGCGTGCTGGAAAATGGCTCCTGATGTGTGTGTGTGTGCGGTGTGTGTGTGTGTGTGTTCGATCGACGACCAGCTATTATGAAGTTTGTGTCGCGTTCACCACAGTTTTAGTACATTTTAGCGTCAGCAAAATAAAAGGCAATGTAGAGTATGCGTAAAGTGAATAAAATAACACTCCTTTTTATTTACGGGCCCAGAATGAATGGTGATGATAATTCGTAAAGGGTAAGAATTCATTAATTATTTTCATCATCGAGACTCAAAAAACTAGCGCAGTTTGCATTTTGTTAAATTAAGTTTTTGCCGTGGTGCCCCCCAAATTTCACAAAATTGCCGTGGTGCCCTTGTTACACTCACAAAATTGCTGCAATGCCCTTCAAATTTGAGAAAAATCAAGGCACTTATTGCCGTGCCCTTTTCAACACGAAGTTCGAGGCCTGCAACAAGATACAGTACAAACAAAAGAGGGACAATAGGAGGTCCCGGATTGCAGGTGTTTACACACTTGTGTGTGGGTGGGCATGTTTGACCATACCCTGGCAGGATATAGGGACAATTGGACCTCACTAGTTGGCACTTTGTTTTTATGGCTCCTCGGAAGCCATTTGTGTACAAAACCAATGGAGATTACTTCAGTATGGGAACAGTAGAATCAAACACTAGATGTCCTTTGATATGCATTGTTTGACGAGGCTGTGAGTGTGTGTCCATCCTTCAGATCCTGAATTCTACAGTATTCTTACAACTCACTGAATCAATGAGCAGTGATTCTCTTAGGTAGTGATAAGCTTTGACATCATCCATCTCTGATACGATCCGAACCATTCGATCATAACTTTCATACTTGTTATTACAATACTTCTCATGAACACAGGATGCACTCCTTGGATATTGATCTCCAAATATGTCATCACATAGATCAAATGTATCCATGACACAGTCTGGAAGTTGTCTGACTGTTTGTCTATGATGACTACAATGAGTATGCATCATGGCAATCTGATTGACCTTGTCTTCTAGATGATTACTGTAATCCATTGTCATGTCATCATCTGTAATAGCTGTTAATAAGTCACTGCTCTCTCCATTCGATAACCTGTGTAATAAACCACACAAAAATCAAGAGCTACAAACTAATAATTTACACAAGGAACTAAAAAACAAAATTTCATGCTCCTTGGTAACTTCCAGACTTGATGACATCATTAACACAAAGCAGGTACAAGATGCCTTCAGATTAATCGTTTAAAAAGGTAAATTCTTGGTATTATCATTGGTTTTAATTGAACTTTTGTTATCCAAATTAAGTTAGTTAACAGCATAAACAAATCAAAATAAAATGTAAAATAATTCAAAAGGAGAAATCATAAAAGCAAACATATGCCAACTACAAAATAAAAGTGCTTCCTGAACAATCAGAGGAGACAATCGGCAGAACAGACAACAAACAGAGGACAAACAGAAGACAGAGGATAGATGTACAGCCACAGGACAGACAGAGAATAAAGCAGAGGACAAAGTACAGAGAACAAACAGAGGAAAAACAGAGAACAAACAGAGGACAGAGGATAGATGGACAGCCACAGGACAGACAGAGAATAAAGCAGATGACAAAGTAAAGAGAACAAACAGAGGAAAAACAGAGAACAAACAGAGGACAGAGGATAGATGGACAGCCACAGGACAGACAGAGAATAAAGCAGATGACAAAGTAAAGAGAACAAACAGAGGAAAAACAGAGAACAAACAGAGGACAGAGGACAAACTGAGAAAAACAGAAGACAAACACAGAACAAACAGAGGACAGAGGACAAACTGAGAAAAACAGAAGACAAACACAGGACAAACAGAGGACAGAGGACAAACTGAGAAAAACAGAAGACAAACACAGGACAAACACAGGACAGAGGACAAACTGAGAAAAACAGAAGACAAACGCAGGACAAACAGAGGACAGAGGACAAACTGAGAAAAACAGAAGACAAACACAGGACAAACAGAGGACAGAGGACAAACTGAGAAAAACAGAAGACAAACACAGGACAAACACAGGACAGAGGACAAACTGAGAAAAACAGAAGACAAACACAGGACAAACAGAGGACAGAGGACAAACTGAGAAAAACAGAAGACAAACACAGGACAAACAGAGGACAGAGGACAAACTGAAGACAGAGGATAGATGGACAGCCACAGGACAGACAGAGAATAAAGCAGAGGACAAAGTACAGAGAACAAACAGAGGAAAAACAGAGAACAAACAGAGGACAGAGGACAAACTGAGAAAAACAGGACAAAGTACAGAGAACAAACAGAGGAAAAACAGACAACAAACAGAGGACAGAGGATAAACTGAGAAAAACAGAAGACAAACACAGGACAAACACAGGACAAACACAGGACAAACACAGGACAAACAGAGGACAGAGGACAAACTGAGAAAAACAGAAGACAAACACAGGACAAACAGAGGACAAACTGAGAAAAACAGAAGACAAACACAGGACAAACACAGGACAAACAGAGGACAGAGGACAAACTGAGAAAAACAGAAGACAAACACAGAACAAACAGAGGACAGAGGACAAACTGAGAAAAACAGAAGACAAACACAGAACAAACAAGAGGACACAGGACAAACTGAGAAAAACAGAAGACAAACACAGGACAAACAGAGGACAGAGGACAAACTGAGAAAAACAGAAGACAAACACAGGACAAACACAGGACAGAGGACAAACTGAGAAAAACAGAAGACAAACACAGGACAAACAGAGGACAGAGGACAAACTGAGAAAAACAGAAGACAAACACAGGACAAACAGAGGACAGAGGACAAACTGAGAAAAACAGAAGACAAACACAGGACAAACACAGGACAGAGGACAAACTGAGAAAAACAGAAGACAAACACAGGACAAACACAGGACAAACAGAGGACAGAGGACAAACTGAGAAAAACAGAAGACAAACACAGAACAAACAGAGGACAGAGGACAAACTGAGAAAAACAGAAGACAAACACAGGACAAACAGAGGACAGAGGACAAACTGAGAAAAACAGAAGACAAACACAGAACAAACAGAGGACACAGGACAAACTGAGAAAAACAGAAGACAAACACAGGACAAACACAGGACAGAGGACAAACTGAGAAAAACAGAAGACAAACACAGGACAAACACAGGACAAACAGAGGACAGAGGACAAACTGAGAAAAACAGAAGACAAACACAGGACAAACAGAGGACAGAGGACAAACTGAGAAAAACAGAAGACAAACACAGGACAAACAGAGGACAGAGGACAAACTGAGAAAAACACAAGACAAACACAGGACAAACAGAGGACAGAGGACAAACTGAGAAAAACAGAAGACAAACACAGGACAAACACAGGACAGACGACAAACTGAGAAAAACACAAGACAAACACAGGACAAACAGAGGACAGAGGACAAACTGAGAAAAACAGAAGACAAACACAGGACAAACACAGGACAGAGGACAAACTGAGAAAAACAGAAGACAAACACAGGACAAACACAGGACAGAGGACAAACTGAGAAAAACAGAAGACAAACACAGGACAAACAGAGGACAGAGGACAAACTGAGAAAAACAGAAGACAAACACAGGACAAACAGAGGACAGAGGACAAACTGAGAAAAACAGAAGACAAACACAGGACAAACAGAGGACAGACTGAGAAAAACAGAAGACAAACACAGGACAAACACAGGACAAACAGAGGATAAAAAGACAACAGAGGACAGACAGAGAACACACAAAGCACAGACAGAGGACAGACCTGTTGAAGTGTTTTCAATCTTGCAAAATTTTTTGATGAGTTATTAATTCCTTAACACATACGTCACTTTGTGAAAACTAAAAAATGAGATGTGCACGCAGAGCGCTGTATACAAACCAATGCATATTGAGATACGATATCGATTTGTGAAAACGCTAAACTTAAATAGGTCAACAGATACAAAACTTCATGAAAACGTACAAGTTGTACCACATGTGTCTGGAACCGTGCCAGTGCAATGTATTTCAATTGATAAAGTGGCCAATCGTAATACTTCACTTTGAGGAGATGCAAAATGGCAAATCTAGTGATACATCATTCTTGCTAATCAGTGTAAATTACAAAACTATTAAATGTTAGGTCCTGAAAACTTGCTGAAAATGTTTAACAGTAATGAGTACATATCAATAATTTGTACAAAGTTTGCGATGTTTGACACATCTACATGTACATAGCTTCGTGAAAATGGTGACGAAGTGATCCACTGACAATACAATAATTACATGTATGCATAGCTGAATAACTACAATAGTGTGAGTTTAAAAAACACTTGGAGAAACTGAATGTAACCATAAAGTCTCAACATTATAGCATGCAAAATGAACTACTGGAAGATAGGGTACAACAAATTCAGACTTTATAACTGAAACTTATAAAATTTAGTAAAACAGAGCAAGTTTTACTCATACATGTAGGCTAGTTTTGTTCACAAAGCACCCGAAATATTGTACCCCATCTTTAAAGGGCAAGAGCTAAACATGCAACTATTGAATCTTTTTCCACAGTCACATAAATTAAAGGAAGGAATACGTACATGGATGTGTGTTTGAGCATGGGTGTGATATATGTATGCTATAAACTGGACTGAGAAGACAAGAGAACATTTTGAACAGTAAGATCAGACGTCAATGTTTTGGTTATTGTACATTAGGGCAAAGTGTTTAAGTGACACTTCTAACCCTGGATACAAATTTATGACTACATTCATCAATCAACCTATGACTGCAAAGATACAGAGCTTTCTCTGTAGAGAAAGCTCTGTAGGAAATGAAATTTCTGCAACCCATACTTGTATGCAAGTGATTTAAGTGGCTTCATGTAGCTTTTTTTTAGGTATCCTCTAGTCTTAGCAAGCTTCTTCAAGATATGGAGATTCCATACAGTTATCTTTTAGACTGAGCGTACAGGTTATGACCAGAGCAAATTGCCAGCAAAGCAAAAACAAATACCAGGTTACCATGGTAACATGAGATGATTAGCTTCGGGTTTAACTACTGTACCGGTAAGTTATTGCACCGATGAGTATACCCATATTATATGCATGCATTATATGATTGCAGGGTGTTCACATTATGGATTTGCAAACCTTAAGGTGAATGACCAGTAAAACTATAAGATTTAATCAATATTCCTTGAGGGTTTTATAAGACAACAAATGAGTCAAAAGTGCCATATAAGGGTTTACCTTGTAAGGTCACTGCCTGCCATCCCAGGACGATGTTTCATCATCACTTTGATTAAATCTATAAGACGCTGCCATACATAGTGCACATCACGATGAACACGAGGTATTCTTCTTGCAAACCTAGGTGATCGATACATATTATGGATTCTATTAACTTCTTTTAACTTTATATTAATTTCAGTAAATGGTAACAGCTGATCATTAGGGGATGCAATTGAATCAATTGAATTGTCTTTGGTTAAGTTCTTACCTGACTGTAAAAAGTAAAACTGTTTCCAAGGTGATGACATAAGGAAGGGCCATGAAGGACACAGCTTTTAACATCTTGTACTTGAATAAATAGTTGAGAAGTGTATTGTCCAGCATGACAGCTTCCTTGATGGCTGTAAATCACAAACCAGGGATGAGATTGGAAGAAATAAAAAAGGTTTGAAATTTAATGTGAGCGAGCACAGTGGCCACCATGTGCCAAAATTTGAGTCCACAAAAATGTTGATTACATAACTGCGCATGATACTCAATGGGTTCAAAACATTGCATCTTCATCATCACGGCATTTCAAGTATTTGCAACTGGCTAGCAAAATCTAATTCTTTGATCTTGCCAACAGAGGGCGCATGCTCTCATTCTATCGTGTTGTTATGAAAGCGCCTGCTTGCGTACGATTGTGCTTGACTTTGCTTGTAGTGAGATAACAAAGACTACCAAACCATTTATTAGAAATGATGTGTCTGTGAGTGCATTGTGAACATAGGCATTGTGATCACAACACTTTGGATTTGCGGCCATTTATTAACATACTATACTTTCAAGTTACATTTTTAAGCAAAATAATGACAGAAGTCTGATTTCATGAAACATCCAAGGCAGAAAATCGGAAATGAAATTTTAAGTTGGAATTTTATAATTGCAAGGTCTGATTTCTGACAAATATCAGAAGAATCTCATCCCTGATACACACATATACATTTTAATCAATCAGAACTAAGCATGTAAAGACAAGTCATTCAATTTAGCAAATATAATCTAGTAAAAGAAGTGTTTACTACAAATAATATTAACACAGGCTTGTACATGTACAAGTTTACTGGACCTGTTGCACTCCTACTCCTGTCTTTAAGCAAGACACTATTTTTTGCATTTTACCACCAAGAATAAATCATGGGTATATTGTGATCGGTTGCATGTACTCAAAAGTGGCTACTGCATACTCATAAGGAGTTTCAAGATAGCATTTGGCCTGATAAACAACAATGGTTAGCGCCTATGGTTCTATATTGGGTTTTTAACTTTGAAAGTGCCAAATAATTGCCAATTACAATTTCATTATTTAAATTAATTGTCCCTGGTTTAAAGGAAGACCTTTCAAAAGTTCTTATTTATTTCAATGTCTTGTGGTGTGCTTCTTATACCAACATCAGAATAAAGAACTGTCCTAAAAGTATCTCTTTACTTAATGTACGTGTACATGTGCTGTGCTGTTGAACCCTCCAGGAATGGTTAGAAGTTAAAGGAACACTATCAATCAATTCAAACATCTTGCAAGTACATGTAATCTAAATAAAAATCTTGAACAGATCAATACGACCAATGTGTTGATTTTTATATTGTAGAGTTAAGTATAATGGCCATTAATTCTTACCATTGGTTATCTGAGGAGGGAGACTTCCTTTTAGCATGGTCTGCTCTGCTCTCATCTTACAATCTTGACACTCATCTTCATCATCAAAGAAATCTTCATCATTCCACTCCTCCCATGTTTCATTTCTATCAGCTTCCTCTAGCATTTCTTGCAGTAATTGTAAGTCAGTGTTTAGTGACTGTAGAGATGTGCGTGATAGTAGAGCATTCCTTAGTGATAGTCTTCCAGTAGATAACTTACGGCTTTCACTATTTGTTGAACTAAATGACGGTGATCTACTCAGACTTAGATGCCTGTTGCATGGTATTACAGCTGGAAAATGGATTAATACCATAAGATTGTCAATAACTAGGGTACATGTATTTCAAATAAACTTTACTTTGAGAAAGCCAGACATTACAAAAAAGTGACAATACAGTGTATATAAAAAAAACATAGCACAGTATGAATTAACTGCCCTAAGAGATGACAATAAATGAGACAGACTAACAAATTGGGGTAAAGAGTGAACTCTCACGAGAATGAGAGAGCTGGAACTCCTCACATGTGTTGTGGCCAATTCCAACCTTCTGAGCACTATAATGTGCTGAAGTAATCTACGGTCGTTAGTCACAGTATTTATATCACAATTTGATTTGAAAATACAAGAAGGTAGTTTTTTAATGTTTTAGGATTCAGTGAAATAAAAGCTTGTATCAGCATCTCACTGCTGTTTTTGATGATTTTCCGATTTCACCATGTTGTTATGGTATCTGCTCAATACCGAACAATACCGACAGCTGTTTTAATACCAGAGTGCTTGGTTTTTAATTTCAATACTGCGATATAAGCAATACCTCGATATAAATGTTTTAGCTCTATCAAAAAAGTTCCCACTAATACTGAATACCGCGGTATTTTGGTATTACCGACTACTCAAAAGTTTAATACTGCCCAAGCTTAATCGCAACCAGGTTTCCGGTGGTTAGTTATAATCTGAACAATCTAGTAAATAATCACCACCAAGAAAACATTCTCCTACTGAAAATAAGTCTTTGGTACCAGCCGTAAATCAGCTCATAAGCTGCAAATTGTAACAAGTATGAGGCAAATGCACAAATGATTAGTTCATAACTTACTGTGTGACTGCAAATAGCGCAATGTGTCATCATATCCTTGCTGACATAGTTTTTTGAGCTTTTCTGGCTCTGGTGGGTATAGAGCTCTTGAAAATCTCCAGAAATTTGTAGATGTAACATGAACATTAACATTGGCGGAGGTAAATCTGAGGTAATCACCAAATTCCTGAGAGGCAGGGCAGATATCAAACTCTCCTGAGAAGGGACACACTGTCACTGTATCCTCACTCAACACTGGGCAATTATTGGATATCCCTCCATCCCAATATTTCTGTATCAAACAATGCATCAAGAAATACACATAATAACTAATTCAAATGAACAAACTATTACACTGTATAGTGTAACTGTATGTATGGTATCAGAAACTAGTGCTGAGCACTTGCAGAGGTCTTAATTACTGCAACCAATGTATGATTTTCTATCACAAATACAGTACAAACTATGCCTGGGCAAAAAAGAACCAAAATGCACACCACAATACACTACATCTGTCATATGACCTAAAATTCTGAGACAACTTAAAATAATTAAATAAACAATGTGTAGCACAAACATAATGGTACATGTACTATATCAGCAAATGCCTCAATTATGTATGTTCTTCCCAACCATCTTAAGGTGAATACAAGAAATCAATACGGGAATAAAAGAGTGGTGACCAAGGTCTTAAACGGCCCTTTATCACACGGCCATGACCCGACAAGGTTTTAAAGGGCCGTTTAACCCTTTCGTTACAGAATTGTTTGAACATAAACTGATGACCACATTTTTGACAACTCAAGCGTGAAGAACACATTCTTACACAACAGAAAGCTTTCATTCAAATTTTACAACTCTATTATCACCTTGAAGTAGTTGTTTTACAGCAAAATAAGTAATAACAAAATTCTCCCTTATTGAATTCCCTTTCTTTTAATCTAAAAATCATTGAGATTGGCAAATAAATGTCCAAATAAATGTCTTGATCTTTGTTTCCTAAGTGAGATCTGTAAACTCAAACACTTTTTTGTACACAATCATACAGCACTTCTGATCTTTCCACTCCAATTTATGCTCAGGCCCGAGGGCTTTTTTGTGTGTAAACTTGGTCGACTAAAGTCGTCAATGGTAAAAAAGAGGGGGTATGGGTGCAGTCGACTAAGTCGCCTATGGTAAAGAAGAGGGGGTATGGGTACAGTCGACTAAGTCGCCAATGGTAAAGAAGAGGGGGTATGGGTGCAGTTGACTAAAGTTGCCTATGGTAAAGAAGAGGGGGTATGGGTGCAGTTGACTAAAGTTGCCTATGGTAAAGAAGAGGGGGTATGGGTGCAGTCGACTAAGTCGCCTATGGTAAAGAAGAGGGGGTATGGGTGCAGTCGACTAAGTCGCCAATGGTAAAGAAGAGGGGGTATGGGTGCAGTCGACTAAGTCGCCTATGGTAAAGAAGAGGGGGTATGGGTGCAGTCGACTAAAGTTGCCTATGGTAAAGAAGAGGGGGTATGGGTACAGTCGACTAAGTCGCCTATGGTAAAGAAGAGGGGGTATGGGTGCAGTCGACTAAGTCGCCTATGGTAAAGAAGAGGGGGTATGGGTACAGTCGACTAAGTCGCCTATGGTAAAGAAGAGGGGGTATGGGTACAGTCGACTAAAGTTGCCTATGGTGAAGAAAGGGTTAAGGCCGCGTCACTACTCTTTTATTCCCATTCATAAATGCCCCTTTTGTTAAAAAGATTTTTTTACATTAAATGTAAAAAAATCCATGAAACTTTTGTTTTTTGATTTTTTCTCTCTCAATTTTTGCCACGTCCTCAGGCTCCATTTCGCGAAGGGTCGATGCTCAATGATTGCGCGTATGCAGGTGTACTAATAGACTTTCCATTGAGTACCGCTATGTATTGATTGCATTACGCGGCAACACGCGCGTGGCTCCAGCTACATGTACGGTATGTCTCTATTAGCTGTTTAAAACTAGTCTTAAACACTCATGTGACTGCCTTTCAACCAATAGGACTGCCCAAATTGTCCCAAACTAATTGCGGTATATTATGAATAGTAAATTAAGATGACCAATGTATTAAAGTACTGTACAATAATGATTAAATACTCACTGTGCCTCTGAATGTAGGAGGTATAACTCCCGAGTAGAATGGTACAAACGCACTGCATAGCACAGCCTGTTGTAAAATAGAAGCAAGAGAAAAATCTTGAAGATGATAATGAATGTTAGATGTGTTTATTTTGATTTAGTGAATCACTATTGAGTTTTGGGTAATTCTTAGTTCAGAGGGACAATTTCTTGTAAATTGGAGTTTTACAAAAGGAACAATGTTCCAAGAGAAATAGTAACAAGCTGATAAAAAATACCCCTTCAGATTAAATTTGTTTTGATCATTAGCATTACAATACATGTAACATATTCTACAGTGTCTGTAAATACCATGTCCAATTTTCATTGAAGGTCCCTTTGCAAAAGATTTGTCATTATTAACAGTTCCTTCCAAGATTACATCTGATGAAAATCTCCTAGTAGAATGTCTAGTAGAATGAAGAAGTTCCACTGGGCCAAAAGAAGGCCTGGACTGATATCACACAGAGCTGAAGAATGATCTTAAGACATGTACAGTACATGGTATCAATCTTAATTGCTAAGCAAAGTGTGTTACAATTCAACAACTCATCTTAAGATGAATCTTAGTGCCTTGCTTTGTGAAATCGAGCCATGGTAGCTCACTCAAACAACTTATTTTTTAAGTCTACAAAAAAAATAAATATTAATAACTAAAATAATAATAATAATAATAATTATCTTCAAGCAAACTTGAATCCTCAATTCTGATTGCTCGGTCCTTAGCAACAAGAGTGTGATATATAGTCATATTGCACGTCCCATATCACACCCCGTTCTCTAATGCGCTGTTCTAACTCCCATCTTCAGAATTCATTGTAAATTCACTGTAAATTGGAAAGTGGTCCTGGAACACGTCTGCGTCCCATATCCAACTCGGCCTGTGGTATCACTGGATCCTATGGTATTCTACTTGCACTTGTGTGATAAAATAACTAATATAATGACAGCTGGAATTTATTCCTTGCCTATGTACTGTTCGTTTGTACACTATCTGCACATTAAATAAAAACCATGATAAATACATCTTTGAATGTGCAAGGTTATTTCCCCATACAATGTAAGACCATAGAACATGTACATGTACACTGTGTATGTAGACATAAAACAACTGTGCATTTATCCAGTACATGTATTTCACATGCACTTAATTAAGCATGATTCTAACACTACCTTAGCTTTTTTAAAAATGTTGTGTTATTAATTTTTGATCCTTTTTGTAATTATTTTTGTAACTTCTTGTAAAAAGAAAAGTACAGAGGACTACTCATATTACATGTACATGTACCTAGATAACTTCTTCTTTGGATCTAAAATCGGATACAATGGTATTAGTCTTGTAATTAACTTGTATCAATTTTTGTAACCTAATTTCCTCATGTTGATAATACTTTGTGACACCATAAGGAGATGGTTGACAGCTCAGTTCAAATATAGTTCAAAATACTTTGCCCCCTGAGTTACAGCACATTGTTAGGGTCAAGAGGTTTAGATCTACTAGTGAGTACTTCATGCAACTGATTGTAACTGGGAACTGAGCCAACATGGGTACAGCCTTCTTCAACTGATTATAACACAAGGTAACCTGCCTGATGCAGTACATTGTAGTTGTTTAATAATACATGCATTAAATTGTTAACAATGTTCAATGCATACAGAGCAAGGTTACACGTACAGTGTGTTGTACATGGCCCCACCACTACCAGAAGCCTTCATCCATGGTCCTAACTATAAAGGTCCTGCCAAAGATTGTCAGTGGTCTGGGCCCTTTTATACTACATGTACACATACCTTAGTTCGAATTAAAGTTACAGAGCCACTTCCCATGACATACATTATGCCAACATTTGGGATCAGTTAAAAAACGGAAAATCCATGTTTCATTCTGCTTTGTGCTGATGCTTTTATTGCATTATTTATTATCAGAGAACAAAATGTTATTGTATAAACTTTCCACATTTTTTATATTTTTTAACGTTTCAATTGAAAATCCAGGCTGTAAAAACCTCCATGGTAATTCAGTAAAATCCGAAAAATCTTCCTTTAAGACCAGCAGGACATTAACATAAATTTACAAACATAAAGCAATATCAATTTGAAACCCCCAAATTTGTTATTAACTTATTCATCTGGGGTAGATCTTTTAACTTAAATCTGGTTAATATTAATATTATATGGACAATGGAAGCCTTGAACCATGGATGGTCTATGTGCTGGACTGCATAAAAGATGTACTGAGGTCAGTGACAAATATCATGTAGCATGATGTAATACTATTTCCACAGAGAAGCAGGTCCTTCATGATTTAACCTTGCCATCTGCCAGCAGCCTAGCATTGGGACCATCCAATAACAGCCACCCGTCCACTAGTTTAAGGACTATTCTAAAGTTGGGATGATTTTAGAAATCATGGTCTTTACAGAGTCCATCCCAGGGCTGTGAGTCTCTTGGTTACAGACATGCAGTCATTGACTACAATGTAGGCCTGTAAACTAACATTGAAGCAAAGCCAAGAGTATACTACTGTACATGTACATGTACTCTCAAGTCTCAATATCCGATTTCAGATCTGTATTAATGCTGTAGGGAACAAATAAGAAGCAACCATAATTGCTATATTGTTCTCATAAAAACATTGAATGACCTTCTTGTAATAATTCTCAATGGCAAGTCAAGGATCACATGTTCCTTCCAAAAAATTAAGAACTAATTACATTGTATAACATGTACGCCTTTTATGCTACGTTTTAGGATGTCCCCCAAGAGAAGAATAAATTTGTGAAAAAAAGAAGAAAAGTACAGAGGACTACTCATATTACATGTACATGTACCTGGATAACTTCTTCTTTGGATCTAAAATTGGATACAATGGTATTAGTCTTGTCCCATACTCTTGTTAGTGACACAAAGAGCCGTCCTGATGCCAACTCGTGAATGTTGTCAGGGAGCACCTTGTGCAAACCCTCATTGATATAACCATGGAGATCAAAGAACGGATGGAAGGGTCCAAGAAGACGAGCTCTGGCTTTCTGCACAAGTCTCAAAACATAATCAGTTGTCTTGCCTAAAATAAAGAGAAAACACATTGGAAATCCATGAAGTACTTCTTTCTTTGATAAATGCGGACTAAAACTCATTAGTTCTTGCACACTAGATGAACACCTTCCCTTAAAAATGAGACAGCCACTCATTATGAAAATAGTCTCTCATTTTACCCAGAGAACAGTTGTTCATAATGAAACTGAATGAAAAAGTGGCTGATGGATGTTCCTGATTCCACCCCCTAAAAAAAAACACAAAAAAACTAAACCCACAAACAAGTGTTTGCCAGGATCGATTTTTAACAAGTACAATTTGTACAACTTATACTGGTGTTACTAGTAGTACATGTAGTAGTACTATAGGGGGGCTGTTGTTAGCAATAAATGGACTACAGCGCAGAGCAAACAATTTCAAAGATGTTATTGGCATCCCTACATTTCCAATTATCAACCATACGATACCATGCTTGATATGTGACAGATAAGAGGGTGTTTCCTCCATCCCAAAATGTTCCCACTCTAACACACTCTTTCCCCTCTTGTACAAAAGTACCCTCTCCAAAAAACAAATTAAAAAAAATAATAATAAATAAAATATATCATTTTTTTTAAACCCAATAATTATACTAATTAAAAAAAAAAATGAAATAAAATAATTTAAAAAGATTTAATTTGTTTTTACCCTCCACCCATACACCAATGTGTGTTAAGCACTGTATATTCAGTACTTCCCCAAGTCCTATGAAAAAAATCCAAAGGCAAGTTCCTCGGTTGGGATTCAAACCCCTGACCCCCACCATTCTAGAGCAGATGTATTACCAACAAGAAAATTAACATGTATTTATATATTTAAAAATAAATAAAATAAGTAAATAAATATATAAATAAATACACAAATGAAGAAAATAAATCCTCTCAGATTCCTGAGATTCCAGAACACAATTAAGACACAAACAGGAGGGGGTACACCATCCATTTAATATGAGCACCAAATGACATTAATAGTTACAGTGGATATAAAAATATGCTAATCACTTAAATGTTTATGTGATGAATGAAGCAGCAACTGTCGAATTTTATAGAGCAAATCCATTCTTAGATTTGATTGGTCAATAACAGAGACGTGCCCCCAAACCTGATTACACCCACCAATCAGGCCCCTTCTTCTAGAATGAATAGGCTTTGTTGACATACGTTATGGGGTGGTTCGATGATGATCACGCGACATTCTGGCCTAATGCCAACATTGCTTGTAAAAGTAGTTCATTCATTCCAATCCAATCATCGCGCAACTAATGCTTCAAAATAACCTTCAAAATGACCCTTGTTTGTGCAATGTGCAATGTGCGTCTTTGTTAAACTATATTTTATTGAAAATATTACAAATCAGAGACAGAAAGAATGTAATGATAATATCAGATGATATATCGTGATTGAACATGTCGACTATGCATGATGCATGACTATACTAAAAATAGTGAGGAGTGTGGTCGGCCTACGACGACTACACGAGAGTACGAATACGATGGATACGAATACGACTCTGTGAACATTGAAATGTTCAGGCTAGCGTTTGTTTGAATTGGTAATGCATGTCACCCTTCTTAATAATAACATGGCGGCAATTTAAGTACACTTTTAAATCTACAACTATCCAAAAATATGTATCACTATCACTCAGATCTATTTTCCTTCCTCCATGCTCAGATAACTGGATAAAGGACTTACCAAAATCAACATCTGCTACCAAACAACAACCAACTAAGGCACCCGCCGAAGCTCCGCTCACGTTTCGAATTACAGTCGGTGCGTGTTCTTTAAAACAACTTGCTACACCGATGTGGTAGATTCCCAAAAAGCCACATCCAGATAGTGATAAATCCATGCTTCAAATCACATTGAAAGCTACTTCAAAATAACAACGGGAAAATTTGATTACACTGTCACAGCAGACTGTCTCTGTACTGTTATTGTTAAGCGCGCTTTACTATGTGTGTGTGGCTGTCATATACGACATACGGATATGTGAAAGGGACGACGTACGTCGTATACACACTTCATACTGGGCTGGCTAGCTCCATATGTGTATAAATTATCTGTAGTGTGTGCGCGTGCGCGTGTGGGATCGCCGCGCCAATCATATTCTACATAGTATGTTGTATGGCGCCAACTTTTTGTTGTCGGCGCGGCGCCCTTTGATCGAGCAGCCCGGCCCGACGTAAAAAACAAACCTAAAAACACGAGGTATTATAAAGGGGTGGGGGCGGTGGGTTGGGTTGGAGGGGTAATGTTGACTATGAATACTTCAGACGTAAATCCCAGGAGGGCAAGAAGGGGATTTACCCCTCCACAATGAGCAGGGAGGGGATTTACCCCTCCAACAATACAGCAACAAAAGACCGATTGCGCGACCCGTGTCACGTGACCACTTTTGGGTATAAAAATAATGTAAACACACACGACATCCTCCATAAGAAAGGGTGGTACGGTACACGATGATTAGTGCATTTAGTTTATTCGATCGAGGCTTTTCATGCTCGAATCTGTGAAAGATATTCCAGAGTTTGTACCAAAGACCTTCAAGTGGCTGAATAAAGCCAGTAAGGACAGTTCCAGCAAGTTTTGAAATTTGTAAAAGTACGATGTGTACAGCGCGCGACGGAACGTTAGGCCAGCCGACCGCGATCACCACACACTTTTCAACACAAACAAATTAAAGTTTGGAAGCTGAAATCCTCCAAAGAAATTGCTTTCCAAAACTGTGTGATTCCTTTGCCTATTTGAAATATAGGCTAGGTATTAATGCTCAAGGCTAGCAAGGCTAGGTATTAATGCTCAAGGTTCCAACGTTCTTTACCCCCCCCCTTTTTTTACAGTGATTAAGGCCAACATTACAAACAAAATAACACACGGGTGGCTACATAATAGTCGTCCGACGCCGGTAGTGCATGGCTAAAAAAAACTATTTTTAGTAGAATCCTGCTAAATTATAAAACAGAGATGTGATTTAAATTAATGCCACAACATACTACTTTAAATAAAGGGGCTGATTAACTAATTCATTGCTTAACGAAAATACAATCGACTCTTTTCGAACTCACTCTGTGTCACGGCCAATGCTTTTACACGTATTTTTTTTCATCAGCTATACGAAGTCATACCCGATAGGGGGTCACGTGGCCGCATGTAAGCATTGTCGCGCAATCGGTCTATTGGTGTCTCGCCCAGCCCCCCCCCCCCCCCCCAGCGGCGTACTTAGGGTAGTTAGGGTAAAATTTTAATGGCCAATTAAAACTGTAGTTTACTTTTGTATTTTGTCCAAAAAAGGCCCTTTTCAGCGCTCTTTTTTAACGTGTTGAGGTAAAACAAACCACAATGTCTGCGTGTAAATAATAATAACAAAAAATGAAAATTTTAAAAACCTTTAAATTACTAGATAAAAGCTTATTTAAAAAATGAAACATTTTCTTCTGGTAGTTTTTTATTTCAAATGGGGAGGGCGAAGGGGAGGGGAAGGGGCCACCGTGGGGGAAAATACATCACTTTGGTGGGGTGGGGGAGGTGGCCACCCTGAGGGAGAAGACATCACTTGGGTGCGGGGCGGGGGCCACGTGATGAAGCCACTGCCTTTATTATTTCGCCATTGTCTATTTGTATGTACGGCACGCAATTCATTTTTTGTCTTTAAAAAAAGTTAGCTTTTATACTTTAACTTTTCATTTTTATTTTGTTTTTGTTTTATATTTGTTAAACTAATGTTATTTTCAATTAAATTTTTCATTTTGTTTGTAAATGTTATTTTTCAAGACTATTGATTAGTATCATTTTTTTAAAATTTATTTTGTACTTTTCTTTTTTGTTTTGTAGGTTGTCTTTTTGCACTTGGGTATACTCTAATTTTCATTACCCGCAGCCGGTACCTATAATTCAGTCAGAACGAAAACGATGTAGGGACCGGGAACCAGTCTACCTTTGCCAGGCGCTCTGCAGGGCGGACTCTATGGCTGTACGACTGGGACTGAGCGGCGGAAAGACTCATTGAATACCGCCATCTACTGATTGAATTTGACACATTTTGGTTGGTTATAAAATGAGAGATTTCATTGGAGGCCGTCTCATTTCGGCATTAGAAATACAACAAACAAAATTAATAAAAGCCAACATGTTAACGTGGTTTTATATCAATTTTTCTAATAATAAACTTAAATTAATTACATTTTATGTTTTTTAAGGTAAAACACAATAAATGTAAGTTTTCACATTTTTTGATAATGTAATCCAAAACAAAATTTATATCCAATCACAAGTCTCAATACGTACGTGCGCGTATATGCAGCTGCTGCTGCAGTGACAAACCATTCGCATATATTATTGACTGATTCAGGAGCCATTAACTAGCCAGCCGTGAAACCCGCTGCAATTTGAATCTCAACTTTACAAGATACTGGCGCTGGCACTGATATCGGGGTTTGACTTGTACTGTTGCACTTGTTATAATTATTAATATTAATAATAATAAATAGTAAGTTCTTTAATTTCATGTCGGCCTATATCTTGTTTTAACAAAAATATTTTGCTGGAGAGCTCAAATTTTCAATGCCTGTTTGTTAAGTTGTTGTTAAGACCTGTGTACAGTCATTTGACCAGTTCTGGGTCATTTTATGAATTAACGTTGTGCCATCGCAGCCTTTTCGACAATTTAAAAAAAAGTATGTCAATTAGTTTACCTAAACAGGCCATAAAAGTCACTAAGAACTAAGTGTCAAATGACCAAAAATATGTTTATCTTGGAAGGGGCCTTTGACTTTTTTTGAGAAAAGAATTGACATCTTTTTGACCAGTTCTTAATCTTAGACCCAGTACTAATAGTAATATTATATTAATAATATAGTAATACTATTATTACTAAATAACAGTAACTGGGGCGCTGTACTCCTTTTTTGAGATTTTGACATCATTGTTAGTCTGACCGATGATGTCAAAATCTCAAAAAGGAGTACAGTGCCCCAGTTACTGGGTCTAACCAGTTCTTGATCAGTTGCTTCTATTCTTGATCAGTACAGGAACCTTTATTGCAAACCCTCATTCCTATTCTTCATAAAGTTGTTGTACATCAATGCACATGTTGTCCTCCATCTTGAAAATACAAGTAATACTAATAGTAATAACAGCTATTTATTCAAATAGTTTTATACTTCTCGACATGTAAGCATGTATGCGTTGAGTGCTCTAAAAAGTATGATTTTACCAGATTTACATTGCTTTAATTTAATGTTGAGTGATCCAGAACTGGTCAACATGGTCAAAGGTGCAATGACTCAAAAAATGCATTTTTTTGAAATTTTTTCACCAAAAGAGCGAAGATGACTTCTCAGTAAATTTACGTAAACACTGTTCATGCATCTAAACCATTTTAAATTAACTTTATCTGCTCATACCTTCAAATATGAAAGGTGAGAAGTTTCAACAGCGTTTTTGAGCCCACGTTTTGTTTCAAAAATAACAATGATTGTCACTGACGACAATTTTCAGAAAATTTGCCCTAATTTATTTACAATGATGTTATACATTTGAATTTTGGTGTGTTGTCTTATTGGATGTTATTCTTTACATTTATTAAATTGGTCACATGGAGAGTAATTTACTGAAGATCGAGGGGCAATGCAAAGTTAAAGTGATCCGGAACTGGTCAATGATCCCAAACTCGTCAAATGACTGTAGTAACTCCTTTTTCGAGATTTTGATATTTTATTGGGCATACTAGTGCTACTACGTAAGCACTGTATCACAAGGCGCAAGGTTTAAATTATCATAATTTTAGCCAATGCCATAGAAATAGATGTTTGTTAAGGGAAAAGCAAATCATACATGTAGCCGTGTGAAGTTCAAGCCATAGAGTAATCTTTTTAGACACCAATACAAACTTGCAAGTCTATGTAATGGTAAACGTTTAAAAAAGCATCATTATTAAGTGAGGTACTTTTTTTAGGGGACATAGAAGAAGACTGGAATGCACTCATAATAATATAGTATTCAAGAAACCTCTTTTGATTGTCGGTTTGTTTGAACCTCCCCTAGAGGTTGAGAAGCAGGTATAGGCTAGGTTTCTCAGCTGCTCAGAAATGGATTTGAGGCATCTTATATGATGTTCTTTCCCCATCCATGCAAATTCCAACAGGGCAATGTGTGTGATTTTGTTTGGTTAAACAAAAAGTACAGTAAAGTACACTAAAGTTTGGATGGGGGACATGAACATGTACAAACATTTGTACATGTACATGTATTTGTAAATGGATCACATGTACAATCATGCTTGGCCTGCCCGACACGACACACCTGCAGCCTAGCCTGAGAGGTTGCTGTTGCATATATGCATAACTCGCTTAAATTATGATAATTTCAACCCTGCTCTTTATGATATCAGCGCTTACCGTAGCAGTACGACCGAAAATGTCAAAATCTAAAAAAAGGAGTACAGTGCCCCAGTTACTGTGTCAGTGGTCTAACTAGACCCAGTAACTGGGGCACTGTACTCCTTTTTTGAGATTTTGACATTAATCGGTTGTACTTTGGAACTAGTACGACCGATAAATGTCAAAATCTCAAAACAAGAGTACAGCGCCCTAGTTACTGGGTCTAGTACTGTACAGTGTTACAGTGTTAGTGTAACAGTGTTACTGGGTCTAGTACTGTACAGTGTTACAGTGTTAGTGTAACAGTGTTACCATGAAAATGCAACCTATGTGAGATCCATGGGGACCAGAGCCTTTATTCTGAAATCCACACTCTAGGGTGCTATCTATCACTCAGTATCACTATCAATCAGTATCAATTATCATATCAATCAGTACATCACTCATCAGGCTTTAACATGTTGAGAGTAAAGTTTCCTGTCGATAATGACACCCAAATATAACTATTTCTACTTATTTATTTTAAGTAAAACTAAAAATAGTTATATTAAAATTAAAAAAAGTTGTTACCATCTAAATAGGATAAAGAATAGGAAAATATAGAACAAAATAAAGATTATAAATACATTTGTATGTAAAGATGAAGAACTTTTTTATTTAAAAATTTAGATCACTAACCACCAATGACAGTGTGGACAATACATTTACAAGTCAGCAATTATACTTCCGTGGGTGCTAATTTACATGTAGTGCAATCATTACATACCCATACTCAATGTGAAGTTTATTATTACGCATGCATGCCCAACTGTTGAGTGTTGCATGCAAATTGACCCTTGGAACGAAATGTAGCCTGAGGACGTGACAGGGTTTAAGACCCTTGTCACCACTCTTTTATTCTCTTAAAACACATTCTTTCAACTATACATGTTCCATCACCTTTAATTTTACCCAAACAATTGTTAACAATATAATTGGGTCTTGAAATTAGGTCAGAAAGTGAAAGTCAGAAGGTGTTTTCCAGGAACTAACTGGGCAGACTGCCCATTCGTGACGCACATTTGTCGACAAACCACCCTATTGAATCTCTGAAATTTATATATTTTTTTATTTCCTATAAATAGCTATAATGGCGGTTTTAATTTATACCCCAATTGCCTGTAGTTTTAAAGAATTTGCTTTATTTTTCGCCTTAAAGATACAAAGCAATTCCATATCATGTCATCTATTGTGCAGTTGAGTATATAATTATTGCTAGACTTGCCAAAATTTGTCATTAAGCCAAAGCACTGCCGCGCAAATTTCACGTGCATGCACAAATTGGTAGTACGCAAATTTGGGTCGTGCAAGCGAGCAACTTCTTTGCACTCAAAATGACTACATGTCCTTATTAGTTGCTAGTGAGGAGTGTCATGGTGTAGTGAACAGCCCAGGTTGGACTCCTTGTTTTCATTTCACTGCGACAGATTGCATGATGCAACAGAGTCCAATCTGGGCTGGTGTAGTGACTAGTGATGACAAAGTGTTAGTTTACTTCTCCTAGTTCTACTCATAGTCATACTATGTTAACTTTATTACACTAAACAGGGCTAGGACATACTGCATGTAGGTCAAGGTTATTCCAACTAATACTATATGATGCTGTTGCGCTATTGTCTTCTAACTTACTAAGTTGTAAGAGTATGTTGAGGTTAGCCCTGGTAGTGTTTGGATGTCAGTCTCGATGTATGTCGTGTTGTAAGCAACAGAGGAGCTTCCACCTGGGCCAGGTCGAAGTCAGTCTCTGTTGCACTGTCACTGGTGAAGACTGACATCCTACCATACCAGTCTCAGTCTCAGACTGTGTGGTCTCGACCATAACACTGATATTTACATGCAAATTGATTCCCAAAATGGCAAACCCTTTTCAGACAGTAGTCGTGTGTGATGTTAGTGCAAAGGGTCAACACATTGTTTTGAGTAACGGAAGTTTATGATAGAAAACCAGCAACAGAAATAAGATGGAGTTCTAGTTAAATTTGATTGGTAAGATGCTGTATCATTCCTGATTGCTTTGTTCTTGACAGGGCAAGGTCACCAAGGCATTGTCTTCTTGATAAAGGGCACCTCTATGAGAAAATTGTAACTATTGGAATATTTCAAGGGCACCAAGGCAATGAACAGGGGCTACACCTCCGTTGCCTCCATGAAGTATCAGGCCTGCTGTATCTGTCCCCTACCTTTTCACTGTTTAAATGTAAGATAAATCATAAGAAACATAACCAAGTTTTTTGGTATATTAGATACTATTTTTGGTCATAATGAATTAAAAGTTGCTTTTGGATTTGGCACATTTTCCTTAATTTAGTACCGTAAGAGATAAGACAAAGCTCTAGACTTGAGGTTTCAAGCTGTAGCCTGACATTAGGCATGAACGTGTACTTAGTGATTGGGTGTCCCACTCCCAATGCCCCCAAAGAAAAGCCTGATTATGGGGAGAGAACTTAAAGGTAAGACCACTCTGTGTTCTGGTAATCCATGTCACTACACAGATGGACATATATATACTCATTAGATGTGTACACAAACTTTTCATGATTCCTCAGGTCTGACGTGGAGTTGACTTCACCAGATTTAATGACAAAATGGAAGAAAATCAATCTCCAGAAAGAGCCAACTATCGTCCACTCAACAGCCGGAAAAAAAAATGTGAGTTTGCAAAAGTTGCCGTTTTGAATTTTAACAACATTTTTAAATTTGCAGATTCACTGTAAATCTGCAACTTTTCAAATAAAATGTCATTTAGTTCCTGTATTAAATCAGATGCAGCCATTTCTTTATTAAAATTCAAACACAGAATTCTTCACATTTATTATAATTTTTGTAGATTCCTTTTGCTAGTGCATATATACAGGACTTATCAGGCCTTGAACTTCGCTCTTGAAGGGGCTAAGCAGTTTTCCTCTGATAAGGGGCACTTCTATGAGGAAAATGTAAATTTGCAAAGGGCACCACAGCAAAAGTACAGGGCACTATGGCAATGGCTGTGGGTGCCGTGGGTTAATTCAAAGCCTGACCTACATGTATTATTTGTCACAATGACTGTTTTTTACTGGCGCATGAGAAAAGTCAGATTTCTGTTGGGGAAATAACGGTTGTAGTTGCTATTCAACAAGGTACATTTACATGTCAATGTAAGGGAGGATCATTGCACCACATCAAACAGACTGTTATTACAGTAATGCTTGTTGTCGTAACAATACATGTATACATACATTGTACAGTATGTCTGCCAATCGAGTCCAACACATCATACTGTTACATACAATGTACAATTTGATATACACTAAACTGAGCAGCACTCGTTTGTGGTGTTTTACACCACCGCAGCTATGGCCGCCGCATGCATGCGGGACACAGCAATAGGGCGTCAGCAAGGAGGATTCACAGTGGGTGTGCGTTGATGCAATGTTAAGCGACCATAGCTGCGGTGGTGTAAATGCCCATGAACAAGTTGCTTGGATTAGTCTAAAAAAATTGAGAGGTTAAAATCTCCAAAACAAAAGTCACAATTTAAAATTGAGGACTATGTTGTGTATGGACTTACAGTAAATCGATCACTGAGCTGGCGAGAGCGGCTATCGAAAGGCAAGGAAGCATTCAGAGGAGATTTGGAGCATTTACTACGTGACAAGTTCCAGGGTAACAATGGAGTCAAAATGGCTCGTAAACGTGAACGAATAATTTGTGAAATTTTTACAACAGAGAGAAAGTATCAGAATCACCTGGCAATCATTGTGGAGGTAAGCTTTTTCATGTTTCTGGCTTTCTATAACTTCATATTGTTCATGAAAATTAAGTGGAACCGTCATTGTACCTACTCAGAAATTTCACAGAGGCTCATTGCCAGCCTTGGCCAGCCTTGGCCAGCCTTGGCCAGGTTTTTTTTTTAGAGACAGGGACCTTGCCCTAGAACAAAAAGATTAAATTTAACACTGAAGCTTTTTGTACAATATTGTTTAGTTTATGGAAGTTTGATAAGATAATAAAAAAATGAACAGAAAATCATGTTTAAACTTTAAGGTTTCTTACACCGTTGCATGTATTACTTGAATTTAGAACCACTTACATGTATAATTACAACAATCTGTGCATGTAGTGGATGACATTGTCATTTGTATGGCACTTGAATTTAGAACCACTATTATGAACAGTGCATGAAGTAGATGACATGTACTTTGGGAAGCAATGAATTAGCCAGCTGGACTACTATAGAGTTTTTACAGACGACTGTTGACGGAGAATGCTGAAGAAGTTCATGGACATTGCACTATTCAACAATTGTTTTATGTTTTTACGTATGTTGAATTTTCTTCAAGATGTTATGTCTTTACTTGGAGCTTATCCACCAGTAATCAAGTACTGTTAGTGTTTTAAAGCAGAAACTGGCTGTAAACTACACAATAAGGTGTACATTCTGGATATGGTACAATGTAATGCATGTTATACAATAAAAACAGTGGTAACCCTTACAGTCCCAAATCCTTGTAAGTCCTATTGCCATTGTGGAGGAATTGGAAGGAATTTGGCACTCAGGCTCAAACAAACAAACCTCATCCTACAACTTGATGTGGTGTGACATAGGACAGGAGAGGATATTGGATGAACTGGCCAACATGCTAACCAAATTGCCTAGTTTTTTAACACCACATACAATTGTACATTATAAAACACAAAATATCAGCAAAATAGTAATACATTTTTTCCATTGTTGTGAAAAGTACTCCAAGTCTGAAGGGTTGTAAATCTAGTGGAAAGATAGCTATAAATCTAGTGGAAAGATAACTATAAATCTAGTGGAAAGATAACTATAAATCTAGTGGAAAGATAGCTATAAGTCTAGTGGAAAGATAACTATAAATCTAGTGGAAAGATAACTATAAATCTAGTGGAACGATAGCTATAAATCTAGTGGAAAAATAGCTCTAAATCTAGTGGAAAGATAACTATAAATCTAGTGGAAAGATAACTATAAATCTAGTGGAAAGATAACTATAAATCTAGTGGAAAGATAGCTATAATAAATCTAGTGGAAAGATAACTATAAATCTAGTGGAAAGATACTTATAAATCTAGTGGAAAGATAACTATAATTCTAGTGGAAAGATAACTATAAATCTAGTGGAAAGATAACTATAAATCTAGTAGAAAGATAACTATAAATCTAGTGGAAAGATAACTATAAATCTAGTGGAAAGATAACTATAAATCTAGTGGAAAGATAACTATAAATCTAGTGGAAAGATAACTATAAATCTAGTGGAAAGATAGCTATAAATCTAGTGGAAAGATAACTATAAATCTAGTGGAAAGATAACTATAAATCTAGTGGAAAGATAACTATAAATCTAGTGGAAAGATAACTATAAATATAGTGGAAAGATAACTATAAATCTAGTGGAAAGATAACTATAAATCTAGTGTAAAGATAACTATAAATCTAGTGGAAGGATACCTATAAATCTAGTGGAAAGATAACTATAAATTCTCTAATTTGATACTGTTACACAGCATGCAGTCAATTGTCTCCACATCATCACCTTACATGTATATTATGTGTGTATTGGCCACTTTGGGTGCTTGTTTTTGTTCATTGAGTACTTATGTGTTTAATTCTTGCAGCATTACTTGGTTCCTTTGGAAGCACATGGTTTCATTCCAAGTGAAGATCATCAAACTATATTTGAGAATGTAACAGCAGTCCAAGCAGTCAATAGAGAGCTTCTTTGTCACATGGAGGAGAAGGGAATCCCAGAGGCATTCATTCAATTGGCTCCATTTATGAAAGTGTATTGTACTTATGCAAACAACTTTGAAAAGGCTTCACAAAAATTGCAGGTAACCAAATTTCATTGACTGTGTTACTATGATCTCTTGGGGACATAACGATCTTTTAGGGACCTCTATAATCCATTTTGCCTTTTTTTATTTGTATGAATCTTGTTTAACAAGATTCATATATGGTATAGTCATGCCAGCAATAATATTGCTGGCATGACTAAACCATATATTTGTCATTTTTATATCAACACCGAAAATCATTTAGGAGGAATATTAATACCATTTACTCTACTACATTTTAAAACCAGCTTTTGGTTACAGCAATTTAATTAGGACAAATCCATTTTTACTTTTAACAAGTCAATGGTTTTATCAATTGCCAATATAATTTGTTGACAGGAGTGGGAGCGAAAGCGTGCAGCATTTGTGCAGTTTCTGAGGGAACAGGAATCAAAGCCAGAGTGTTCAAACCTCACCCTACATGCCTTACTTATAACACCCATACAAAGAATACCAAGGTAAACCACTAGCCAGAGTGTTTAAACCTCACCCTACATGCCTTACTTATAACAACTATACAAAGAATACCAAGGTATACCACTAGCTAGAGTGTTTAAACCTCACCCTACATGCCTTACTTAATAACAACTATACAAAGAATACCAAGGTATACCACTAGCCAGAGTGTTTAAACCTCACCCTACATGCTTTACTCATAACACCCATTCAAAGAATACCAAGGTATACCACTAGCCAGAGTGTTTAAACCTCACCCTACATGCCTTACTTAATAACAACTATACAAAGAATACCAAGGTATACCACTAGCCAGTGTTTAAACCTCACCCTACATGCCTTACTTATAACACCCATTCAAAGAATACCAAGGTATACCACTAGCCAGAGTGTTTAAACCTCACCCTACATGCCTTACTTATAACACCCATACAAAGAATACTAAGGTAAACCACTAGCCAGAGTGTTTAAACCTCATCCTACATGCCTTACTTATAACACCCATTCAAAGAATACCAAGGTATAGCACCAGCCAGAGTGTTCAAGCTTGTTATCAGGAGGCATCTTGTTGTGTATGCATCCAATAGACCATTAAGAATGTTTTATGTTCCCAAAGGTACATGTTCTGTAGACATGTTTCATTGGTACAATTCCTGGCTGATGTAAGCTACACTTAATTCATGTGGGGTTATCATAAATACTATGTGCATAATTCAGCCATGCTTCTTATGTTGTATGGTCATGGGTGGCTCACAAGGCTGCTACAAACATTCAGATGAAATGCTTGGGAGGAATTTTGTAATTCTGGAGAGATATCATATTTTTATCATCTAGGATTGTTGGTGATTAATCAGGGATTAGCAGTGTGATGAGGACCCGGTCTTTACTGCGTGGTATTGTGGCTGGCTGCTGTCAATGAACTGAGCCAAAGGTGAAGTCCATTAACTGTGGCCAGCCCCCAACTAAGGTCATTACCACACAGTGAAGACCAGGTACTCACACTGTTATTCCCATTCAAAATAAACAGAAACAAATAACAGAATTCGGTATTTGTCTTTTGCCGACACTTTTAGAGTTGTTCTATTCATGTTCAAAGGCCATTCTTTAGTCTGATCAATTTTTGTGCTGCACCTAATCTCATACACATAGTTAATCTCATAACCTTAATCTCATACACATAACAATTCATGCATATTTTCAAGAACCAGACTATGAGTTTGGAAATTAACAGTATCACACTGTTAAATCCTTAGGTTGGTGTTTACTACCTGGCTTTATGCTACCTTGATACATTGTCTGCGCGTTCACGCACATGGGCAGCAACATTTCTTGCAAAAAAAAAAATTAAACAATGAAAATACACACAAATAAAATATCAGTTGATTTGAATTTGATAGTTCACACCCCATCATGCACAGTGCATTCAGAACTTTTACACAACAGTATGCTTGTTTAGGGGCCATTGATTCGCTAGTTCATAGACCAATCTCTGACCAATCAGAGTGCATAAACTCTGAGAGGTATTTATTAATATAAATTTTAAAATATG
The DNA here is from genome assembly GCA_911728455.2 of Marthasterias glacialis. Lineage (NCBI taxonomy): Eukaryota > Metazoa > Echinodermata > Asteroidea > Forcipulatida > Asteriidae > Marthasterias > Marthasterias glacialis. The sequence goes on from OU452240.1 coordinate 9,004,362, forward strand.
TTAATATCATTTCAATGAATGTTTTTCATATATGGCCAGCACACAGCTGGCAAAAGGGTACAAAAATGAAGACACATTTTGGGAATAAATTTGAAGTCTTACAATGAAATTCCATTTTTGTCCAAACATAAGAAAACATGACAAACAATCAAGCTAATGAGGACATACAAAGAAAACAAGATACAGACAAGATAGACCATGAGAGCTTGTGGACTTGATAAGGTACAAAACAAATACAAGTTCAATAAGAGATATAGGGAATATTTGAGGGACAGAGCTAATGGAATAACAAGCGACATTGTTTGAAGCAATCCACAGAATATTGAGGTTATCATAATTAACCTGATCTTAATTACCATGTGTTTGTTTTTAATTGCTTCAAATTCAGATACAAGCTTTTGTTGGAAGAACTTCTGAACAACACCCCAGAAAACCATGAAGACTATAACAAACTTAAAGGTTAATCTTTTATTTAATCAAAACATTGTTATTTAAACTTTAACAAAAAACAAAAACAGAGAGAGAGAGAGAGAGAGACAAAATATAGAAACAACAAATCATGAAACCATTTCACAGTTCTAGTTTGCTTTAGTTTTGCTGGTAGTAGTATATTTATGATTGTTTAGTTTGATGCAGTCGAAGAGAAGTAGTTGCTGTTACCCCACTGTATGACAGACCTCTGCTTGCCTCCTAATTGTAGGTAAATTCACTATACACTCTAGTTGAATGGTCATCTTGTTAGAATTGGAGCTAGAAAAAAGGTCAACATAATGATAATTGACATTGTGTTCTATTGCAGAAGCTACAGCAAGAATGACTAAAGTGACTCATGGTATCAATGAGTATATCCGTGAACATGAGAACTTCCAGAAGATGCTGTTTATTCAGAATAGTTTAACAGGATCAGAAACTAAAAAGATCATAGCTCCTGGTAGGCGATTCCTCCGTGAAGGGACACTGATGAAGGTTTGTATGGCAGTATAATGGATGTCTTGCACGTATGGTAATAGAATGGATGTCTTGCACGTATGGCAGTAGAATGGATGTCTTGCACGTATGGCAGTATAATGGATGTCTTGCACGTATGGCAGTAGAATGGATGTCTTGCACGTATGGCAGTAGAATGGATGTCATGCATGTATGGCAATAGAATGGATGTCTTGCACGTATGGCAATAGAATGGATGTCATGCACGTATGGCAATAGAATGGATGTCTTGCACGTATGGCAGTAGAATGGATGTCATGCATGTATGGCAATAGAATGGATGTCATGCATGTATGGCAATAGAATGGGAGTCTTGCACGTATGGCAGTAGAATGGATGTCTTGCACGTATGGCAATAGAATGGATGTCTTGCATGTATGGCAATAGAATGGATGTCATGCATGTATGGCAATAGAATGGGAGTCTTGCACGTATGGCAGTAGAATGGATGTCTTGCACGTATGGCAATAGAATGGATGTCTTGCACATATGGCAGTAGAATGGATGTCATGCACGTATGGCAATAGAATGGATGTCTTGCACGTATGGCAGTAGAATGGATGTCTTGCACGTATGGCAATAGAATGGATGTCTTGCACGTATGGCAATAGAATGGGAGTCTTGCACGTATGGCAATAGAATGGATGTCTTGCACGTATGGCAGTAGAATGGATGTCATGCATGTATGGCAATAGAATGGGAGTCTTGCACGTATGGCAATAGAATGGATGTCTTGCATGTATGGCAATAGAATGGATGTCTTGCACGTATTGCAGTAGAATGGATGTCTTGCACGTATGGCAATAGAATGGGAGTCTTGCACGTATGGCAATAGAATGGATGTCATGCATGTATGGCAATAGAATGGATGTCATGCATGTATGGCAATAGAATGGATGTCTTGCACGTATGGCAATAGAATAGATGTCTTGCACGTATGGCAGTAGAATGGATGTCTTGCACGTATGGCAGTAGAATGGATGTCATGCATGTATGGCAATAGAATGGGAGTCTTGCACGTATGGCAGTAGAATGGATGTCATGCATGTATGGCAATAGAATGGGAGTCTTGCACGTATGGCAATAGAATGGATGTCTTGCACGTATGGCAGTAGAATGGATGTCATGCATGTATGGCAATAGAATGGGAGTCTTGCACGTATGGCAATAGAATGGATGTCATGCACGTATGGCAGTAGAATGGATGTCATGCATGTATGGCAATAGAATGGATGTCATGCATGTATGGCAATAGAATGGGAGTCTTGCACGTATGGCAGTAGAATGGATGTCTTGCACGTATGGCAACAGAAATTATTTTACAGATATTGCTAGAGACCTCTTTAAAAAAAGCTCTCTGATAAAATCTGCAAATATTTTAAGTGATCATGGTCATAGGTTATGTTTTGAATAAGATTTTAAGCCATTTTTACTTGGGTAGAAAAATAAATCAAGTCTATGCCCCTGGTGTAATTTTCGGACACTATTTAATCTTCAGGTAGATTACAAAATTAGAAAGGATTTTAACTTATGAACATTTTAATAGATGTAATAATTCATTGCATAAACAATAATATTTTGGTTTTACCATACACGGATGTGTGATAAGCACTGTTCTGCCGGAAAAACCCCACAGGCATACTACTTGTTGGGATTTGAACCCACAACCCCCTGCATTCTAGAGCATGCCTGATATTGTTTCCTTACAGGATTTGAACTGGCTTCTTGTCACCAGCTTTATCGGCCAGACTTGCTGGACCAGTGGTTAAGATATCTGCTCTAGAATGAAGAGGTTGTGGGTTTGAATCCCACCTGAGTAGTATGCCTGTAGATTTGTTTCTTCAGGACTTGGTAAAGCACAGTATATGGTGCTTACCACACAGAGTATGGTCAAACTAAACATGTTAATCTTATGAATCCATTATTGTTTATAATAAGTGATTCCTTGTCATGACAGGTTAACAAGAAAGGATCCGGTGCTCATGAACGAATGTTCTTCCTATTCAATGATTTATTGATATATGCAAAGCCTAATCTACTAGAACCATCACTATCATCACATAGCTACACATGTAGAGGAATCTACCCATTAGAACACTGTGAGGTCCAATGTGTGCTGGGAGAACATAAGATATCAGGCACTGGTGCTCTATTCAAGGTAATTCATTTGCACCTTGGCACTTACTGGTAATAACTCTAGTAGCCATAACCTGTCTGCATATAACGATATTATAGCCATAACCTGTCTACATATAATGATAGTATAGCCATAACCTGTCTGCATATAATGATAGTATAGCCATAACCTGTGTACATATAATGATAGTATAGCCATAACCTGTCTACATATAATGATAGTATAGCCATAACCTGTCTACATATAATGGTAGTATAGCCATAACCTGTCTGTATATAATGATAGTATAGCCATAACCTGTCTGCATATAATGATAGTATAGCCATAACCTGTCTGTATATAATGATAGTATAGCCATAACCTGTCTACATATAATGATAGTATAGCCATAACCTGTGTACATATAATGATAGTATAGCCATAACCTGTCTGTATATAATGATAGTATAGCCATAACCTGTCTACATATAATGGTATTATAGCCATAACCTGTCTACGTATAATGGTATTATAGCCATAACCTGTCTGTATATAATGATAGTATAGCCATAAACTGTCTGCATATAATGATAGTATAGCCATAACCTGTCTGTATATAATGATAGTATAGCCATAACCTGTCTGTATATAATGATATTATAGCCATAACCTGTCTGCATATAATGGTATTATAGCCATAACCTGTCTGCATATAATGATAGTATAGCCATAACCTGTCTGTATATAATGATAGTATAGCCATAACCTGTCTGCATATATTGATAGTATAGCCATAACCTGTCTGCATATAATGATAGTATAGCCATAACCTGTCTGTATATAATGATAGTATAGCCATAACCTGTCTACATATAATGATAGTATAGCCATAACCTGTCTACATATAATGATAGTATAGCCATAACCTGTCTACATATAATGGTATTATAGCCATAACCTGTCTACGTATAATGGTATTATAGCCATAACCTGTCTGCATATAATGATAGTATAGCCATAAACTGTCTTCATATAATGATAGTATAGCCATAACCTGTCTGTATATAATGATAGTATAGCCATAACCTGTCTGTATATAATGATAGTATAGCCATAACCTGTCTGTATGTAATGATATTATAGCCATAACCTGTCTGCATATAATGGTAGTATAGCCATAACCTGTCTGCATATAATGATAGTATAGCCATAACCTGTCTGTATATAATGATAGTATAGCCATAACCTGTCTGTATATAATGATATTATAGCCATAACCTGTCTGCATATAATGGTAGTATAGCCATAAACTGTCTTCATATAATGATAGTATAGCCTTAACCTGTCTGTATATAATGATAGTATAGCCATAACCTGTCTGTATATAATGATAGTATAGCCATAACCTGTCTGTATGTAATGATATTATAGCCATAACCTGTCTGCATATAATGGTAGTATAGCCATAACCTGTCTGCATATAATGATAGTATAGCCATAACCTGTCTGTATATAATGATAGTATAGCCATAACCTGTCTGTATATAATGATAGTATAGCCATAACCTGTCTACATATAATGGTAGTATAGCCATAACCTGTCTGCATATAATGGTAGTATAGCCATAACCTGTCTGCATATAATGATAGTATAGCCATAACCTGTCTGTATATAATGATAGTATAGCCATAACCTGTCTGTATGTAATGATATTATAGCCATAACCTGTCTGCATATAATGGTAGTATAGCCATAACCTGTCTGTATATAATGATAGTATAGCCATAACCTGTCTGCATATAATGATAGTATAGCCATAACCTGTCTGCATATAATGATAGTATAGCCATAACCTGTCTGTATATAATGATAGTATAGCCATAACCTGTCTGCATATAATGATAGTATAGCCATAACCTGTCTGTATATAATGATAGTATAGCCATAACCTGTCTGTATATAATGATAGTATAGCCATAACCTGTCTGCATATAATGGTATTATAGCCATAACCTGTCTGCATATAATGATAGTATAGCCATAACCTGTCTGTATATAATGATAGTATAGCCATAACCTGTCTGCATATAATGATAGTATAGCCATAACCTGTCTGTATATAATGATAGTATAGCCATAACCTGTCTGTATGTAATGATATTATAGCCATAACCTGTCTGCATATAATGGTAGTATAGCCATAACCTGTCTGCATATAATGATAGTATAGCCATAACCTGTCTGTATATAATGATAGTATAGCCATAACCTGTCTGTATATAATGATAGTATAGCCATAACCTGTCTGCATATAATGATATTATAGCCATAACCTGTCTGTATATAATGATAGTATAGCCATAACCTGTCTGCATATAATGGTAGTATAGCCATAACCTGTGTACATATAATGATAGTATAGCCATAACCTGTCTGTATATAATGGTAGTATAGCCATAACCTGTCTGCATATAATGATAGTATAGCCATAACCTGTCTGTATATAATGATAGTATAGCCATAACCTGTCTGCATTTAATGATAGTATAGCCATAACCTGTCTGTATATAATGGTAGTATAGCCATAACCTGTCTGCATATAATGATAGGATTGGTAGTAGTATCAAGTTTGTAAAGTGACCTGTCAGATTAAACTAGACAATTTTTATTTTGATAATTACTTATCCTATACTTTTATCTTAAAGCCTGCATCACTCATTGCAATAATAGAAACAAAGTTATTTGCTCCAAGAAACTAAGCTTTTCAATATTGTTATGTGAAGGTCTCTTCAGTGTCAAACTGTAACGAATATTGTGCATTTCAAGACAATTAAAATTGTCAATGGTAGGGAGACACTTCAAACTACAAAGAAACATTAAATTAACATGTCATAAGTTGATCAACATTGTTCTTTGCTAATATGACTGTGGCAGATGCTGTTTTTATGTTTATAGTCAGTGGTTGAAGTTGTGGTTGTCACACTTCTGATACTAACAGGATGTGTTTTGATTAATATTACTTTACGTACAGGTAGTATATGGTGAGGAGAATCTGCTGCTTTATTCAACAAATCACAACATAGCTCTGTCATGGATGGATGCATTACAGGGTGCTATACAGCAAATCAAGTACAAGTACCAAGCTAACAACACAGCTCATAGGTCCTGTACCAAGTCTCTTCGTTCCCAACATGTGCCATTAGGCAAGATGGTCAGGAACAGAGGACTTCCATCCAGTTTTAGACAAACAAATATGAGGAACTACGCAGAACCAGAGGTTTGTCAAAATGCATGAGTATAAATTATTTTATAACACCTCTTCCTTTGATTCTATCTGTTGATTGGCCGAACGTGCGTCATGTGGTGTTGTGTATTTTTACTATCACACTGCACACCAACCAAAAGAACTATTAAATGGTACTATCCAACGACAACCTCGACCCGGTGAAACGATCAAATAATACGTGCATTTGAAATACGATATGAGAACGAAGGCAGTGTGGTACCCCCTCTTTCTTTTTGTCAAGATTTCCTGTCAGATTTTATAACGTTGTTTGAAGACTGATATACGCACAGTTGTTTAACGAATATTACCACAAAATGGATGAAATTGAGGTGTTATAAAACAAATATTGACTGCTTTATCTCGTAGCGTAGTAAAACTAGTCACTCTTGGTGATCCCCGGAGCCGCCTATCTTCCCTCGGCTCCGCCTCGGGAAGATATGCTGCTCCGGGGATCACCTCAAGTGACTAGTTGTACTACGCCACTCGAAGCAGTCAATATTTGTATACTATACTATTAATATGTAGTCAAATACCTTGTCCTGTGATAATAGTGTAGTTTCACTATCACTCCAATGTTGATTCACTGTCACCACAGTGTAGATGTAGATTCACTGTCACCACAGTGTAGATGTAGATTCACTATCACCACAGTGTAGATGTAGATTCACTATCACCACAGTGTAGATGCAGATTCACTATCACCACAGTGTAGATGTAGATTCACTATCACCACAGTGTAGATGTAGATTCACTATCACCACAGTGTAGATGTAGATTCACTGTCACCACAGTGTAGATGTAGATTCACTGTCACCACAGTGTAGATGTAGATTCACTATCACCACAGTGTAGATGTAGATTCACTATCACCACAGTGTAGATGTAGATTCACTATCACCACAGTGTAGATGTAGATTCACTATCACCACAGTGTAGATGTAGATTCACTATCACCACAGCGTAGATGTAGATTCACTATCACCACAGTGTAGATGTAGATTCACTATCACCACAGTGTAGATGTAGATTCACTATCACCACAGTGTAGATGTAGATTCACTATCACCACAGTGTAGATGTAGATTCACTATCACCACAGTGTAGATGTAGATTCACTATCACCACAGTGTAGATGTAGATTCACTATCACCACAGTGTAGATGTAGATTCACTATCACCACAGCATAGATGTAGATTCACTATCACCACAGTGTAGATGTAGATTCACTATCACCACAGCGTAGATGTAGATTCACTATCACCACAGTGTAGATGTAGATTCACTATCACCACAGTGTAGATGCAGATTCACTATCCCTGCAGTGTAGACTGTGTTTTATCAGTTTATGTTCATGTAATTTCTTACGGTAATTCAGAGTTTTAGTGAATGTTTTTTGTTGTTCTTTATGGTAGTTTTAGTTTCACATGTGTACATACAAAGATTGAATACAATGTCAATATCTAGCAACCGGTTTTATTTCTTCTAGGCTGGTAGTGATGACAAAGATACATTACATCCCATGAGAATGCAGTTACGGAGTAATAGGAAACTACGTGGGACAGGCTCTAGAAAACATGTCAAGTCAAAGTCTCATAGATTACAACGAGGACCATTGGCACTCACCAACAACAAACAGGTACCTAATTTATTATGTGTGATGTATAAGGCTTAAAGGAGTGTGCTATTAAGGGATAGGAAAGTTGAATTAAACACGTATATCATCTCTTAACCAGTTGTCGCCAGGATTCTTTGTTTTGCTCCCGTCCCCCTGACGGGATTCTTTTGGCGGAATAGTACAAATCTTTTTTTCTTTGAGGGTACTGCTGGCACAAAGAAACCGTGACTTGACAATGCCAAGAGAAAAAAGATTATCTTTATTGGATCGTCCGTTTTCGTGAATTGCAAAACATCGACCATGACCAATGGCATTAGGAGTGGTAATAAAAACGGAACTACGGCTCAATTGCCTGCTCACTCTGACTTACTCCATTGAGCCGAAATACAATGAATGAACAATGGTGGAGGCCTCTCGATGTCTAAAAATCCTCCTCTCAATGGCTACAAAATGCTAGTAAAGTCAAGACTTATTTTTGTCCTTATGTGGGTGAATCAAAGCATTAGACGGCGTGTCTATGGTTGAAGGATCGGGCAACCTTCGGTCCGTTAGTCCAAAATTACATAATGGCGTGGCAAGATGACCTCCGTTTCTAGGCAGGGAAACATTTGCGTGTTCTCACATCATCCGGTTTCAACTGGTTGAAGCAATCAATAAGGTCAAGGTGTAACATTGCCACCCCTGAATTGAATGTCAGTTAGACCATTGAATGAATATCTTCTAAACTAAACAGAAATGATTGCTCACCTACATTTATTCATTGACTTTGTGAACATTTGCGATATCGAATCACTTATAGTAATGTGTTTTCATCGCTGATGACATCATTAAGAATAACCAATAATGATGTAGCATCGCAAATGACTGTCCTGGACAATGTGCAAAGAGTTGTCAATGCACTGCATCAATTGTAACTTTGGGGAAACAGAGTGTTTATTAGGATAATTGCAAATCAAATCAAATTGTGTATTTCCTTCCTCCATGGTTGATTGGATGACTTTTGACAGAATTAAAACGGAATGTCACAGTTGTATAATTTACAATGTTGTAAACAATATTTGTAGAACTGAGTGGTTATGTTTCAAAAGAGAATTCTCTGTAGAGCACAAAGCATGGTATTATGTTTATGTGTTCGGTTTGGAAAAAAAATAGCATCTTTGCTGAGATAAATGGGTCAAACAATTAGGCCTGTTGTTGTTGATTAGTAATATGTTTTGGAAATATTGTAAGTTGGAGGGGTTGGGGAGACGGCAAGATGGTATGTTCTTTATCATTGTTTTGATTCTTCTGAGGTCTTGCTATGTAGTTGGCTGCATGAGAATAGTGGTGACTTGGGGTGCAAAAATGGTTTGTAATTTTACAAGTGATCATGTTAAATGCATACATTTGTACCAACCACACACAAGTGGCAGACTATGCGAGTGTATGTATTTTTATATTGTTGTGAAGGTGAACCAGTTCTCACATACATCCCTTCAACCAGTGTTAACATTCCAGAGACATGTTTGAGACTTGCACAGTCTAGCATTGAGGCTGTTATACATACCATGTGCATGGTGCAGCCTTATAATAATTCCTGATATTGTGTGATTACAGGAGCGGTATGAGATTGAAGGAAGTCAAGATAGGAGTGTGTCATTGTGTGATATGACATGTAAAGAAGAGTCAGTATACTGCAGTCAATGCCAACCCTCACCTGAACAAACTGAGAATCAAGACAATAGTGCACAACAAGCATTCTGTCTTATTCTCTAAGAAGGGATGTAAACACATGTATTTTTGTAATTAACTGAGATATGTAAACCTAACAGTACTAGCCTGCAGAATAATTTTGTACAATGCATGTTTTTGCACACTCTTATTTAAATCCTTAAGGAAGGGATGATGCTGGACTCATGAAAAGTTGCACCACAATACTTGCTATACCAATTATTGTTTTAAAGTGTGTTTATAAATTTTGTTACTTTTTGTTTGTTGTTTTTGTTTGTTTTTGTTTGTTATTTTTGTTTGTTATTTTTAAGACAAAGTGCTGAATGTTCAATACATGTATGCATGTAACATTAATGAGTGTAGATGTACAGTAGATGTTCTATCACAAAATGGTAAACTTCAGCAATAAGACTAGCCTTTGACACTGTTAATGCTAATATCCTTAATGTATATAGGTTTTGAGGCATTGCATTGTTTTGAGGTATCAATGTATATTTGGTTTGCGATAACACTATGTGATTATCTATCTGATTATCTCTATGTGAAATGTACTCCACGGTAGTAGAATAATAACAGGACGAGTTCTCACAAGAACAATCTACTGTATATAGCAAAGTAGGTATAATCGCATGGTGTTACCGCGAACCAAATATACATCCTTAATGTACTTATGACTCCTAGATCCTTGAACTCATGGTACAGATATGAGAACATTGGGAGGTAACAAGGCAGAAAAGGGAAAAGATATAAACACAAATAAAGACCTCAAACATGGATGGGTAATCACCTTTGTTGAATGTACATCAGACATTTCCTGAGACAAAAACTTACTTTGAAATTGAAACTTCAGTCACTTATACACATGTAGAAAACAAACTTCAGAGCTGCACCATACTTTCATGTATGAAACACTGGCTTCAGGGTTTATCAAACGCTATTTTCTCAACTTTAACTATAGTTGACAATTTTTCTCTGGAGGATTTGTTCCGGGTATGAGACTGTAGTTGATGAGCTTTCACATTAAAACTTCTTAATTTTTCTTGAATCCAAGAAACAGGATGCTGATTGGTCAATTACTTGTATGATGTTTTCTGATATTGTTCTTTTAGTGAAAATATTGTGCTACATAATTGAACAGTGTACTTATCAAAGTATGTTAAAATGATGATGATATTATTGACCCAATTGACCTGACGTCATCGGTCATGATAAAACTTGGTTGCTCCATATGGGAGTCTTATTCCCCAAGCGTTAATAAGCTGTGTGCATTTTCTGATGACACAACAGTGATTTGAATGCACACCCTATCTTTACAAGCAATTTGACTCCCAAAATAACACACCATGGGCAAACAATGGGTCTATTGTATGAGGTAGGACAAACACAAACTTAGCTTGAACACTTTGTGGGAAATTCTGCACCATATATTTTTATACTCAAGGAAAACAAATAGTTAATGATGAAATGTAGTTAACATAAGGTATAATGTTTAATTTGATTTTATCGAAGTAACGTTTCTTATGAATTTGTTTTTGAAGAAATTTGTCAAGTTCTATTAAAAAGTATAGTGTGTAAATTGTGACAAAGACTATTTTGTATTCGACATTTGGTTTGTATTATTGCACAGCCCAAAAGGGATTTTAGTTAAGCCCTTACTTCCAATGCTACTCACAGGGGTTGATGTGGCATTTACCACCAAATAGGATTCACTGTTCAGTTAGAAACAGGTTGATCATAAATTAAGGCACAAACTTTAACAGATTGATTTTTTTTTATTGCAGTTGTTGCTGCCAAATATAGAAATCTAGTGAAACAGTGCTTTGGTGACAGTATCCACTGTATGTGATATGATTCTGGAACCGATCTGAGTTTCTAGAGTTGATACTTTGACAAGCTTTTGGTTTGTTACATTAGTTATTTGCATGTTCTTTGGTCATGTTGGGAATAGGCATTTTATCTGCTTTATTGAAACTTGAGTGTGTCATTAAGATTATAATTTACACTATAAGTCACATGTACAACATACTTGATGTTGTACAATATAATGTGCAAGACGTCTTGCACATACATGTACATGTAATTGAACATTAAAATGTGTGATTTTGTTTCCTTCACATTTTAAAGCAATATAAGGTTTTCCATTTGTGCAAAACTTGCAGTCTTAGTGGGCTAATAGAATAAAGGCTTTTAAATTTATAAATCTTGTTTTTTTTACATGTCTTTTAATGCCATTTCCTCAGAAGTGAATCCACGTATTATTGTGTAATGATACATGTAAGATCAGTCAATGAGCCGTAGATTGACGACACATTAAGTTTTCTCCAAGATAGCAGATTTCATGTGGCTGTAGTCATACAAAAATCGAAAATCTTAAATACAAAAGCAAGGTGTGATGCTAAAAAAACATCACGATGGTGATATTAGCCACTCGTCTTGTTTTGTGAAATCGAGCCATGCACCCCATCCAAAAAGTTGGGGTGGGTTTGCTGCAGCACCACCTCCTATCCCATGTGGGTTTTTTTATTTTGATTCTCTCAGTCAAGATAAGCAGTGATATTTTGGGTTTTTAAAATGCTTTTGTTGCTGACAGTCAACAGTATTTCTTTAGATGATTTTCAGATGGAAACTTTTTTTTGAGGATTGGTTCTTGTATTAGTTTTATAATGGTTCATTACTGGATTATGTTGGACATGTACACAAGAGCTACACACATACACCAATATTGAAGAAGTATTCCTGATTTAATCTTTCTCCATAGTATGAACACAATAACAGCAGCACTGAAACAGGACAAGTTAAAAATACAAAATGCTTTAAGATGATCTGGAAATCCTTGGTCATGGTAACATTCACTCCACAGAATGGGCACACGTGGTAAGAGGCCAGTAGGTAACAGAAAAGGCATAGGACTGAAACACAATAGCCAACAGACCCATAGTCAAACTCATCATTGCTTGTTTTGAACCTGTGCACCAACGTCACATCGGATTACTGACTGCCATACTCTCCATTGTGGAAGTCAACTTGTAAGTGCATAATGCTGAATTGCCTAACCACTGTATAAGGCAACGTGACATTGACTCCCAAAATGGCACAACAAGACAACCAAGATTGTGATGACATCAAATGAATTAGGTCAAAAGGGAATTTCATACACTCTGCTCTCATTGAGTCAACTGAATATTAAGAGCACAAATCACATACAGTATCATTCTAAGTGATTATACACCACACACATCAAATCATTGTCATTTGATTGGTGGAACATGCGTCACATGTTATCCATTATTTAGCCATGCAATTACTGCAGCGATGCTCCAAAGTTTATTATTGGACAGGCACCAGATAATTATTGGAAGGTTGTCGTCTACAAGGAGTCTTCCATGATGTTTAGAATTTTTTGGAATAGATATTTCAAAGTTGGGGATGGATGAGTTTCCATGTCTGTTTTGTGTTTATTGTGAACAAATTCAAATGACAAGGATCTATGTGTGAAATATGGTATATAAAGCAACTATTGAATGCATTTCAATAGTGCATTGTCACAGAATATAATCACTCGGTGAAATCTGGCTTTTCCATTTCACTTGGCTTTGTCTTGTGAAATGGAATAGTCTAGATTTCACGTCGTGAGTATATTCTGAGACAATGCACTCATAACTATGCATCTAATATTTGAACACTGCCAATAAGGATATTGGTAGTACACTCCCTGTGTACCAACACTACTGCCCCACATTATGTATGAAATGAGATATTCATGTCCAACTTGTGAATAAGCAAGTTTGTCAGAATTCTAATAATTATTTACATTTAAGTTAATTATGATGAAGAAGGAAAAAGGGTATGTACTCTTCTTCATTGGGTAATTATAAACTACAACAGGTAGTTACAGTTCAAAGTTGTAATTCAGCTAATTAAGTACATTATCTGGAGTATTTCAATCACTGCCCCAAGAGCCTTCAACACTGCAAGTCTTGTCATAATTAAAGCAATGTACAGTGGGAACTCAAGACTCCCCAAAATGTTAGAATACAAGTGAGACTTGCACAGTCCTATAACAATCACACACCCAGGCATTAATGTACAAACTGTAGTCAAACTATGACAGTAGCAGAAAGGGGGGGGGGTGCGAAATACATAATTTTGTGCATTTTATAAAATCCCAGTTGGGAGAGCAAGAGTTCCGAGCCCCCCCCCCCATCCCCCACCCTGCTGGTTATGCCACTGAACTGTGACTACACACATGTACACAGTATTCAACCCACTATCTTTGGAAAGAGCTCTTTCAACACTTCTTTACATACAATAGTAATATTATACATGCGGGCAAGTATTAGATACAAAGTGTGGATCCAAGAGCAAAAGGTGTCCATTTATTTCAATGTACACGTAGGGATCTTAAGACATTTTTATAACTTTGCAAAATCAAGAAATGTCCATACATAGCTTACATGAATACAATACAGGTCCATGCATGTTAGCAGTGTTAACATACACTATTGCTAAAGTCCAAATAATGGGAGAACAATGGGAGTCTTAGATTTACTGAGTGGATAAACTGTTTTCAAACATCAGCTCTTATATAGGCCAAAACCCACCACATGGCTTCAAAATAAAAGAAGTATTTAAAAAAAAAGAGGTCAGTTTGCACATAAATATTGTTATAGCAGGTTTAAACAACCGCACACACAAACACACTCCACCCCAAAAACCATTTTGGTACAAGTTGAATATGTATGTGATATTGAGCAGTGGCGTAAACTTAATTTATTGATCTATTTATTTATTTATTTATTATTTTTTCTTTCTTTTTGGGGGGCGAAGACATTATTATTATTACAATTTTTTTTTTTTGGGGGGGCTAAGACATTACTGAGGGGGGGGGGGGACTATTTAATGTATTGAACCATTCATTCCTGGATTTTTTCGATCTCAGTTGGGGGCAAGAGGGTGGGGGTAAGGGTTCTGAGCAGGGGGCTCCAGCCTCCCCCTACCCTACTGATATTGAGTGATCTTAAAGCACAAGTGAAATATTGACACATTAAACCAACTTGACCACATTGTAGCATATTTCAATTTGTTTCAAAAACACAATGTAATATCCTATCCAAAACAACAAATACATCAACCTATTGCAATGTTATTAAACTTAACAAAGGAGTATGTACCCAACATGTACTCATAGTTCTAACAAGTGCACAGTCATGAACGACTTGACTATTATTATCAGTACTTGTGTTTATTTTGATGAAACCCTTGAATTAAACAAAATGAAGTTATAGTGTGTGGGGCAATAAGTTGCTATTACATTTTCATAGATTTCAGGTTATTCGCAACATTGTAACGAGAAAGATCCTGTAGCTTCCACCAGGGGTCAGCCCTGGGTCATTCAACTCTTCTACTGAACCAGCCACCACGACCCTGCTTGTGATGCAGTCACATCACGTTCAGGGAAAATGATGTCGATGTGCAGCGACATTAAAATATTTATGATGAAACAGTTTTGGAAAAATGTACTTTCAGAATGCTAGGTAGTCGTAGTCAATTTCAAAACAAAAGAAATAGGGTGGAAGTGTAAAAGGTCAATGTTCACCCATTTAGTTTTCATCAAAACGTCAACAAAAACATGTTTTCCCCCAATAACTCATTGTTATGGGAAAAAAAATTGTTTTTGACATTTTGATGAAAATTAAATGGGTGAACATTGACCTTTGACATTTCCACTCTCACATGACAAGGTGTATGGTCGTTCATTTAGCCTTTGTTGGGACTAACTGGTGTGACTTAACCCGGGTAATGTCGGGCAAGCTAATTGAATTCAACCATTAGGGCATCAAAGCATACATTTTTCTTAGTCCAACTAATGCTTATTCACTATATAAATAAAAGGTTGAAAAACTAACAAATTCAAGAAGAAAGATTTAGTAATCAACAGGATTTGAACCATGGCCAGGGTACATGTACAGCTTGATGAAAAGAGACAACCTATTCTCCACTAGCAGCAGTCTGCCAGTCTTAAACCATTACCATCATCTTCTTTCAGGTATCACAGATTTAATATACATTGTCTAACTAGATATTTAACCCCTCTGGTTGCAATGCCCAATAATGTTTACACACACACACCGGGATCTTCTTTGCCGAGTATTGAAGAGTACTACAGAACTTACCACCCTACATTGCATTAAAAATCTACAACAGTCATTTAGTTGTTTTATCTCTGTAAGTTATGTACATATTTATCATGTTATTCAGAATTTATGGTACAAAACATACAGTAAATGTTCAACACTGCACACCAATGAGGTTACACCACAATTATACTTCGTTTGCTGTTTTGAACAGCAATGTAAATAAAACGCACATACAGGATGTAATTGAAAGTAACCTCTGTAGTTTGTGTTCATCAGAATGCACACCTGATTCTTGTATCATCACCAGCGGACAAGCATTAGAATCAATGCGTATTATATACAGCAACTAGGCATCCATTTCAACTTGTCATGGTAACATTTTCAATCTAACATTACATTCTATTAATGCAGAAGCAGCCTATTTAATGAACTGTTTTCTTTTGATGTAGGAAGCAATACATACAGAATCTCTTATCCTTCATGTACACATGCAAGGCTTGTGTAAACAAATGGTACCAGTCATACCAAGTTAATGACATTTTGGCTGGTAACCCTCATGTGCTTTATAAAAAATATTTGTTTTGTGCTATGCAGATTTGTAACCATGGCAACTTCATTGATTGCATTCAAGTGTAAAGCTCCAACAGACCAGCAAATCAAGAACTTATCAGCCACAGTTGAAGATGTGTTGAGCATTTATTCTACATACAGACTGTACATTATAGGGAAAAGAGACATGATATACATGGCACATTATGATAACATTCACACATGGCACATTCTGTTGTCAATTATACAAATAGAAAGCTCTTCAATTAACTGTCTGTGCTCATTAAACACAACAACATGCTTAACCAACAAAATAAAAAAACAAATAAACTGCAGAAAAAACCCCAATTATTCATCGTTATCAGAAAATACTAATTTTATCAAAATGAGTGTAAATTTATGATTTTCCTTGGCCTGCTATAATAATTGAATACATCTTTGGCAATGGCTACATGACTACGTCTGCCAATACATAAACATTGCTGCTGTAGCTTTGCTGACAGTCACTGAATACAAACTTTGTCCATCAGGTTTGAAGTGCCAGTTGGATACGTTCCTTGAATGATATCACTTGTAATACATGTATGTGCAACATGCACACAGACTATCTGCAATGCTTTAAAAGTGATTTGACTGGTCAGGACACCAAGGAGACCCACTGTTCAGAGTGTGTCTAGACATTACTTACAGAACTAGTGTACCTCTGAACAGGCTGAATGTATTGTACTTCTTTAGATGTAGCTGCATCATGGCAGAGATCTACATGTAGTTATTAATAGCACAATTTGGACCGCTAGGTGGCAGCAGACATAAGTAAATTTTCATTGTTTACATATTTTGGAGCATTACCTTGTAAATTTGGTGCCACCTAGTGTTCCCACAAGTCTCCTATAAATAGCTGCAGGTAGATCTCTACCACATTCAAACACAACTTCATGTTGCAGTTATATTGGGTCAAATTCCCTGATATGACATGGTAGTAGAGAATACTTATAACTAACCAAATAAAGGTACCAGACCGGTTTTTATTCCCCAAGCCTCAGTTCAATGATATAGACTTGAATGGAATACAACCAAGATAACTGCACTGTGATATCAGTTGACCAGAATAGTAATACACATGAAGCCATCATGTGTTCAGTAAATGCTTACATGTACCAAAGAGTTAGGAGACTAAATGCTGAGGAGAAGTCTAGTTGGAAGTGATGACCAATCTGGTTTATCGCAATAACTACAACAAACTGAAGCTACAGGTAATCAATCCTTAATACATCACGTAGACAGGCTAGTCATTCAATCAGTACAAATACCAAAACACATCAATGTCCCATTGGGAAATGACCACCAATAATAACCAATAAAGTCATGTTGCTAAGTATTTGATTATGCCAATGTCTCTCTAATTAAGATTTAGATTTAAAATCGAAGTTATTCCATGTTGGTGTATTGTGTAGAAATGATTCAACATACTTAGCAAAAGGTAATTTAATTAAGAAGCAGTCCAGGAATCATTTCACATGAATATTGATCTATTTCAGAGCTTCCGTTTTGCAGAAAAACACCAACCTTTGAAGACAAGTAAAAAAACGTTGCTGCCAATTGATTCTTAACCAAACACCACATTCCTGGGTAGTTTTTGTTTATTAAATGAAGGAATTTCTTAATGTTTACAAACCAATGTTGAACCTTCCCTTCCAAAGAGGTCAAAGAAAGATGAGTTTTCGCAACTTTTTGAAAAATATGAACGTTCAAATGAACCAAGAAACAAAAACATGTTAAACAATTTCTGGATTCTTCTTAGTATACATCCTTTCAATTCAGACTGAAATATAACTTGATATTACCAAGTAAGACGACTACCTGTATTAATGGTAATTGTTTGGGACATGTTGGTTATCTCTCTGTACATGAATAGACTTGTGTCAGCCTATTTTACATAACCTTATGATGAACGCTGTGGTGACTAGTGTCTTGTTTATTGTGTCTTACATTCTTGAGGCTTTTGACTATCCTGTAGATTAATGAAACAAAATAAGACGAGGTTTAAAACATACTCTAAATAAAGCAACACACAGATAGGTTGTGTGAAGTTGCTGTAGATGCCAATCCTCCTGAGAAATACTTCCTTACAACACCCCCACCCCCACCATCCCCGGAAAAAACACCCCAAAACAAAGTGGAATTCTAATATTGTTTTTCTTGCTTGCAATGTAACCACACCCCCCCCCAAAAAAAAAACAACAACCCACTTACACATTACCTGTTAAGTGGGTTGCAAAATGCATGATCCTATTTCTACATGAAAGAATACCATACTGAGGTAATTAAATGATTTACAAAAGAGGTTATTGAAAATCATTATAAATAAACCTGACTAACAAACAACAGCAAATCAAGTGCAAACCACAGTTGAAAGAATATTTACAAAACTATGCTATCATTTGTTTATTTGCTGTCGGAGACATTAATTGATTCATTAAGTCTGAAAACCTGTTGGTATGTTTCCATTTTTCTAGAGTAGTTGACTAAACTCTGATGCATGTATATTCAACTTACCTTAGCTGGGTCATAATCTGGGTCATTCTCATCTTCTTCATCTCCTTCTTCACCTTCTGCATCCTATCATAATCAACATACATTAATAAACATCAATACAATCCCCTTAGCAACTAAGGTTACACAACTTGTTGTGTTATGCATCCAGTGCTGGTATCTCAAGCAGTGTATGACACACAGTTAGAAGAAATGGAATGAAGAAAAAGATAGTGGAAGAAGGAGTTGAGTCAAGGAGGAGAAGTTGACCATCAACATCATTGATGGGAAACAAAAAGACGTTGACAGAACAAGACTAGGCAACATAATAGCTGGTGTAATTCTTAATGACAGTGAATACATGTGAGTAGTACTACTAATACAAACTTTACCTTTAGTTAATCACTTAACGCTACATGAGGTGTATACACACATTAATAAAACAAAACAGACAAAGACATGCAGGACTAATCAAACATTTAAAGAGCCCTTTTGTGTTTCATGGTTGACGTAATATCACGCCCAGCATGTTCTGTGAGGTACGAGTGCAAAACAATTGACATTATAACACACCCAGAGAGCTCACTGTGTAGCCTGCACTGTGTATGCACCCACACTGCTACACATTGTTACCTCAGTACAGACCGGTACAAAAGGCCCCCAAAACAACACTCCCAAACCCTCCTAATCCAACATTTCTTTCCTTGGTACTTTCATCTGCCAAACCAGGATAACAAGAGATCGACAGTCTGCCACGACTGTTTCTCATTGTTTTCACCACTAAGGTAAGTGCAAGATTGAAAATAATGAATAAGGCGCAAGTTGATACATACACTAAAAGCAATCTGACCTATTAAGCTGACGTTGACTTGAACAATAACAAGAACAATACTGTGACTGAGTTTTTACATGAATGGGTAGATAAATGGCCATGTTCACTGGTTACACAGTTACAGATTTGATCATTGTCAATAAATGACTTACCTCTTCTTCTCCTTCCTCTTCATACTGCAAAGGAAACATAAAAAAATGATGAAGTCATACCTAAAACTCAGCTGCTATGATATCTGAAATTTCCATTCAGAATAAAACTGAGATCAAGCTAAATTAGAGAGCAAACAATGACTGCAACAAAGTAAAAATTAAATGACCCCTCCAGTCTTTTAGAGGGTCATACTGAGTCAACAATGACTGCAACTTATTCTTGGACGTATACTTGAGCAGTGCCTTCATTATAAAACTTGTATAAAATAGTTGTTTCAACTTGTGGAAGCTTAGTTCAAGGAACTGAAAACCAGGTACACTACGAGGTTAGCCAACCATGCTTAATAACTTTGATGATGGCTGTAAAATACTTCAGGATTCTTCTTGGCTTTTTTATTTCATTTGAAAGATTCTTAAAGTTCCGAGTTTACTTGTGAACATGCAATTACCTCATCATCTTCAATTGCTTCTCCTGTGAAGTACAGGACTGCTCTTGGGATGATGCGTTCTCGTATGAAATGACCAATCTCAAAATCAGCACTAAGAAGATTCTCTGTTTCATCATCCTGTACAAAAAATCAAACTTACTCATTAGTAAATTCTACTGTCATTTAATGATTTTCTCAAATCAACTCTATGCTGATGTTGATCAATTTATGGATAATAATGTGATGATTTTACATGGTTAGATTTGCCCTTAACCAGTTGCTGCCAGGATTCTTTTTTTCCCCCGTCCCTGGCAGGATTCTTTTAGTAGAATTGCCGGAATCACTTTTCTTTGAAAGTACTGCTGGCAAAGAGCAACCCTGTGTTGACAAAGCCAAGAGAACAAAGTTTTGTTATGTTTTCTCTACAGAGAAAATGTCAAATTCAAGCACCGTGGATTGCAAAACATTGACCGTTACCTATGGCATAGGATTGTTACTAAAAAAAAGGACAAAAAAGGTCTTGAATATATTGGCATTTTGTGGCTATTGAAAAGCTATTTTTTTTAAATCCTCGATTACAGACCTTTGTTCTTTTGTTCCAATAAGAGGATTCTGAGACATCAAGAGGCTTCCACCATTGTTCATTTATTATATTTCCACTCAATGGAGGTGAGTCAGAGTGAGCCGGCATTCAAGCCATGGTTCTGTGTTTAGTACCACTCCTATGCCGTAGGTAACGGCCGATGTTTTGCAATTCAAGCTTCGAGAATTTGACATTTTCTCGGTCGAGAAACAAAACGGACGATCCAATAAAGAGAATCTTTGTTTTCTTGGCATTGTCAAGTCAGGGTAATGGCTGATGTTCAATTGCTTCTCCTGTCAAGTATAGAACTGAGGATGCTCCTTAGTAACAGCCGGTTGTAATACTGGTCTCAAACATTAATGTTCTACTTACAACTTCAGCCCCTTCTTCAGGGCCTTTTGGAGGACTGAAGAAGTTAAAGAAGGAATCATTCTGTACTGTCTTGGTGACCATACGGGTCGTCCCTTTGCCTTTATGCTTCTGTTTCTTCTTGATAAGTTTCATGGTCACATTCTTGCCTTTCTTCCAGTCAATTGTGCACCTGTCAAAATACAGTCAATAGTACCATATCAACTAACCTAACTCCTATTAGGACTAACAAAGTTTTGGTTTTTCTGAAACATGCTGGAGAAAAAGATTGTCGGTAGGTAAGAAAAAACATACATATGTAATTTAGAAAAAATTGCTCCATATGTATGCCGAGTAATGAAGTCAAAAATATGTGGGATGGGGATCTGAAGGGTTTCTTACATTTTTCCGCAGCCAGATTTGATAAAGTATTTTAATTAAATCTTTAACCAGTTCGCTTCGGAATTACAAATCTCTTTCCTGTTACCCTTGCAGGATTATTTTCAGTCAAAAACCAATTTTTTTTCATATCTATTAAAAATGAGTTTGGTCCGAGAAACTCTATGTCTGTAGGCATTAACAGATTTTAAGGGCTCAGATTTTGTTTACGGTTGTGTTTCTGAAGCACAATCATACCATTGGAAAGCTGTTATGTAATGTCCGATCATCAACCCATGCCTGCAAACAGACAGCATCACGGAGTGAGATGAAAGGCCTAATGACAATGCAGTATCATTTGTCTGCAACATACACGCTGAATCCAGTGTTACAGTTAATATGTCAATCAATACTACAATTGTGGTCTACACACCTGTTTTTTATTTTTTACACAAGCAAAGTTCCCCCCCCCCCGAACAATCCACAGATTTTTCATCCTTCATTTTGGTAGCTAAAATGAGTAAGATCAGTACAACAATTCAGAAAATGCTTGACGTGAAACGCAATAACGATATTTGATTAATGCACAATGCACTACTGTCATGTCTAAGTGCATAAAACAAACACACACATGGCGCACATGTCCGGTTAATGGTCAAACAATAGGCTAGTTTTTGATATCTCACTACTTGCATGCAATGCAAGAACCATCAAATGTTTGCGGGCGGTTCACAATCGTTTATAAAATGGGAGCAATACGCCCTCTGTTGGTGAAATATACTAATGCATTACGGAGTTGCATTGACAAACTTTAATGAACATCTGGATCACAAAGATGATCTGTTTGAGCATGCGCTGTTAACGAATTTCTTACCGACCTGATGCAGGATTTCTCTGGGAAAAAATATATGAAAAAGCCAAACCTCTGGCAATAGCTGGAAAACTTGCATTATTGTATGTCACAATAACATTAGTAAAACGAAGTAAATGGTTTTATGAAAGCTACATCAAGATACAGTAAAAGCTTCAATAAAGATTACACTTGTATATCTTGTTACATAGAACTTTCCACTACTGCAAGGTTCTTTAACATGAGCCATGATATGCTTCCTGAGTTAGTTGAGTATTGACCTTTGACCTATCTAGAGGACTTAAACCTACCCTGAAGAGCTAATAATCTCTGGTCCTTCAAAGCTGAATGGATCACTCTCATCAGGCTCTGATCTCATCTGGTAACTCTTAGTCAGGACGGTGTTGGTGAAGAAATCATTAGGTGAAAAATGAAACTCTAATGTGAAACCCTGGTTGAGAAATCCACAACAAAACATACAGTTCAATTCAATAAATAACTCGCAGAGTTTATGCACTCTAATTGGTCGAAGACTGGTCAAGTGGGGGCGTATTAACATGACAAATAAAGACTGTGAACTATGAATAAATGGCCCCTAAACAAGCATATTGTTGTGTGAAAGCTTGTATGTTATGCAGTAAACTATTAAGTCAACTGTTTTCTTTGTGCGTATTTATTTGGACAAGAGATTTTGGTGCCGCGTGAACGCACAGACAATGCATCAAGCTGAACACAAACCAAAGTATTCCCATTACGGTATTTTTAGTTTTCTGAGCTCATAGTTTGGTTCTTGAAAATATGCATAAATAGTTAATTATGTGTAAAATATTAGGTGCAATGCAAAAATTGGACAACGTAAGGAATAGCCCTTAAACATGAGAACATTTCTAAAAATATTGGCAAAAAAAAATTCCCCAAAATAAGATGATTTCTACAGTTTTTTATGCATGGTAATGACCTTGGTTGGTGGCTGGACCTTGCCTTTTAACCTCAGTCAAACATTTGGACATAGACAAAGAAAACTTGACTTGATAAGAGACAGCTATTGGGAATTATTGTACATCAATGATGATCCTACCATTTGTACACCTTCATGAAATTTGACTCTGATATCCTCCAAGTGATTAAGGATAGGTTCATCATGATCTTGTATCATATCGGATAGAGTCTCAACATTTCTCAGTATAGTCAGCCAGAAGTCGGGAATACCAGCTGGAGATTCTGAAATCAAACACCATCCAATTACAATGAAACATTTGAGTTTTTGAATCATAACGAGTTGATGATAATCACCGACTCTTAAAATGATGGCGAACCCATCAGTACAGTATGCATATTATAGACATGCTACAGGATTGGTAATGTCAACAAACTAAGTTTTAATCTCAACCCTCACTGATTACGAATACTAATCTTCTAAAGACATATTTACAACTGAAATACCATTAACAGGGATGAGATTTGATGAATGTGAAAATCCCTGAAAATGGCTTGCTGGCCTGGGTTTCCCCTTATTCTAAACCCACAACTTCCCAGATATTACAACTACAGGTTTGGACACAATGTGGACTATTTCTTTCTCCCTTTAATGACTGCTTTACTTCTTTTAAGAAAATTTGAAGGCTCAAGGAGGTTTGAGAAAATCCTGAAATTAAGAAAAATCTTGAGAAATAACACGTCTGTATCAAAGTCAAAGAATAGCATTTCAAAACCCGTCAAATCAGTGATGTTTATTTCGATTGTCAGAATCAAAAAAATAGTGTGCAAAAAATCTTTGAGACAATTCAAATCATTTTTCATTGGATGACGGTCAAATTAATGTAGTGTTCACAGGTTGGTTGTATGGTGAGTTTATTGAAACTAGACAATGGGAACTAATTTATCCATCATCAAATCTTCCCATAAAAGTGATTCCGATTTTGTTTATGTTGAGGTAACTCATGCAATATTAACTTTTAGGCCAGTAGGAGTTAATCCTCCAATCAGATTGCTCAACGGGAGTGTGATAATAAACCATATCATACTCCCAGTAGTCTATGAGGTCATTCATACACCATACTAAAGTTGGTCGAACTCAACTTAGACCGGTTCTGGTTTAACACTATTGCGTCTGAACGGAAAACAAGTTAGACCAGAACAGGTCTAAACCCCAAAACTTAGACCGTCCAGCGGGATGGTCTAAGTCTAAACTACTTTAGGTTTATCTTTTAACACGGCGTGTGGACAGAATGCCATCAGGTTTTAAGTCTTCCCCGATGACTGTTGACCTGAAGGACGTCTTACGTATTACGTAACACACCATAAATTTGGTACAGCACATGTGAACCAATGATCTAAGCAATGCTACAACGCTGGTTTATGTAAATATACCGGATGTTGTATATTGGGTCATGGTGCTGTGTTGACTTCTTAAAACCAAAGATAAACTGTATCTGGTTCAAATTTAGACTGTCTGAACGCAGGGTTTTGTTTTTTTACGACAGCTTCCCTGCTGCTCGTAAAAGTTAGATCGGTTCTGGTCTAACTTTAGTACTGTGTCTGAACGTACCCTATATTGCACTGCGTATTTTGAGTATCATACGTCACGCTCCGTATATGGAGTGTGCAAAATGACGTTCTACAATTTGCATGTTTTACTCTTCATCAAATAATGCTCAAAGTTGTATTATCTTCCAGTTGACTGAAAGATAAATTTGTTATCACACTCGCGGGATACGGGAAAAATATGGTGTGTCTGCGTCCCATATCCCACTCGGCCTTCAGCCTCATGGGATATGGGACACAGGAGTGCTATATTTTCTCGTATTCCACTCGCACTTATGTGGTTACTTGAAAAGAAGAGCGAGTAATCTAAAAGCTCTGTACAATGAACCACTTGTAATTCTTATCATACCTTCTTCTTTGTCTTCATCTAGCTTAGCCTTGTCCTTAAGATCACCCTGATATAAAACAACAAATATCATGTTATCATTCTAAAAAGTATATTGATACTTAGAGATGTTTGTTTTGGCTCTTCACATGGCCTATATTAATGTGAATTACTGGATAATACAATGTCCCAGGCTAAATATCTTGGTGCTGCATACCTCACGTTTACAGTGGCAGAACATTCTATATTTCTGTAGGCATATTTCTATGATAAGCAATTATAATTAATGGTTATTGGATGATTGCTGCACCCTTAGAATGCTAAGAATGCAGGGTATGAAATGGGCACCTATTTTGACTCAAGCTGAAGCTTAGGACGGAAGTGGGCAAACCTCTCTTGTTTCCATCTCCAATTCCGAGAGCAATAGGGTAGGGGGGAGCTATCCTTAATGTGATGTGGTTGAGCTTTCTAATTTCTTGCCAGGTTTTTACCATCTTTGCAGGTGATGTAAATAAAGAAGGCATGGTTAATTTCTGAATTGCTATAAACTGAACAAGATTAGGCAAGGGGTGAATTCCATGACAATGTATAAAATAAGAGATGCAGCAGTAAGGGATGTAGAGCCAGAGTACTGAGTTGTAGCCCAGACCCTGTACTTACAGCCAAAGTGTTTACTTTTTCATCTGTTTCTTCATCTTCATCATCACTGCTTTCCCATTCACAGTCAGAATCTGTAGGCTCAACTGCACCAGTCACTACCTCTCTCCTCTGATAACAACAACAAAAATCAGTTTATTACCTACAGAAAGTTTTCTCTTCACAACAGTCCAATGTATTCTAAATCTCTGAACCAGCACTGGGAAAGGTCATAGAAGGAGTTCCAATGCAGTTTAATCTCCTTTTGTAACCCTTTTTCTATAGTACCAATAAAACATGTATTTGTTAAGCTGCAGTCGACAGTTGATGCAACAAAAACATTATTTATTCAATGCAAATACTAATTCTTCTGTGAAAACATAAAACCACATCATCAGCTTGTGATCCATTTCCCCTAAAGATTCCACTGTAATGTAACCTTGCACAATCTTTCACAAAGCATGTAACAAGTCATTTTGTGCACAAAGAAATTCTGTGTACAAAGTCTATGGGAGGATGTTAAATACAGGGATGGAAGAAAAAACCCAAGAAATGTCCACAGGGATGCATACTTGAGAATGTGGATTAGTAATCAGGTATAGTAGAGACATGACGTACCTTTTCAAAGAGCCCTTCGTACATCTTGGCATATTTACACTCTAACTGATGAACTTCCTCATAGAATTTGGCCTCCATTTGAGTATACTTCACTTGGTAATTCTTCAGAGCTTTGATTCGTCTCTTAACAACTTTAGGTAAACTAAGAAGTGAATAAAAGGAGATCATAATAAGATGGAGAAACAATTTAACTTGCTAACTGGTAACTGTGATTTAATCAAAAAGAATGTTTTTTGCAACAAACCCAAACATCCCCCTCACCCCCACTTCTCTTGTCCCATTGTTTGAGTCTATTTCTTTTCAAGAAAAAATGTCCTCAGCCTGTCAACCCAGCCAGATCCCTTTATTAAATTCTTCAAAGACCATGCTGGTAGACACACTTACACTATCTACACTTAGAATCTCAGGGGCCAATTACATGAATGACTTGCAGGTTCTCTTTGTTACAAGCCAGACTTACTGTCCAACTTGCATGCAGATCTCTATCACAACCCAAGTATGATTCTGCCCAGAATTTTAAAAAAATAGGGGAAGGGGGGAGGGAGGAGATTGGGACACAACATTTGCAAGTTCATATCAAGCATGTATCCCTTGAAAATGATACACAGCACATTTTTAGGGACATTTGTTTGATTTTAAATGCTCTATTTTGTTACTTGGAGTTCTTCAATGCCTTTTTATTACCATTTATACCACTTGTTGAACAAAGAAATGTTTGCATTCAAGTAAAACTTGCATGCTTAGTGCATTGTTGTATGTCAATGTTACCTTTCAATGTATCCACTTCGTTGACCAACCAGGTTATCTAGATGATCCTGCAGCGCTGCTAATACTTTAGGGTTCTGCAGTGCTTGTGTTTTCAGTTCCACTACAATCCAACATAAATATTAACAACAACCATTAAATTAATTTATATACCACAAATGCAGATCTTTGTCATTTGATTGGTGGAATACACAAAATGTGCCATCCTTTATTTTGCCAAGTATTTACTTCTGCGATGTTGGACTGTATTACATAGATAATTATGGGACGGTGAATATGGTTTTTTGGCGCTTAATTCGCAGCGACGTTCCCAAACTAATCGTTCCCGCCTGTTCTTCTAAACAAGGCAAGGTCGTGTCACACAGGACAAAGGTTGGTGTCTACATGGAGTCGTCCTTGTTGTTTAAAAGGCTTTTTTTTTTCAGAGTGTGGGGTGGTTGAGGAACAGTGTCTATTTTGTGTTTATTGTGAAAAACTTCAAATGACAAGGATCTATGTATGAGTTATACAGTCGACTCTCGTTAATACGAGGTCCGCCGGACTGGCCCGTTTTTCTCGTATTAACCGAACCTCGTATTATCCGAGCGCGGTATTAACAATGCACAGTGCATGACATAATGGACGCACGTGTACAAATGCACCCGTACTGCAATGGAAACTGCAAAACTGTGATCATATACACATGAACATGTACATGTACGTGTACCATATCATCACACAACATTTGCAAATAAAACTGTTTTCATTGAATTAACTTAGTTCAAGAGTCAATTTATAAAAACAATTTACATTTTCCATGACTAAAAAAACGCATACCGTACATGTATGACTTGAAATTGCCGTTCTTGGTAGCCAAATTGCGATCGCAACAGACAACATGTGGAATGTTGATTTCCGTTGGTAACACATTAGTAAGGTCGGAGTAATGCTAGATGGCTCATTGCTAAGGCTAATCTTACCGTTGCAATAAAAACATGATCTCGCAAACATTTAAGTGTCTCTAGTTGTGTTTCTTTTTCCGCTGGAAGTGCACATCAGTGTACTGTATAATATTTTTTGAAAAAAATTTATCTGAAAATGATTGAGTTAAAGAAAGTGATGATTTTTGAAAAAATTAATTGACATGGAAGTACTTTTTCTTTTGTAAAATGGACAATGGTCTTAATCTCTGTTTTGAAATTATTTAATTAAAATGGGACTAAACAGTGTTTGATTCATCTCTCTTTTGAACTGTGGTGGCTCCGATAAGAGCCGGTTGGGTTTTGACTACTTCTGTGAGTAGATCTACTTCTGGAAGAAGTCGGTGATCTTTCGCTGAGTCTTGACTCTGTCCAGCTTCTGTGCAATGAAGTCACTCAGCACGGTCTGGGCAGCAAAGACATCTTGGCTGGTATCTGCCAAACTGTACAAAAGTTCTTGTAGTTGCGGCATGATGTTGTGTTCCTCTCGAAGGGACATCGATGGTGGTTGGATACCATCCTCTTCCTCCTCTATCTCCTCTTCCTCCATTTCACCATTCATCTCCACTGCCACTTGGTCCGCAATCTCCCTCTCAGTTGGTTCATCAGTGCACTGTATATCTGTGTCTGCATTTGCGTAATCTTGGAAAGAGATAGCGGGTAGATCGAGATGCCTGGCCATACGCTCCCAAATGTTATCAGGTTGACTTTCTTTGGGGTCATCTTCCTCTTCCTCGATATCTCTGCCATTGTCAGCTTCTCCCTCATGCTCGACGAGCCCTGCCTTGGCGAAACATTTCCCGATGCACTCTGGCTTGACATTTCTCCAGGCCTCAAAAAGCATGGTGATTGCCTGCTTTACGTCAATTGGTTTCGGGACCTCCCCAGAATCGTAGCTGTCGTTAAGACTACGAAGAAGGTGTTTCCGGTAATAAACCTTCATGTTCATGATAACACCTTGAACCATCGGCTGGAGATGCGATGTGGTGTTTGGAGGAAGAAAATGAAGAGAGATGGCCTGAATATTTTGTACTATCGGATGAGCTGCACAATTATCGACGAACAGGAGAACCTTGCGGCGCTGGCGGGAAAACTTTCTGTCCAGACGCCGTACCCATTCGTTGAAGAGCTCCGACACCATCCATGCTTTTCTGTTTGCTCGATATGTCACTGGGAGGGAACGGACATTTTTAAAGCACCGTGGATTCTGGAATTTTCCAATGACAAGAGGCTTCAGTTTCTCCGACCCGTCCATGTTGGAACAGAGCATCACGGTCATTCGCTCCTTACTCTGTTTCCCGCCATGGCACTGCTCACCTTTAAAGGCCATTGTCTTGTTGGGGGTGAGGCGGTAGAACAGGCCAGTCTCATCAGCGTTAAAAATATCTTTGGCCTTGTAGCCACGGATGATGCCATGGAGGGTGTCTCTCAACCAGTGCGTGAGGGATGTCGGATCTACACTTGCACTCTCACCGCAGATCTGCTTGTGTAGAATGCCATGCCGCTCCTTGAATCGGGAAAGCCAGCCTGAGCTTGCTTGTAATTCCTAGTGTCACAACATCTTTGCCAACTGCTCGGCTTTCTCATGAAGAAGTGGACCATTCACAGGAAGATTTTTGGCCCGCATGCCTTGAAACCAACACAGAATTGCCTCCTCAACATCCTCGTGCACAGCAGTGCGGCATCTTTTTCTAGAGGGTTGGTACTTTGAAGACTCAAAGTTGGACATGATGTCATCTCGCTTCTTTAAGATAGTGGACAGTGTGCTCGAGACTATACCGTACTGGTGACCGACCTCTGATTTCTTTGCCCCTGCATCTACAGCCCGGATGATCTCCATCTTGGTCTCAAGTGTAAGACACTTGCGCTTGATCTTGATAGTAGCCATTTGTTATTCGGTTGTTACAGGAAGAACTTACGATAAACGTATGAGAGAAACCTTCCCAAACCCATCCCTTTTTATAGGCTAATCGTTGTTGTAGGCGGCATTCTGTTAGAAGTGCTGTCCAAAATAGGCATAAAGAATTCCAAAGCCCCTCAATTGTTTGGAGTTTTTTCAATTTGAACAAGTCTCATATCCATTCCCCCCCCCCCCACCCTCTCCCTAAAAATCGAACAAACCGCGGTTACGTTTTTGAAGTTTTGCCACGGATTAACACATAAACAAGGTGTATGAAAAATGAAGCTCTGAAAACCCCACGATTTTTAAGTGTTATTTTTGACCCTTTGAAAGTTCCAAACCACAAACGGGTGTGAGTTGCTCATGTGAATTTTAAATAAGCGGTATCTCCTTAGAAATCAAGTTTGCTGCCGGCTGACTCCGTCAGCTTTCTTAGTGGTTTTGAACCACACGCCGGATTTAAGCCCTCTATTGTCTGCTTTAGATTAGCGATCTGGTGGCCGCCTCTCATCAACGTTGCACCACCATTGAACAAACTGGTACCTTTGCCAATGCTCAGTTAGCACCTCTATTGATCATGATCAACGGAGCGGTAGCACATGCTTTTGAAAGGCTGGACATCTATTTTTTCACCTTGATGAAGGTAAACTATCGATGCCCAACAATTCATTCCCCAAACTCGCTATAATAGTAAGACAAACAATACATTTGCTCGTTACGGGGCCGCAAAAATACCTCGTATTATCTGTGTTCTCGTTATGACCGTGCTCGTATCATCCGTAATTAAATGCATTAAAACACGCACGGGGCAGTTCGGGACCGGCAAAATACCTCATATAAACCGGAACCTCGTAACATCCGAGCTCGTATTAACGAGAGTCGACTGTATAAAAGAAATATTGAATGCATTTTTGTTCATGCATTGTCGCAGCATATAATTACTTGGTAAAATCTGGCTTTTCCATTTCGGTCGGCTTCGCCTCGTGTTATCTTCTGGGCCAATGCACTTAAACACATCCAATATTTGTATAATAGTTTAGTTTTCATCAGACCCTATGGACATTATGGATCATGGTCAATACAGATTGGGGAATTTGTCTCAACTATGATTTTCCGATGTGATGTTTCAAACAGGAAGAACTCCACATTTATCTATTGGTTTTCTTTTATTCAAATATATCCAGCTACACTGTAGCCATTCTGCAATATAAATGTCATCATGTTGAAAATGGCATTTAAAAAGCTTTGTTGCAGTTTGCCACTCCAGTCCCTGTGTCGTGCGGGGAAAAACCTTAACAAAAAACCATACCACTTTTTAACCAGTTGGTGTTAGATCACAAAAATACACGCAAATGTTTCCCCTGCTTGGAAGAAGGTGTGTAAAGACACCATTATGTAATTTTGGACCACCAGAGCAAAGGTCACCCAGTCATTCAACTGTGGAGCGTGCACAGGCCACTAGTGCTGGGCGACTAGTAAAATTCACTACTCGAGTAGTCGCGCGTCAACTATTCACGACTAGTCACAACTTTTTTTTGTTGCACAATGTGGTTGCCCCATCCACGTGTGTTTATAGTCTATAGAGCATACTCAACACAGCAACATCGGTGCGACACAGCCATTTAGAGTGTCAGCAGTTACTGTTCAATGTACAGGAATTCAGGGTTCGAAATAAGCGGTTGCCGGTTGCCAAATGCGAGTGAAAACAGCGACGGGCGAGTCCAAACCTGTCCTTTTGTAGTCTGCTGGGCAAGTAAAAAAATGGCCCTGTCACAATTAATAAGGGGTAAAATCTCATAGATTATTTTCAAGTTATTAAAATAGTTTAACAATTCTTGCTATTTGCAAGTTTTAATGCCCGCGATTGTTTTACTAGTCACTACAACCACGCATACACAATACACGGTGATGCTTTGTACACACGATGGTCTTCCCTCCTTACATCGTTTGTATATGCAGCAGGTACACAAAGTCCAAAGTAAGCCACGCTGTGATTGGTTATTGATAAAATATCCATATTCATAAGAAAGCGTCAACTTGCATGGCTTGGCACACGTTCAACGGCAGGGTACAAAAGAGCTGCATACATGTACGTAGCGTATACTTAACCCTAACTCCCTAATTTTAATTACTTAGGACCTTCCTCAATCCTTCATAATCCTCCAAAAGGTATTTCTTTTTTTTTTTTTGGTTGGTCAGTCAAAGTTTCCAGTTGACCCAAACCCAACAACACAAGCACCCTCCACCATTGTTCAAGTAAACAAAGATCTTTATCTTGATAATGTAAACACACCAGGAGTGCCTTCCCAAGAATAAAGAATCCTTTGTATATAGCAATGTACAATTTGCAAGACAAAGCACATGTACCCAGCATACCATTATACATACAGGAATAATGGGCCCGCTATGGAGGCCGAAAACGACTAAGAATTTTACTTTGGATGCAAAAAAAAAACCCTTTTTTTTTTTTTTTTTTGCGGTGTTAGCCCCGCAATTAGGGCGAGATTGTGCAAGGGGAAGAACCCATACTGTAATTTTTTTGAACAAAATGCTTTTGTTTCTAATCCATTGTTTGTTGATATTAATTCAAGCAATGATTGTATTTTTAACTACAATTAGAATGACAATGCTCACATTTACACAGCAAACACGCAATCATAACTGGCCAGTCAAATTTTGAACAACTTCAGCAAGAGGAGTTTCGTCAACCTGCTTTTCCAACCAATTCCATTTCCATCCATTGTGTTCTTTGTGCCTTTTATCGACAGTTTTCTTCAGATCTATGCCTCCATTGCGACCAATGATTATATTTTCTTTTCGTTTTATTTCAAGTTGCCACAGTATGTTTCACAGCACGATGCATGCTTTTTTGCAGAAAATAGTAGTCTCAAGGCGTCTGTTTCCTGCCGCATCCCAACACGTGAAGCATATTAAGAGAAAAACTCTGGAACCAGTCTCCGCAAATGTTCAGAAGAATGTATGCTGTACAAGGAGCAATGTGTCTGTGTCTAGACTGTGTAATGCCTTTGCACATGTAAACTACCGCGGAGCCAGACTTTATCCATCGATATCACATACATGACTTGCAGGTGTTTTTTCTAACTCACGTGATAATTGTATTTTTTAAAGTAATTTTTAATTCAGCGGGATTTATTTTTTAAACGCGGATTTTTCATGAACGGCGGATTTTTTTTTCATAAACGCGGAAATCCGCGTTTCTGCGGAAGAGTTGCATGCCTGCATTTGGAACGATCCTCACAAGGCTTTGTATTAGCTTACCTACCATTCAAAACCATTTGGGGAATCAACACTGTACACAGTTATTTCACCATTTAAAACCACAATAGTGAATGGTTTCTAATGGTGCATCAACTTATTGGAAAAAAGAACCAAAAGTAGAAGGGTTAATGAACAATTCCGGACCAATCACAAGCCACGTAACTGTTGAATATGGATGAGCCTGTGTAAAAGGTCGCTGTGTGTACAGTTCCGTTGACTGTGTGGGGCAATATTGTGTTATGCGCTGTGTTGTAATGGCACTCGACACGTTGGAGCATTGTGTTATGCTTTTTTTTATGTTGTGAACTACAGTCGTGAATGAGAAATCCATTTATTGGGCAACTATTTACAAGTACTTTTGAAGTAGTCACGGCGGCGCGAGTACTTAAGTAGTTTTAACGCTGCAGTCACGACTTGTCGTTGCAATCAACAGTCGTGATTACTGGACACACAAGCTGTCTAATGCTTCGTTTCACCAACACAAGGTCAAAAGGGTCTTGAATATATTGCCATTTTATGGCCATTGAGGGGCAGTTTTTGTGTAATCCCCGATTATAGACCTTTGTCCTTTTGTTCCAAGAAGGGGATTACGTGGCTTCGAGAGGCTTCCACCATTGCTCATTCATTGTATTTCGGCTCAATGGAGGCAAGTCAGAGGTAGTTCTACTTTTATGCTGTATGTAACGGCCGATGCTTTGAGATTCATGGTCGAGAAACAGAACCTACGATCCATTAAAGAGAATCTTTGTTCTCTTGGCATTGCCAAGTACCAGTGGTACCCTAAAAAATAAAAGATTACAGCAATTCTGCCTAAGAATCCCGCCAGGGTGAGACAAAAACATAAAATAAATAAAATAAAAATCCCGGCGGCAACTGGTTAACTGTCAATAAACATGTGCAGTTGCATGTGTGTCTGTTATCTTTCTTGTGATTTTTTGGCCATGTATCGATGTATTTTAAATCAAGATAAAACTGGTTGTTGGAAGCAATGTAACAGGGCGGCGAAATTACACTTTTTATCCTATGAATACTTACTACGACCAGGCTCAAAACTTCTGTATTTAAATACATAGAAACAGGGACATAGTGTTTTAGGATTGGCAGACACTCTTACATCAACCAGGGTCTCATACATGTAGCTTCTGAGCTCAATTTTATGACAGTCAATGATACATCATGTAACTTACTTGTGGCTTTTTCTGCCATTGGGTCAATAGCTTCCACTCCATCTACATCAGCAGAATCTCCCTGTGCACCTGCATCTATGGTTACCACTGTATCAACAGTGTCCATGCTATAGCAAGACAATCATAACACAAGTTCAGTAATATAATCTTATACAACATAATTACATCAACCACTTGAGTTATGACAAGTAATTTTTTTCTCTTTCAAAAAGAACATGATATTATTTCCACAATAGAATGTACATGTACATGCCCAGTTCAGGGCATTGAGACAACACTGCATGTGTAACCTTGCGATGCAGTGTACAATGCACATGACAGGGAATCCAACATACTATCATTTTAGCCAAATTAAGCCTACTTGTTGTGTAATTTTTAGTTAACAAGCTAAAGTTGCAAAAAATTGTTAATGGCCTCACAGTCTGACTGACAAAACACACATACATACAAGTGTAACAAAGCAATTTCTGAATAAGAAGGGAATGAAAAGAGTGAAGCATAAAGCAGTCCGAAAAAGCAAGGGACGAACAATGAAAAAAGAGACAAAGGATGGGGGGGGGGAGGAGGGTGGTCGTATAAGACTACCTCTTTATGAAAGCCCACAAGTTTCCCTCCTCAGTTGAATGTATTAACAACCTCCTTCCCAAGGTACACAAATCTGACAACCAAGGGAGACCCATCATATCAGGTAATGGTTCCCCCACTGAGCATAATAACTCTTGTTGTTAACAGTTTTCTCAAGCTGTTAGTGCCACAGATCCTGTCATATATTCACGACACTTGAGATTTTCTCTACACAAAATTTTAGGTATTGAAAACCAGGTTCCCAATACAGCCATCATCAGGACTTTTGATGTGTCCTCTCTGTTTACCAACATTACCCAAGATTTTTCTCCTAAAACTGTACTATTTACTGACCTTATTTTTCCCCAGTATGTTACAGGAAACAAAATCATTTTTTTTTTTGGGGTCTTATTGGAAAATGACAGGTACATTTGGTACTCCAAACTGAATACCATGTTTGAGCTGGTGTATCTCTGCTGAACATTCACACAATAAAGATGATTTTGTGCTTAGTCTCTTTTTTTGTCCATGCTGCTATTATATACATTGTACATGTAGGTTTGCAATATGTCTGTGTTTCACCATTAGCAGGTTCCTTAGATTGAAATATACCAACACCATTGATGGGATTTGCCTAAAAGCTTACAGTGTTTCATCCAATATGTAAGGAAGGTTCCTGCAATTACAATCCTTATTTTTTTTCAAGAATGTTTTCTTCTTTTTTTTTGATTCTCTGTCTGAACCTAAAATTTTCTCAGACAGTTGCGGAGAGCTTGCAAACATGTCTTAAAAATGTCAGTTTGACATGCCAGTTGATGTATATAGAAGTCGGTACATTAAGCCAGTGGTAGAAGGTTCAATTCCCGCTCCAGTCCATTTTCTTTGTTCAATCCCAAAAAATTGATTTAAAAATTTACCCAGTTTCCCTTGTGGTTTATTGCTTGGTATATAAACAAGCTTGGAACGTTTAGACATGATTTTATTGTGGCAACGACAATTATAGTTTGTTTTCTAAAGTTCCATGCGCTACTAAATCTTGCTACTGGAAAGATTACAGCTACAGGGTGTTCCAATGGGTGTGGTCATATTCCTTTTTTTTTTTGTAAATCCTGATCTGAAGTGGTGATTATGGTTTGCACAACAAGCAAGCAAGCGGATATAGTTTGAAAAACAGTAATATATAAATTAAAGCTAGCACAGAACAATGATCTTGTGCATTTTGGGGATTGGTTAACACCCTACCTGTCAGCTCCACCTTGGTCCGTCATTTTTGACTAAATGTTCTCCAATATCTGAAAATCAAAATCAAAAAGTAGTTATTTCAATTTGCAATTCAAGCAAGTGCTGACTACATATACTACAAGAAAGCATTATTGAGCTACCATCATCTGTATACTGTTTTTTTAATGTAATTGTATTGTAATCATTGAACACCAATTCCTTTTTAACAAAGAGTCAGAATAATGTGTTTCATTTGTATTGGGAAGGGGGGGGGGGAGAGAGAAGAAAGAAACAATGGAATCATGATAATGTATACACTTGTTATTTGACATATGTCTACACATATGTTTATTTGCATACCTTATTGTCGTAGATATTTATCAATTTTTGTAAATTATTTTCAAAAAGGAGGGATCTACAGGTATTGCATGTTCATGTAGGCATCAGACATTTTACATGACATTGCCTTGCTGCAGATCCTCATCTAGAATCAGAAAGTTTAATTTAAAAGATTTTCATTTTAAAATATTTTGTTCTGCTTATTATTAACAGTGAAAGCATACTTACCAGGTAAATAAGTTGTTCTAAGAAATGTGAACATACTGATTAAATTTAGAACTACAAGAAAAAAATCTGGTCTATTTGCTTGTCCTTTTTGTATTTGAAATTCATCACCAGTAAAAACATGTGATCTGATGTTTAACACAAGCTTCAATTGATTATCACCACAAGCCCGCAGGAATGGCACATAGCACCCCCAACTTTTTGGATGGGGGTGCTGGAATATACTAAAGCTCCCTCTACTTTTAGTATACTTTCTTCTTTCATTCACCCTGACCTGAACGAAAAAACTTTGACAAAGTCAGAAATGTATAAATAATTGTGACATACATGTATGTCATTTGTTTAAAAGCAGATATCAACCCATGTCAAGCCTGTCAGCACTCATCTTCAGCACGAAGCACCCGGCCAGCCAGAATAAACTGTGAGGGGGTCCACATACATGTACATGGTCCGTACAACATGCATGCGATACAAAATTGAACCGGGGTGACAGGGATTTGGCGTGTTTACACAGCTTTTATTTCCAGGCAGGGGAAACATTTGAGTGTTCACAAGTCATCCAGCACCTACTGGTTATACATATATTTTGTAAGCACTTCAAATCCTATATCAATCAATGGAACAGGGATTTAGGTTAATACAAAATTTGCACTGTACCATCAATTTGTTTGTAATCCGTTGAGCTTTTCGTCTTGAGAAAGAAGGGAAACTACAAAATTTGAAGCTTTTTTGCCCCCCCCCCAAAAAAAAGCTGTTTTAATCAATAAAGTGAATCAGGCCTTTTTTTTAATCTTTAAGTAAAAAACAAAAACCATTTGTAACACAAAGAGTATTTATTTAGGGTTTAGCCCCATCAGTTATTTCAGAACTGTTCTCCTTGGGGGCCCTGGGGTCACATGTCAAAATGTACACAACTACAAATATATTCAAATACAAACTACAGTAGTGTGTCTTCTGCTGTTAACTAGTTGAAACTGGATAACGTAAATATACACGCAACTGTTTTCCCTGCCTGGAAACGGAAGCCGTGTAAAGATGCCATTATGTAATTTCGGACCACCGGAGCAAAAGTCACCCTGTCAATCAACTACGGAGCGTGCACAGACCACACAAGGACAAAAAAAGTCTTATAAATACAGTCGACTCTCGTTAATACGAGGTCCGCGGGACTGGCCTGTTTTTCTCGTATTAACCGAACCTCGTATTATCCGAGCACGGTATTAACAATGCACATTGCATGACATAATGGACGCATGTGTATAAATGCACCCGTACTGCAATGGAAACCACCTCTCATCTGCGTTGTACTACCATTGAATAGACTGGTACCATTGCCAACGCTCAAATAGCACCTCTATTGATCATGATCAACGGAGCGGTAGCACATGTTTTGAAAGGCTGAAACGTCAATTTTTCACCTAAATGAAGGTAAACTACCGATGCCCAACAATTCATTCCTCAAACTCGCAATAAAAGTAAGACAAACAATACATTTGCTCGTTACGGGACCGCAAGAATACCTCGTATTATTCGTGTTCTCGTTATGACCATGCTCGTATCTTCCGTATTTAAATGCATTAAAACATGCACGGGGCAGTTCAGGACCAGCAAAATACCTCGTATAAACCGGAACCTCGAAACATCCGAGCTCGTATTAACGAGAGTCGACTGTACTGGCATTTTGTGGCTATTCAGGGGTGATTTTTGTGTAATCCCCAATCACAGAAATTTGTCTTTTTGTTCCAAAGAGGATTACGAGACATCGAGAGGCTTCCACCGTTGTTCATTCATTGTATTTCGACTGAATGGAGGTAAGTTAGAGTGAGCCAGCATTCAAGCCATGGTTCCGTGTTTAGTGCCACTCCTATGCCATAGGTAACGGCCAGTGTTTTGCAACTCACGCTGCGTGAATTTGACATTTTCTCGGTCGATAAAAAAACCAGACGATCCACAAAAGGCAATCTTTGTTCTCTTGGCATTGTCAAGTCAGGGTTTCTTTGTGACAGCGGTACCCTCAAATCAAATCAAAGAAAAAAGATTCAAGCAATTCTGCCAAAGAAACCCACCAGGGGGACAGAACAAAAACAAAAAACAAATCCCGGCAGCACCTTGGGCACCACAACTGGTGAAGTCTCACTCTATTGAACCAATTTACCTGACGTCATCATCACAATAATCTTGGTTCCCCTATTTTGGAAGTCAATGTCTCCTTGTGATAATTTAGTGAGCGTTTTGTTTTTTATAACAGTTAACACTTCACAAAATTTAATCCCTGCCCAAGTCCCTGATCCTCAGGTCCTGGGGGGCTAGGGCAACAAATGACAAGTGCATAAATTAGACTATAATTAATATCTGTAATCAGTAAAAATATATGGCGGTTAGACCCAGTAACTGGGACGCTGAACTCCTTTTTTGAGAATTTGACATTATCGGTCGTACTAGCGCCCCAGGGATGTTTTCTAGAGTTAATGCAAATGGGCTATTT
Source organism: Marthasterias glacialis (assembly GCA_911728455.2). Classification (NCBI taxonomy): domain Eukaryota; kingdom Metazoa; phylum Echinodermata; class Asteroidea; order Forcipulatida; family Asteriidae; genus Marthasterias; species Marthasterias glacialis. The sequence goes on from OU452240.1 coordinate 9,043,914, forward strand.
GCTGAGACTTTTTCGCACAAAATTTCCAAAAATGACAAGGACATGACAAAATTGCTTGAAAATCACCTACTGGCTTCTCCAGATATCACAGATAACATAATTGGCATTTAGTTTTAACTCACAATCATTTTCTGCCCTCCAAATCGATGCTTTTTCGGGGACTAAAAACCTTGCAGTCAGTCATTTTTTAAGCCCACCGTTTTCGCTTAGGTCTGTTTGCTGATGCCCTGAGTTACATATTGTTTTATGCAGTCAACGCAGGATATCAGCTTTGCTTAAGAACCAATCGTGAGCAATGTAACATCTTAGCTGGCTGTTCGCTGATGTAGAGTGTTATGAATTGTTTTACGCAGTCAACCAGGATACCAGCTACCTGTTCGCTAATGCACTGAGTTACATATTGTTTTATGCAGTCAACGACGGATACCAGCTGTGCTAAGAACCAATTATTATGAGCAATGTAACATTTTATATAGCACAGCTGGTATCCTGCGTTGACTGGCTATCGGCGGTAGTGTACCTCGTCTTTTGTTGAAGACTTAAGCGAAACAGTGGGCTTAAAAAATGACAGACTGCAAGGTTTTTTAGTCCCCAAAAAAGCATAGATTTAGAGGGCAGAAAATGATCGTGAGTTCAATTAAATGCCAATTAATCATCTGTGATATCTGGAGAAGCCAGTATAGTAGGCGATTTTAGTATAGTAGGTTATGTATGAACATCGTGCGTGCACAAACTATACAGCTCGTAGTACTTTGTGCTGCTCCGTACCCCCACACGGCCAAACATAACCTGCATGCTGTGCACTCGGTCCGGGGATCGGTGCTTACACACACAGGCGGTGAGTTTGCAAGCTGGAATGGCCGATATGTATACGACAGCCATGGCTCGTCCGGATGCGTGTTTGGTTGGGTCACGCTGATTGGTTGTTGCCAAGCAAGTGCGACGTTCAAAATCACTAGTTGGCCCTGCTATGGATTATGGATATATTCTGTCAGTCTTTTGGTAAGTTTTTGTCGTTTTTTCTGCCAAATATTTTCATGATGTTGTTTTAAGGGTTCCAGATGACGTTGTCATACAATAAAGATCAACTCCATGTGTTTAGAATGACTGTCATGATTTTGGAAAGTGGAAAAAAAGGACGAATCTGATCACAAGTCTGGCAAAAACTGCTCATACCGTGGATAATATCAGTCTTGGTTCGTAACCCTCCGGTCTCCGACCGTCGGGAGGATGGAGGGTTACGATTATCGCAACTAGGTCCCAACAGCCCTTTTGCATTAACTCAGAAAACATCCCTGGCTGCCTGGCGCACCCAGTACGACCGATAATGTCAAAATCTCAAAAAACGAGTTCAGCGCCCCAGTTACTGGGTCTAGACATGCTGGATGGCGGTAATTAATTTTTTAGATGTAATTTTTGGTCTTGTCCTTGTGTTGTGCTTGTATTGTTTTAATAGAAATATTGTTTTTTTTTTTATTACTCCACACAACAAGGTCCAAGCATAGAGCAAGTTCTCTAACAAAATACCATTTTACAAGTTCTTACGTTTGCTGCCACAATGTTCATCAATTCTGACGTATGAACAAGGCCTAGCAAACATTTTGAAACACAGGAGACCGCACAAGGCCATGCCATGCGTTCACCACGCAGAATAGCCATGCCATGCTGCCGCCCTAGTGAGTAGTGTACATGTACACACGTCACTCTACACACACATACAGCGGCCTGAGCTAGACTACAAAAAAGCAATGAGTTATAAGCCGTTACATGATAAACTTTTAATCGATGCCTCTAAAATAAACGATTAACTTGTTATAAAGAACTGAATGAATTACCAAACAAGATGTAAACTTCTTTATAATCGATTAAATTGCACAAATTAAAGAAATTTTCTCAGTTTTTTACCTGTTGTGCAAATTTCACGTAGTGAGCTTGATTGCAAGATGGCGTTATATACAAAGCTGTTTCTGATTGGTCGAAATAACCAGTAGTAGCAAATGTCTAGCCAATTACGGAAAATGTAACAGAACAGTCTACGTAACATTTCCCGCGATTTTTCCCGATTATATTTTAGTGTTATTTTTTAGGAGTCTTTATTTCTACCTATTATTAGGCCCAATACAATAGACTAAGTGGTATTTTGAATAATCACCAAGGAACCATGGCAAAGAAATACGGCATTATCAATTACAAATTGTTTGGCCATATTTGACGGGCCTACACTGTATGGCATACCGCCATCACATGTTGATGTACATAGCCTTATTTTTTTTTTACAATTTCGTTGGGTTGATAGAACTTAAGAAGAACTTACTTGACACCTCGCTTAGTATAAATTTACTGTACTGTTAATATCATGACTAATATTTGTAAAGACAGTATTATCTTCCAAGGGGCTTCTTTCGAGATCATGTATTTATTTATTTGTTTTTTAATTTGTGTTAGCCTACTCATGATCACTCTCTCTCTCCCCCCTCCCCGCCTTTCTCTCATGCCCTCTGAACCTCATTTTTGTTCTTGGCCATGTTGGTTGTAGTGTTTAGTGTTTAGGTTTTCTGTTTTTCCAAAAAGTCTTGTAAATTGTAATATATGATCCTGCACCTATCTATTTGTAGGCATTCGTCATGATCCAGGAATGATAAAGAACAGTTCTTTTGACACTGGCCATACGGGCGGCCCAGGCTCGAATTCGTATGGTGTTTTTTTTTGTCAGAGCGGTCCGCCCGGGAGGCTCACCTAAAAATGTTTAAATGTTGGAAACTAACCAAAAATAATTCCGTCCACACAATCGTGTTTCACTGGTTTATGTATCTGTGCTGTAGGCGTAGGGTACGGGTCGGGTAGGCCGTATACGACAGTTTGATTCTTGTCGGGCCCGGGACCGGACCAAGTCAATATTGTGACCCAGGTGGTAGTACTACATCAACAATCAGTGGGTCCTCCGTCAATAGGAAATGCAATACACTATAAAAGGTAGGTAGGACACTAACCCTTGTACCGCTTTAGTAGCAGACGCTAGACTCATAAAAATTGACATAATGGGGAAGATCGCCAACACTCGCGGTAGGTAGAGGTATTAAAACGAAGCAGACAATGTTAATGGAGTGTATAAAGGAAGATGACGGCAAGTAGGCCTATATTGGGGCAAATTCGCATCAAAGGTAATGATAAAGAGACATAAATGGTAATTATTGCATAATATTCACCATTATTTCATTTGTTTTAATTTAAGAAAGGGTTCCTACACAGGATTTACAGGGTGTTATAGCAAATGGAAAACAATATATCGGGTATCTTTTCTGCAGAGACGATTAAAGCTGCCACATAGTCACCCCAAGTCACCATTATAGTCTTTGTAATTAACCTTTTGGTTTTGATTTTATTTTCCCCCGCTCCCTGAAATATTTCCAATCTCAATATGTTTTAGGCATATTTCAAGATATTATATTTTCTCAGTAATATGGAGAAATGAGAGTAGTGAGTATTGCGTCTTAAACAAACAAAGCAAGCCTTACTGTGATCATGTACTAGGCATACTTGCAAGAAGTTATAGGACAATAAGAATTGAATGGCAACCCTCTGCATGTTTAATGTTTACAAATACATCAAATAAATAATTTTTTGTAAATGTACTATAGACATATAAAACAAATAATAAAACCTCCATTTTGGATCTGATTTATCAACAAATTATAAATCAATAAAAAAAAATTGATTGTCATACCGTCATACATTCATCATGAGCTAAACAAACGTCATAATACTGCAGACCCATTGAGTAAATAAAAAACAATATCACATGAGAACAGTTTTCCTCTCTTTTTCTCAAAAGGTATGGCGCTAATTTTGTTTTTTTAATTATCACCCTCACACCATTAAGGGTGATTGTCCGATTTCAGGCCGATTTGGGGGTCAAAAATTAATAACTTTCAAATTGCTTACATCACGGGGTATAAAAAGTTATGAGCTCGATCAAAATCAACTCGATCAAAATTTTGCTTATTCATTTCGGTCCCAAAAAGCATGGTGAAAATGGGGAAAATCATATTTTTAAATTTTTTTTATTCATTGACACCGGAAACATATTTCCCTCGATTTCAGTCTCGGCACTACCTTTTTCTGGAAGCCTGAACGTTCAGGAACATTTTAAAACCAAATTTTGCTGCGACTTTTAAAGTTATGTTTGTAAAACGCGTTGTGGGCCGCGGTCAGTTTTAAATCAACTGTACGCAACGAGCCGCGTGTGTGACAGGGTGTATTCCCTTGTGGTTTCCACTCATAATTTATAGACATAATATGGACTGGCAATGAGGGCAATAGTGCACGTCTATGCACCCCGAGGGCTTGTGAGTGACCAGGAGAGGGTCCGAGGCTCCTGGTCACTCACAGGCCCGAGGGGTGCATAGACGTGCACTATTGCCCGAATAATGCAAGTCCATATGTGTTTTATAACACACCTCAGTCCAAAATGTCATGTGATAAAAAATATTTTCAGGACGCACGGTTTTACAACGGTAAACTGTTATGAGCATTGTAAACCTCTTGAGGGCGCTGTTTACCAGTCAATAGTTTTGGGGTTTTTGAAACTATTTCCCCCAAATGAAGCGCGTGCGGTGCGTTGACGCCCGTCAAGTTCACAGTAGTGCAGATTTCATGCAATAGGCTATAATAGTTCACCCCACGTGATCGTGTTTCAGCCATTCAGGATGAAGAACCAGGGAGAGGTTTGTTGTAAAAGACTATATAAAAAAAATAATACCCCTCTGAAGGACTGGTTGGAGATCCATTCTTTTAAGTGATTATAAAGTTGAAAGTATAGCGCCGGTACATGTAATGTAAAGTTTTCTTATATAACTTATATTTATTGTACTTTATCATACACACCCTGTCATGTCACACAAACTGTGCGGTGGTAGTTTATCGCTCGGATCGCGCACTCAATGTATGCACATGGTGTACATACACACGTACATTGTAGGTACGCGCACAGCGAGCCGTGTGGGCCGGTAGCGACTGAGATCATCGCAGGGGACCTGCCGCGACCCGTTCATATTCAAAAAGGTCACATGAATCATGAATATTTATTATCTTGCAGATTCTTCTAATTGGCCGCTGGAAAACCAATGAAATTGAAGTCGGCAAATGCCCGCGGAAACTTTAAAGTGTTCTATCTCGAGTTCCCGATATCAGATTTCTTTGTTTTTTATATTTTTCGTTACACAAACATTTAAACTTTTTAAATTCGTTTGCTCCAGGAAATTGATTTTTTTTAGCCTTTGGCCCAAAATCGGACAATGCATGTTTAACTGCTCAACTGCAGTTTGGTTGTCCCCCGATCCTATTATTCACTTGGGGGCATTTGCCATTTGGGGCAATGAAAAAATAACGAAAAACGAACTGACCATGTTATACCATTTTATGCCATATATATAATATCATATAAAAAAATTATCATGTCATTTTACTCAAATCAATGTACGACGATCACAAAAATAGCTCAAGGTGATTTCTGTTGCCAGGAACGCCGATGATCCAGTCTTTCAATCAACATTTTTTCCCATTATATCCTTCGCCATACCTTTCGTTATTTGCAACAAAGAAAAAGGAAAGTGAAGGAAAGGAAAAAGAAAACAAAACAGACATAACTGATTATTATATTTTGTCCTTAGAATTATTGTCACAATTTATGGCCGAACACCAAGTGTTCGATCTACTATCACCTTTTTTAATTTGTGGAATCGTTTGACCTAAGTTTTTCACGCAAACGATCTTTGGCTTTACCTACCTAACAACAGCGGGCGCACTTCCACACGTAGCCATTTGCGTTTTATACGGGTGCACCACACTACGAGCATGCGTTCGATTAGCTTACACGGGACACGGGGAGTTATTACACTCGTGGTAGCCACGAGTGGTTGCTCACCGAACGCTGCCGTGTTTTTGCTTGGTATTCTTGGAAAGGTACCATCAAAGGTTGTTGCGTGGAGGCGGGACTCGATACGCAGCAGAGAATCCGTACCAAAAGTAGACGAGTACGTGGAGTAGGCCTACACCAAAGATTATAGAGCGCCATAGGCGCAAGATGGGGAACTCTGAAATGTGAAATCTCACTGGACGCCATTTCGGCAAGTGACTCTACTGATACAACACTGATACGCGCGAACCAGTGTAGACAAGGACAATTGCTATCAATGGGAAACACAGGCATTCACTTGACGAAATGGCGCCCATGCATTCACTTTCCAACAGTAGATAAAGGCCCAGTTCCCCATCTTGCCCCTACGGCACTCTGTAATCTTTGGCCTACACCGTCCAGCTGTATGAGCCAGATGATTTTGAGAATCATTTCCGCCTTGAAAGAAACACTTTTAAGTTTCTAATCGAGCAACTTGGGTATTGTCCAGAGTAATTGAGGGCCCAGACAATTAAGTATGGAGAACTCATTCCCAATTTAGTTAAGTTGAACACTTAAAACATTTTCCAACACTGTGCATAAATTTGTATGTACTCATGTCGAATTCAACTGATTATTCCCCACCATCTTGGTATGATGCGCCTGCGCTGCAGCCGGAAGTACGTCATTACACCTGGGCATCCACCAGAGACCCGCTCGCGAGCTCGGACTGTGGTGGCATACACCCGGGCAGACACGGGTGTCACGTGATGGCTAATTGAACGCTCTCGTGTAAGTTTTACTTATACGTGTAAGCTAATCGAACACACCCTAAATATACTCCCATATCAACCAATGCTATATGCTAAATATTCAAAAATACTCAAAAACCTTAAAAGTCTTTCAGCCTATAGAAAACAAATCAAATATATTTTCTGACATCTGGACTTCATTTTTCTTTTCAATTTTTAGTAGGTTAGCCGTTGAGAACTGGCCAGACTCCATCTTGGAAAAATGACCCTACACTGTTTAGCAAAATAGGGTCATTTTTAGAGGGCCAGTGCACCCTAAATGCTCCAGGTTGAAAGTCAACAACCCCAGGGGCACAATGTTGGACCATTTTTCAACAATCCATAAAAGCAAGGACCTTCAAATCTTTGATTTACAGAACAAGTTGTGGGTTTACATACTGAGGCTCGGTGCATGGATTTTACTCTATTTAGTGTAGTGCACCCATATTTCCACACAGAGTGTCATATCTTCCTTTTAGAGTATCTTTGGAAAGTGCCATTTTTGTATGATCAGTGCATTTGTTTTCCGATTGAGGATTTATTTTCGAAATCTGTGAAGAACATTTCAGAGTTTGTACCAGACACCTTACCGGAGAGGACTGTTCCAGCAAGTATTGCAATTTGTAATTCTACAAGGAACGTTACATTCACGATGTGTTGGTTGCACTAGTCTTGATTCACGACGTTCTGTTTTCCGTTTATGCCATGCGCTGTTGATATTCTATGCATACATCACTGATGATCGATGGCATTCAGGCCTCGGTGCTAACACCGATCGGTAAAGGCCGCGCTTTGATTCTCCTAAAAAAACACCTTAGCTTTGTAAATTTACATAATTTATGCGCACGTTCGTGCAATAATGAAAAAGTGTCAGCAGGCAGACTGCTCACTTGTGTAATGTAATCTACGTTCACTTCGTTTTTAGTGGTGAAAAGTTTGTCAGCAATTGTTATTACAGTTAGCAGCAGCGGGGACTGTACATTGTGGTGTACCATTGGGGACACTCTCCGTCGTGGTTGTGTGAGCTCCGTCGTGGTTGTGGCTGGCACGACTGGGCTCCACACACCTACGACGGAGCTCAACCTACGGAGAGTGCCCTCTATGGTACATACCATAGTACACCGCCGGTCGTCTATCTGTGTTGACGTTGCTCCGAAATCATGAATCATGGCGTCTAGTCGATGGTGTATTATAATGTAATCGGCCGCAATTGACAACATGTAAACAATACATTTCCATCAAGGCAACATTTTCATGTCAAATATAAACAACGCGAGAATGATGATAGCAACGTCAGCCATCAACTTACAAACTGTAAACTGTACAAACCATAGAGTTGTATAAACATAACATGATGTTACTGCACAGAATGAAGAAGTCCAGGTACCATCCGAAGGCTTGCACGCAGCAAAGTCCGCATTTCGCCCTTGTGTCAAGACTAAGATCCCAGTTCAGCACGCATGCGCGTGAAGGGATTTCCCTCCCAAATTGCACACACTGTACGCTATACAGTATAATGACAAACGCGATCCATCCAATGAAAAGACGATCTGTTAAACAAACCCAAACACTAAATTCTTGTTTATCAGTAAGTTGGTTTATTAAACATTCATAAATACCCCAGTCAGTTTGGGACAACTTGGGCAGTCCTATTTGTTGAAAGGTGGTCACCTGACTGTTTAAAACCGGTTTTAAACGGATGATATAGACATAGCTGGAGCTGTGAAGGCGCGTTCTGCGCTCATTATAGCCCACAGATTCTATCTATGTTATAGCCATACGCGTGTTGGCGCATTAGCTTACGCGGGTGTTAATTTACGCGTAGCGCAATCAATAAATAGCGGTACTCAATGTAAAGTCTAATATAAATGCGTGCGCGTACGCGCAACCGTATGAGCGTTGGCCCTTCGCGAAATGGAGCCTGAGGACGTGGCAAAAATTGAAAAATAACTTATTCAAGATAAAAAACAGAAAAGTTTCACGGATTTTTCTACATTATTACGCTCTTTAACAAAAAGGGCATTTATGAATGGGAATAAAAGAGTAGTGACTCGGTCTTAAACGGCCGTTTTTAAAACCTTGCAGGGTCGTGGCCGTGTGATAAAGGACCGAGCCGAAGGCTCGGTCCTTTATCACACGGCCACGACCCTGCCGGTTTTAAACGGCCGTTTAAGACCTCGGTCACCACTCTTTTATTCCCTTAATAAGAATCAGCTTATGTTAACCATAGAGCAAACGATGACTGTACATTATTCGGTTCCTATGACATATTTCTGCCTGGTATTCCAGAAACTTGTGAGAAATGGGTAAAAAGATGAAAACCCTCTTTTGTTTCTTATGACTTTTTTTGAAGATTTGTTTTACTTTTTCCTGTGACTCAGGAATGCTATTTCAAAAAAGGGACTGCTTATTCACAGAAAGTATGGACGCAGATTATTTTGTAAGCTTCACCAAAAGAGTGTAATGGTTTTAAGAGCCGAATGTGACTCTGAATGCTTATTGAATGCTATATGGCAATTTGTAATGTTACACTACTGTCACTGGGCAGGTTAAATTAGTGTTTTTTTTTTCTCAAACTAACATTTAATTGACAAACGAGATTGGCCTGTAGTGTAATACAAGGTGAAACAAGGGGGCCACACAACAAAAAAAGGGAAAAGTTTACAAATCCGACCGCCACTTTATCTCCCCATATGTTAAAATTCAAATCCTATCCTTTACTTGTTTGGAAAGCTAGAGAATGTACACAGTGAGAAAAAGTGGTGGTCGTATACGAAAACTTTTCCCAAATCAGTACATGTAGGCTTAACCTGGCTTAACAACATACTGTGTTTGTGTGTTAGTAATGTAGAATGTCCCGTTGCATACGTTGACTGGTTGACTCTATTCGAACTTTTCCAACGTCGCGCCCTCTTGGGTTTCGTAGTCTCTCTCAAGACCGGAATTGATACTATTACTGCACAAAACCCGTCGCTGCGGTGTAAAACAAAAATACCCGTCCCGCGTATAATAGAGAGGTTGCGTGACCCCCGGGAAAGTTTCGCAGCCATGTTGGGTACCGCCATGTACAAACTCAAAGGGTGGCGCGTCGTCTGCTGAATGATTTCCAGCGTCTGTTTGTTATTATTATTCTATATCTATGGTTTGTGCACGCAGCATTAGAAAAAAGGTATCGGATGACGTCACGTGCAACCTCTCTATAGACCTTTCTTTTGCAACGTCACAGCGAGTTTTTGCCAACCAAGATGGAAAAACTACAGGGAGCCATGAATGCAAAGCACGAACAGTAATCACAGTTTGCAAAAATGTTACACAAAATAATATTAGAAAAAAAATTAAAAGTCGTTGGAAACAAACCAACCAATAATGGGATGTATTTTCTTTAAAAGAAAGTTGCAAAAATCTTGAATTTTGTCACAACGTCTGTCAACAAGACTTTAGTGTTTTGCTACATTTGGCCGTCCATGCCAACCAGCGTGGTTTGTTTATCAACAATGGAAAAGTTTTTATCGTCAAGACGTTTGTTTTGAGCCAGGTCCACGCGCGCCCTCTACCGATGGGTGTTAACACCGTGACGCGCATAAAAGGATATCAACAGCAACAGGGTGTGTGGGATAAACGGCAAACAAACATCTTGTATCAAGACTATGGTTGCACGGAACGTTGGGGTCACACAACTGCAATCATACGGTGCCCCTAAGGGGACAGGCAAAAAAAGTGAAAAAAGTTGAGAGTTATTTAATTCCCTCGAAAAATTAATTCTTTCCCTCGAAATCATTTATTTCGAGGTAACGCAATATCATTTCGAGGTAACTCAATAGAGTGTTTCGAGAGAGAACAACATAATCTATTCCGTCCTATCAAAATCATTTCGTTCCCTTGAAATCATATTGTTCTGTCAAAGTTATTCATCAGCTCTGATATGCCATTTCGTTTTGATGAAAAAAAAATCCTGAATTAAAGCTACGAATTAATATTTCGAGGAAGCGAATTAATATTTCGAGAGAATGAAATAAATTTTTTTCATCCGTCCATTTTTTTCACCTGTCCCCTAATTAGGGGCTCTGTACCCCTGTTTTTTTTATTTAAATTTTGTTATGGGGGGGGGGCAGGGTTTAAAGCTTGTATGATGATTGGGGAGAAAGTTGCGTGATATTTCATGGTTCATTGAGGGTTTAGTTGCCCACAGAATCTACTAGAAGGAACAGCCTATAAGCCCCGTCTTTACCCTATCCCCTCGTAATATGCCCCTCCATGCACCCTATTGGCCTAGGCCTATTAAACTGAGGGATTAAACAAACTCTAGAGGAAAATATACGTCATGTACATGCATACTCTCTCGAACAACGAGTTGGGTGCAATTTAGCACAGACGGCGAAGAGTTTGCCCTTCAATAAAATTACAAGCCACCCTGGAGACATGGCTTAGCTCTCTGACCCATTTCGGTGACCTTCAGGCTCAGGTTAGGGCTGTAATAGGGGTCTGGGTTAGGGTATGGCTGGGTTAGATCTGGGGTTTGGGTTAGTTTTGGGTTTAGGGTTTGTGCTGAATAGGGTTTGGTTATTGTAGGGTTAGGTTTATGGCCAGGGTTAGTGTTGGGGCTGGAATTAGGGGTAAGAGTTGGTCACATTTTGCGCAGCCACTCAACCCATACTGGTTTCTAGTTATTACGTCGGTTCGGGATGTACCCCTTTAGGATTTCTTTTTACGTGTTACTATTTAACACATTACTCCCTGTATGTTCTCCTGTTGTAAAGACGATCTGTCTTACTTTTCGAGATCCATGGTTGTTTTAATTATGGAGGAAACTTTTTGGCAAAACTAGGCCAACACAACAACACACAACCAACTTGTATCTGGACGTGAATTGGCGACTCGATAAAATTCACAGACAAAAATCAACTTTCCAAGAGCTATGCGGAGCCTGATCTCCATCCGAAATCTGGTCTTTCAGGTTTCAAGGTGAGTGATCCGGATCATCCGAACGGATCAAGCTTCCGATGGGTACCGATAAATAAATAAATCCACAACATACCGGTGTATGGGCTACGTTTTAGAATTGTTTTTGTTTTGGACAACTGTTCTTTTGTTTTTCTAATAAATAAAACGCTCCATTGGGTTTAATGGCGTATGTTTCGATTATAATCTAGAGATCTTCAATTTGACCAAAATGTTTTTTCTTCTATACTGTGCACTGCTTTTAGCTGACAGGTCAAATTAAGATCTTTGGTGAAACTAACACCTACAGTTTAAAAATAAAGAGACAGTCGACATATTACTGTACGCGTATATGGATAAAGGCACTTCAAAGTCTTGCATATAATCATCGCATATAAACAAACTTCTAGTAAAACAAAATTTGTTTTTCCAATGGTGAATTGCGGTATATCTTCAAATTAAACGGATTCCTTGTTCGACAACTTGAATCTAGTACATCTCAGCACCCGCAATGTCGTATTTTTCCCATTGGTGAGGCAAACCGTGTTGTAAATAACCCGAACAAGAAAAAGATGCCAGCCAATACGGTATACAACAACAAAACTTACAATGGGCGCAAATGCTTGATTCTATATATTGTCTCGGAAAGACCTATCCAAAGTTTAAAGCATGTGATTAAGACTCTCACATGGCAGTCAGTATTACAGTTACAGTAATGCCACTGAAAGACAAAATCGAATACACAAATTCCCTTTACCACTTTTTATTCAAGAAATAACAATAAGAACAATCCAATTCAAGAAGATCTTAATTGGCTAAAGGATCCAAATTAGTTACAAATATTTCCCAATATGAATTTCGTTTGTGTTCACAAAAGTTCAATAATGCTAAATAATAAAACAAAGAACCAAAGGAAATCCTATATGACTGTGAAATTGGGGATGGTGAATGATATTCGACTTATTAAGGTTTTTTTTAGAGCGAGGTTGCTTTTATAAATATTCCCTGGTCTACAGCAAGCACACTGCATACATACATTATACAAATGATCTTCTCATCCTTCATTTTATTCGTAAAGATAGGCCTAGGCCCTATGCCCTATTTTGAAAGAGAGGTTTTGTCCTGCAAACTGACAAAATTAGTGTGAGTTTTCATTGAGCCATTTGCGATGATTTTGTTGCATGCCCAGACCGACCATCTGTTTTATGAAATGAGGTCTGCGTTCTTCGGATTATATTTTCCATAAATGGTCTGGTATAGCGCTGTGGGTCTGGCACCACTTTCAAGAGGCGCAAGCTTGACGTGAGATACTAAAAACAGCATTATGGCCGGGGTCCCGTCCTCAATCGTGTTTGTAAGTCATTACGTCACATGCGTATTTGCTGCACGCCTAAAGTTAAAGCTGGCATACTTTTGTTTTAATTTACCAAAAATCACACATTATTATTTCATCGTTCAGGAACATTTCTTAAGACAGAAAATTTTAATTCTGAGAAGACCTTTAATGACAGATTTTGTGTTACTGTGCGATTTTCATGACGCCCTGCTAACCGCAACCCTGGGGAGCAGCATGCTAATCTTGCGGTGCATCACCGTGCTGCAAGCAATGAATGACGGACACTCTCAAGCTGGCCACCTAACTTTCCTGCTTACTCATGAAATAAGCTTCACTTAAACAACTGTTGGTTAGTACAACAATTTACTTACCATTAAGCAGCCCTATACAATTGAGTACAGAATAACAGGGAAACAGGATAGTATGCAAAAAGGACTCTATGTAGCACAGCGGGGAGGAGGGGGGCACATGCCCCCCAAAATTTCCAGCGCTTCTAGGTGCCCCCATAAAAACAATGTAGATACACGTAATTCAATGAAAAACATGGTACTTGGGCCCCCAACTAAAAAGAAATGACGCCCCGTGCCCCCAGTGAAAAACAAACTTGGCTACGCCGCTGAGTTAGCGTCTAATTTGTGGGTTGCTATTAAGCTTAGCCTACACTTCAATAATCGTTTCATAAATGGAAGGATATTGTCACTGTACTGTGTGTGAAATGTGCTCATTTTGCTTGACTTGATCTTCATTATCTCTCTACAAGCCTACGAGGAATTGTTTTAAGAAAGTGCAATATTAACAGCAGTTTACTACTCCAGTGTGTGTTTATATGACTATTATGAGAAAGATGATTTCAGAGATCAAATACATTGTAGCTCATCATTAATAATCAAACAAATTAATGTGTGTGCCTAAAAAGTGATTTTTGATTGGTCAGTTCCAATTACTGACCATAGAGAACACGAGCAGCTTTAATGTCATCAGAATGGAGTTTCACGGTAGCCACCTTGGCGTAAGTTGGATACATAATGGCACCCTGGACGTCAGTGTGGCGTATGCCAATGCTGTGCCCAATCTCGTGCACAGATACATAAAGGAGATCAATATCATCTAGAAAAAAAAATTAATAAACGAGAGAAATATTATCCGTGTACGAAAGGATTATATCAAATGATGAATTTTAAAACTGGGTTATAAACAAAACTGTTAGTCTACCAGACACCAAGTGAATATAAAGAACAATGAGCTTTACCCGGGAAGACTCCTAGAAATTCAAATATTTATTCAAAAGCTTTACATCAGATGAATTATAGTGAAAATATGTAAATAATGTTACATTAATATAATTTTTCATTTTGATGCACCTTTGACACCTGGATATGAAATGGTACGGTGTTGAACCCACCCTTATCAACCTCGGATAGAGCAGTGCATATCGTGTCTCTCATTCATTCATGCCTGCCAGAAAGCCACTATAGGAAGCTCCTTCAAGTCAAGGTGACGTAACGACGCCAACTCTACACTGATTGGTTGCTGCTCTGCGCTTGCCTATCACAGAAGTGTTTTTTTTTTTCTAGTTTCAACATTTTATTTATTTTCTTTATACCATATTTAACAAAGGTGTCCCATCCAGCACAGCTGATCATTTGGCCGGGCCTCTCACATTATAAAACAAAAAACAAAAAAAAACGAGGGGAAAAAAATCAAAATCAACCACAAAACAGAAATCATTATTCGCCGTTTTCTTAAATTCGTTTTTCCCAGGTAGAGCGTACGACTTCGAAAAACTACAGGACGGGAACAGTGGCGTATCTAAAGGGGCTGATGACAACCAGCAATTGATGCCGGTGTCCCCCGTGCCCCTCATTTGAAAAATAGTCCTTTTAGAGTAAAAATTACCAGAACAATCTGTTTTTTGTTAAAAGCTCTAGTACTGATATAGTGATTTCAGTAATTGAAATTATTGTTCTATTTACGCACAGACAGTATTATTGTTTTTCTACGGCAGATTATCTAATAATAAATAGTAAATAGAATGAAAAGAGTGCTAAAAAAAAATTCTGTACGGAAAATACAAACGCAAATTAGCATTTTATTTGCCGGTGTTCCCCCTAGAGAAAATGGTACAGCCCCTTGTGCTTCCTTATACATTTACCTTATTTTCGCCGCTGGATGGGAACGAATTAATTCTTTTCCAGACCAATGATGTGTAACTTTCAAGCAAAACTTGGAAGATTAGGGGCAACACTTAAATCTTTCAAAAAATATTTATTTTTTTGCCTTGGAGAGTAATTTTTATAGCAAAATCTAATGAAGTTTGTTCAAAATAACGTGCATGCTATTTCGTCTTAAAATGCCATAGGTGTAAATTTTGCAGATAGCAATTTTTTCACCAGGGCCTCTCGGTCGAAGCATGAAGAATTAAATATTTGTGATTGTGTTTTATGTATTCAAATGGTTTTATACTCCAAATTGAACTGAAGTTGGCAATATTAGTTTAAGTTATAGATTTATTGATTGTGTGTGTTAAACAAAATTGTATGACAAGATATTAATACATTACTTGAATCGGTGCTGTGCTTTCGGTATGTCTCTGCATCGTCGTAATGCAAGCCACCATGTTCAGGGTAGAAAGCATGAGCCAGAACGCCACTCTCTCCATCAAAAGCATTTCCATCGCCATGGTCCCCTTCGGCGAACTTGATTACAATATCTGCAGTTCCAGTTACCAGTGAGAAAGAAAGCTGGCAGATATCACTCCATTGTTTGAAAGATGCGGCAACGGTTGACTTAATGTCGGATTGGGTCATATCGCTGCTGTAGCTCGCAAATCTGAAATGAAATCACAATAATGGAAAATCTGTAAAAGTTTAAGCTATTTATGCTATCTTCTGTAAACATGACTGTGATCAATGTTGCTTCACGGGCACTCATTGAAGTGTAACCATGTCAATCTCTATTCAACTATACCAACCCTCCGTTATAAAATAGTTGGTCCCGTTTTAGGGCAGGGGAAGGTGGGGGTGGGGAGTGAAGACAATACAAAACGGAGTTTGTTGTGTCACTAAATGTGCTTATTTCAATTACGGCTATCGAAATAAACAGTCAGTGGTGAATTGGGGTCTTCTCTGGGCCATGGGGTCTACTCTGAAGGTTTTGAATTGATAAGAACCATTTAATCATTCAGCTTGCAGATTAAAAGTTAATGAACTAATCCTGTACTTTGTCTTAAACGTTAAGTCATGAAGTATTCCAACAGCCATTCAAACTTCACACGTGATCATTCCAAAACATTGAACTAACATCTTTATGGTGTGGGCCAATTTCCACTTTATGAAAAAGGAGCCGTGTTTTGTGGGCTCTGTATAGCCTATGGTGGGGCTACCCCGTGCAGGCTCTCAGTACTATCGAAAAGAAAAAGCTATCTCTAATCAAATTGTAAGATCATAGCTAGGAAAGGAACGAGGATGCGACTAAAATTGGATCTCAATACTTGTATTTCAGTGCCTTTTTGGACCACTTCGTGTAAGTCTTATATCGCTTGATTAGTTGACCGTCTTCGTCTGGATGAAAATCAGGCACACCGCATCTCGGCATCTTCATAACTCTTAGTGTGTCAGCATCTACTTCACCAGTCTCTGGCAGGCTGGCAAACGCCTGCATGCGTCGTATGGCTGTACTGACATCAGCAATGGTCAACTCGTCATCTGCTTTTGTAGTGTTGAAGTAACCATAGGATCGCAGCCAATTCTATGATATGAACAAAGATAATGTTAATAGATGTTAATTTTTTTTCATCGCGGATAAAGAATATTATTTGTGTTTTTGCTCATACACCGATAAGCACTGTATACTCGGTACTTTCCAAAAAATCCTCAGGCATATTTCTCGGGTGGGATTCGAAAACGACCCTTTTCATTCTAGAGTAGATGTCTTACCAATTAGAATGCCACGATTGCCCGGTAGCAGCTAGAGGCACTTTGAATCCTATTAGCAGCGGGTAATAATGGTTTGAATAAGTGATTCACAAGACAATGAGGCACACAATAGGACTATTATAATTATTGTAAAGATTGATTCCTTTACCAATGCAAACTCGGTGGTGTCATCAGTGACTGCAGGAAGACCCGATACGAGTGTCGCGCAACAAACAACCCAAACCGCAAACAATGTAGAGACAGTCATCGTGTTATTAATTAAACTCAGAGCTAAATGGCAAATGAGCTTTTGAGAGTCAATACGGAGACAAATGGCAAACGTTGTTCTTGTCTGCTGGATCTCCGTATCGTCTTTATATAGACACACCCTGCATACCAACAACTGCTACATATCATGTGCAGTTCAGGCCAATAATACTCAAGAGATTTGAATAACTTCGATTCTGATTGGTCGAAGAATATACCAAGGTCCCTGTATGCGTCTATCAAACATAGAATAGCAGAAGTAAGCCATCGAATTAGTTTTTATATTATTAATATTTTCTAAGGGAAACTCTTTCTAGGTCTCACTTCAGAATGATAGAAAACACTTCATCGTGACTCCTCAGACAAACATAAGTGCTCAAGTTTACGATCCTATTAATATAAGCAGCATTAAAAAGTGTGAAAAGAATTAAAAATGAAATAGCTTTATATTCATGTAAACCATACTGGTTCTTACAATGTAGCAGCAACCCCAGAGGAAGTAGTGAAAAGGTAAATTGTGTTTGGTTCTTAAGCGCACAGTATGGTGGCCTTTGTCTTGAACCTTCGGTTTATACGATCCGTTTATGAAATGTGAAAGCATTAATAAACATGATGGCGGACTATGTTAAGGTCAACAAAATGTAGGCCTCATGTGGTTAATGAGTGCTTGTTGCCATTTAGGTGTATATAAAAACTAAATTTATGGTTGTTTGACACGGGCAGAAAACTCGTTTTTTGGAAACATAATAATTGCTGACGCGCCAGCACATTCTATTGTTGTGTTTTTATGGTTATCAATCCCCGGTTCCAGAGGTAAGACCGAGTTTCCAGCCTACTTTGCCGATAGCTTAAAGCCAAAGGTTTGGACGATATGAACACAGTCATACCACATATTCTCGAAAGATAAACAGAAATCCCGGTACATTGTATGGAAATGTTTGTTTTCTTTACTTCGGTTCGGTTACTCATTTTTTTCATCATTGTGACAACGATGTTCTAGGAATTAATCTAATGGGTGGTGAGCACGGAAATATTTTGGAATTCCCTCTGGTAAGCGGTTAGAGATAATCCATATAGGCCTAGTCACAATTTAAGTATTGGGTAAGTTGATTTTGAAGAGCTCTGAACTGACGTTTTCATTTCTAGAACTCGAATGTTAGCTTGCACATTTTAAGTTATTGAGTTGCTTCCTATACCCCAAACACCTTGTGCATGGTTGTAATGTCACAACAATAAACTTTTTCCAAAATTAATTCCATCTCTAGTTTTTTGCATCGTAAGTGCCTATAATATCCATTCGCGTAAAACCATTTTAACACATTTTAAAGTGTACTTTGATTAATTGAATGCCTAATGACGTGTAATGTTTTATGTGCAAATTTGCCCCATACATGTCGACTTCACTACCTTCATAAAAATCGCTAAGTGCTTGGAAGTGGTACCAATAAACTGAACTCGGGAGCCTATCAAGGTTGTATCTCACTACATTCAGGCAATGTTGCAGGTACGTAGATATAGATAGAAAGATAAAAACTTTATATCCCACAATGGGGAAATTTAAAAGGTCTTCGTCAAAACGGTAAAAACAATAAGCATTAGTGAAGGCATTAAGGGCGTTCTATTCTGGTGTGCATTTCCCACCAGCAAAATAATTACGAGATGGTTGTTGGCCACGTATTGAGAATGCCATAGGAGCAATGATAAGGCTTGTTTGGCAAATCTGAATTATTTTTGGTCTGACAAGTTAGAAATTAGCATATTGAAAACATTCTATTGTTAAAAACAAAATGATATAATTTGCACCCCAATTACAGGCTGAAAACACAAAATCCAAAATGGCCGCCAAAATTGGCGGCCATTTTGAACAGTCCCAAAAGCATTTTAGACTATCATGTGATTCATCACTATCACTTTTCTGGCCAAAAAAAATCTAAGACAAGTGGAAATTATGTTTAAAAAGTTACTAAGTATTTTATTAAAGTTGTATGTTGTGACATTGATATTAATCACATTACTGTTTCATAAACTACCAGTATCCTACTACAAAAGAGGTTTATTTTGAGTTATGCACTACCGGCGTTGAACGACTGTAGCCAATAGCCACCCACTTGTTATTTTGTTTGTAATGTTCTTTATGTCTGTGGTCTCTACCCGTTTCAAATAATACGCACGCGGCCAGCGTTTGGACGCGATGTCCTATCCAGTCAGTATAATGGAGATAATGGAGATCAATGGTTACTGAACATATCGTACATGTATGGTACAACGTATGCAAAACAATGTATACAAACCACTCGTTGGGCGATTCCATTCTTTTGGCACGTTTAGTTTTAAAACTACAAATATCGACTGGTGAGAACGAACAGATTTTGTTTAATTTTTCAGATATGGACTTGTTTTCAAAAACATAATTTATCATACATTCATGGAAATTGAACTTAGTATCACAAACGTGTTAATTTAAAAATTCCTGTGTGTTCTTGATTTATTGGAGAAGGAACAACCCTCTACTACAGTGGGTTCCGATAGTGACGGCATTCGGGATTGCGCAATATCGCGTCAACCGGCCCCCGTCTCATCTCTAACCCCTAGAAGTGAAGCACTGAAAAACAACGCTGATTGGTTCCCAAAACTGACTGCTTTGCGTGCACGCTTGTTAAAAACGTTCCAGTGCCCTAAGGTGCCCTCATAGAGCTATATCTATTGACTTAGAGCGCTAACTCTACATTGTTTATGCACAACCGTTTTGAAGTCGCGCTGCAGGCAGCAGACATGTTTAGTCATTGTGCGTCATTGAAGAAAGATTTTAATTTTCAAAGATCATTTGCCTGTTAGCAGGGGGGGGGCGGACACGAAAAAGAAAAGGGCGCCATCAACGTTGATACTCGTCTCATTCGTGAGCCTGCCTTACACCAATGCACACACACACGGACGCACGCACGCAGTCAGGGCTCTGTCAAAAGCGAGCATACCCAGGCTGTGTGTGTGTAGCCGTTATTGACATCGTGCAATACACGGTTCGTCACCCTGACTGCTTGGTATACCATACCAACACACACAGATTCCGGACGCCGACTGGTCTACACATGAAACCGATAACGGAATTTACTATTTAATTCAAACGTTACATTTTGAAAATCATAAAAATCGATTGGGTAGAATGGGTGGATTTTAAAAAAAGCTTCACAATGTTAGAAAACCATATATTAAAAGAAGAACTTGAAAAATCTCAGGGGTAGAATGGGCCAATTTGTCACTTTCGTCACGTTTTGTGACACTGTTTTAGGGGTGTCGGAATTTTCGTTCAAAGCAACATTACACATTGATTAACGGTATGATGATGTTGCCCGGCTACGTGCCTGGTGTTGGAGGGACGGATGCATTTTCCAATTTTTTTTTATTGATTTTTGACAAATTTTTGCATTTACTTCCACTCCAAAAATATTACAAATAAACTATGCATATATAATTGGTCAAATACTGCCTTACTTTT
Organism: Marthasterias glacialis; assembly: GCA_911728455.2. NCBI lineage: Eukaryota > Metazoa > Echinodermata > Asteroidea > Forcipulatida > Asteriidae > Marthasterias > Marthasterias glacialis. The sequence goes on from OU452240.1 coordinate 9,064,546, forward strand.
ATCTAATTAAATCCATTCGTGTTAGAGCAGAAATTATTTACCCCTTTTTTTTAAATGGTACGTTCACACAGCGCCGCGGAAAGAATTGCGCAATATCGTGTCCGCCCCCCCCCCCCCTGCCTGCTAGTATTCTGCATGTCTTGCGTGCGCGCGTGTACGGCTGCACGACGCAACTCAAGCATGCGCGTAACACTGCAGCTTGAAAACGGGACGCGACGATCGAGGGGTGAGGAGACCATAGCTATAGAAATAAAGACTAGATCGGATGCGCGTACAATACGCAGGTTTTGAGTGGGCGCCGCCATAAGTCACGTGAAAAAGGCAAAACATTTAAACGCGCACTGCTCGCAACGTGACGAACGCTTCTTCGGCGGGGAGTGTGAAATTATTGTATCAGTTTTGCATTGGGTAACGAATTTTCGTCGTTTATTGCTCGTGGGTATCAAGATACAGCAGGGTGTTTAGTCCAAACAAGAAATGGTTTACAACTGCACCGCGGCTGCTTGTCACAGCCGTCGGAGGAGGAGAGTCATGAAGGAGGATCCCGTAGCAAACTCACTTAATATTATCACGTGTATAGTTGCTCACCAGTATCTATGCATCCGATCGTATGACTCATCGTATCAGATCGTATCAGAACCCAGTATTCTAAACTAGTTTTGTTCAAGGGCCAGTAATAAGAAACCTGTTGAAAGTGGGATTAATTAATTAGATATGTACCTGTTACATAGTTGTACATAGACCACTTTTTTGAAGACTCGTACAGGAAAACACTCGACTGTGTATGCGGTCAATCCAACAGTTAGACTCACTCAGAAGAGCAAAGACACCACGGGCGTACTGAGTCCTGGGAGGATGGGGGATATATTCCACACACACTTTTTGGAGAGGGGAGAATGTCCCATAGGATCACCCCAAGATTTTGCCAAGTGGTGAAAAAATGTGCTTATTATTTCACTAATTCATAAAAAGTAAGCAAGCAATGACGAAAATATGTTGTTTTAAAATATTACGCACTCTTTACCATACCCTGGCTTTGCCTATAGACAAACAATGGCGTGCATGCTTTCTGTTCACACTAGCAGATCATACCAAAATTTCCGAGAATCATCCCCCACTTTTCAACACAGATTTATGCCACTAAAATACACACCCGTCGAGCACTTGAAAAAGAAAACATACTGTTTTCCATTCTTGCTTTCCCGAGCATGCGGAATTGATTATTCTTTTGTGTGAGTATTTTCTTTTTCTTCCAGCTCTTATTTTAACCGTCTCTGTGTTGTCCTCTTTCCGTTGTCCGTTTTCGTTTAGTTATTGTTGTTTTATGATTTTGTTGTGATATTGTTGCTGTTTGTTTGTAAATGTGTTTGTTTGTTGGTTGGTTGGTTTGTACTACTGATTGAATATCGTATCTTTATAAATATTGTGAATTTAACAGAGTACGGAATAAATGTTGTCTTGGAAAACAAGACTCTTAAATCTTATAACTTACTGTCGTGACTTTGGGTCTCTTACAGGGCACTGCATAGTAGACCGCTGCACCATTTTAGCCTCAGTTTGACACTGTTGTAAGCACTGCAAGTGCCTGGGTTTTAAAAGCTCATTCCAGTCTACTCAGCGACGGTTGGTCCATCTTTCTGATTTCCCCGGAGGACAATCTTGGATAGGCCCTATCATTTTTTTACGCTCACCACAGAACTGGCTCAATGGACCTTTCCCACGAAATATGCTAATTGCATTCACGCATGCGTACAGACCCTGTTGGTTGGCAAACGCCATTGAAATGTGCACAAAGCAGACGCACAAAGCGCGTACGCGTCACGCGCCCATCAGTCCCAAGCAAAAGGGCGCACTGTTCCCAAAATGTTGCCAACCAAAATGTAAGTGCGCACGTGCGATGTCCAATTTACATATTTCATGGGAAAGGTCTATTTTGTCTTTCTGTGATCTGACTAAAGAGACGGTTTTTTAGCGCGTTGCCTTTTTCACGTGACTTTTTACTGCGTCCATCATGAACCAAAACGTTTTGTGCACATGCAATGGTGCGCGTGCACGCGCGTCCGATCTAGTCTTTATGTTCTATATCTATGGAGGAGACGTGCCAGTGTCATAGGGTATTCTGTTCTCCGGGTAATAAATACGGTAAATTGGGCTGGAGGAGTTTATTCAAAAGAGGGCGCTATCAGAAGGAGCTAGTACCACAGACATACAGAAAGTGGGTTCTTTATGTCTGTGGTTAGTACACAATAGACTGATTTCGCGACCCACGACACGTGACCCCTTTTGGGTATAATGTAAGCATACACGTAATCCTCCATAGGAAAGGGTGGTATTGTGGCATTAATTTAAATCACATCTCTGTTTCATAATTTAACAGGATTTTACTAAAAAGAGTTTTTTTTAAGCGATGCACTACCGGCGTCGGACAACTATTATGTAGCCACCCGTGCGTTATTTTGTTTGTAATGTTGGCCTAAATCACTGTAAAAAAAGGGTAAAGAACGTTGAAAAAGTGAGCATTAAAGGGGCACACCGGCTTCGTTGGGCTATTTGGGCTAAAAAATAGGCTAACATATGACTTCAAAGGTCTTCCAGGAATGGAGAAGAACGGTTCCTAAAAGAAACCATCATATTTTGCCGTTTTCGAGCATTTTTCAAAAAACGATTTATCCGAACCAAAAAAGTGGTTCGGATAAATCACGTGGTCTTCGGAGTTAGTTTTACTTCCAGCCGTATAAAAGTAAATTACTGAACCAAATTTAAATCTTTTTTTTACAACTATTTTTGAGTATTTGACAAAAAAGACTATGTATTAAGATTATTGATACAATTTGTAAATAATGATGAAAAATCGAACGTAATATTCGCATTCAGAGAGTCCGTGCAACCGAAGCGTGTTTCACGGCGCACCAGCGTGGGAGCTAGCGGAACGTAAACCTTGGGGCATATCCCGTACAGCCGGTGCCGTGTCTCGTGGGGCCTGAGAGACAAACCCCGGGGCATGAACTCCCCAGTTTGCCGGTCTAGCCGTAAGCTTAGGAGCTTGTCGGAGGGGTAGGGTGCCAGACCAACAATTACGTTTTTTTACGACTGTTTTAGTCTGTACCCCTAGCTATTATCCCCTAACTATATTCTAACGTGTTGCATGTGTTACACACACGCACGCGGGACGACGACAGGGAATGTTTATCCATGGAGGTAGAAATTAGACTAATTTCTACCTATGGTTTATCCCATACAGCTGATCTATCTACTTCTATGATAGCTGCATAATGTCCACTCCCCCCCCCCCCCCCCCAATCGCCACAACAACAAAAAACCGGTGGCGGTGGCTGCGGCCGGCCAGTGAAGTCATCGCCCGAAAAACAGGAGAATGCCATCGCTTAAGTTAAGCTGCAGGAGAAAGGTAATCCGTTTGCAGCGAAGGCGGGAGGCTCGCTTGGCACATGCTGGCTTTCCCTTTGGATTTATCGTGGGTTTTTTTTTTTTTTTTTACTTTTTGCGTTTCGTTGGACCGCCTTCTGGGTGTTTTTCCTTGCGATGTTTTTTGTACCGATCCTTGGGTGTCGAAGAAACGTTCTCCATTGCAAGTAAGTTCGTCCAGTTCGTCGTACCATGGAGGAACCATGGTCGTACACAGAATACAAACTGTCCGTTTATGTCTGTTTTTTATTTACACGTGAATTTGAAAGTTGGACAAAAGGCAGAATCACTGACATTTGACAGGGGGTTGGGGGCTGGAAGAGCATGATAGGGCGTGCTATGTCTGAATGATCACACGTATACAGCACCACGACGACGATTATGTGTTTTTTTTATTTACACGTGAATTTGTGATGGATGGATATGAAGTCTGGATCATCATGCCTCGCCATTGTATACATAAACAGAGCACCAGTCTACTTACAACATTGCGCAACAATGTCACGTAAACTTGACAGTTGCAACGGCTGGAAAAGCGTATAAGCTGACCTTTGACCGTTTTTTTTTCTTCACATTTTTCGTTAATTACGTGATTTTATGATTTTATTTACAACAACCATTTAAATATTATTGTCTGTCATTCCACATCACTAAAATAGGTAAACAGTAAGCCGGTGTGTCCCTTTAATACCTAACCTTGCAGAATTTCAAATAGGCAAAGGAATCACACAGTTTTGGAAAGCAATTTCTTTGGAGGATTTCAGCTTCAAAACTTTGAAATTTTTGTGTTGAAAAGTGTGTGGTGATCGCGGTCGTCTGGCCTAACGTTCCGTCGCGCGCTGTACACATCGTGCACATTTAAACTTGCTGGAACTATCCTTACTGGCTTTATTCAGCCACTTGAAGGTCTCTGGTACAAACTCTGGAATATCTTTCACAGATTTCGAGCAAGAAAAGCCTCGATCGAATAAACTAAATGCATTAATCATCGTGTACCGTACCACCCTTTCCTATGGAGGATTACGTGTGTGTTTACATTTTATACCCAAGAGGGGTCACGTGACGCGGGTCGCGCAATGGTCTATTCAGATGATTCGTTTTTACGCCGCGGTCACGATAAACTGCATACAGTTACACATAACAGGTCACAAATCAAAGAAGAATGAGAGGGGTCTAGTTGCTCTATGATTAATGATGCCACTTTTGCGAGATACCATATTTGAGCGTCGCGTCGAGTGGATAGGCCACAGGCCTAATTAAAACCTCCTATATAATGTAAAAATTCCAGGGGGTTTGATAGCGCCAACTCCGGACCCAAAAATGGCGCGGCGAGATCAATTACTTTCGGGAACGAGGTTGCAATTAGGGTTGTATTTTAGTACTTCCCTTCCAGGGTATAGAGATGAGAGGTTTCGATACGGCCCGTATAACCATGATTTTTGACAAAGATCATAAATTTTTAGAGATGGGTTGATGAGAAACTTAATGACTGGTCATATGCCCCATCTGCGCGTGAAACTCGTCCAAGCATTATTGGCTTAAACTATAGGGGTATAGTTATGCTAGGGGGCCTACCCAAACTGTAGTGTACAGCTCAAGACGAAAGGACAATTTCCGTTTGAATAGTCTCCTTATTCCTCCCGTGCAAGCATCGTGCAGTCTGCGGCCACAACTCAAGTGAGGGCGGTATTTCACTTCAGCAGGAGTGACTGGAGAGGCCTGGCACAATGGGAAAATAACTTGTTTACTCCCTGAATGTTTTCCTATTATATTAAGACGATCTGTCTTTTACCGAGACACGTAGCCTTTGTTAGAATGAAATATTGAATCAAACTTTAGGAGAAAAATTTAGGCAAAAATTGTCCTTACACTACCAACTTGTATTTGTGCTTGGTTAGGTGACGCCATAAAATTCACGAACAAAAACAACCATTCAATGAGCTACGCGAAAACGGTCGGAATCTGCCACTTATTGGCGGATTTTTTCGTGCAATTCCATGAGTGAAAGCTTCTAACTTTCTCGAATCTATAAAAATAGCTATTTAAAACAATTTTTCCGGTTAAATCTGCCAGATTCGGACCTAGCATTTTTAAATGAACCGTTTGGAATTAAGAGTTTGTTTGCAAAACAACGGCATCAGTTTAGGCTCCAGTTTTATTGTCCAGCTGTGGCTCCGTCATCATGTTTTAAACCCTCTACACAAAAATGCACGCTTTCAAAGTCACTTAACCAGAGCCGGAGTATAAGATGGAGCCCAACCCTGAGCCTAAGCATGAGCCGAAGCATGAGCCTAAGCATGAGCTTAAGTCGGAGCCTAATTAAGAGACTAAGCTAGAGCCTAACTATGAGCCTAAGCTGGAGCCTAATTATGAGCCTAAGCTGGAGCCTAATTATGAACCTAAGCTGGAACCTAATTATGAGCCTAAGCTGGAGCCTAATTATGAGCCTAAGCTGGAGCCTAATTATGAACCTAAGCTGGAGCCTAATTATGAGCCTAAGCTGGAGCCTAATTATGAGCCTAAGCTGGAGCCTAATTATGAACCTAAGCTGGAGCCTAATTATGAGCCTAAGCTGGAGCCTAATTATGAACCTAAGCTGGAGCCTAATTATGAGCCTAAGCTGGAGCCTAATTATGAGCCTAAGCTGGAGCCTAATTATGAACCTAAGCTGGAGCCTAATTATGAACCTAAGCTGGAGCCTAATTATGAGCCTAAGCTGGAGCCTAATTATGAGCCTAAGCTGGAGCCTAATTATGAACCTAAGCTGGAGCCTAATTATGAACCTAAGCTGGAGCCTAATTATGAACCTAAGCTGAAGCCTAATTATGAGCCTAAGCTGGAGCCTAATTATGAGCCTAAGCTGGAGCCTAATTATGAACCTAAGCTGGAGCCTAATTATGAGCCTAAGCTGGAGCCTAATTATGAGCCTAAGCTGGAGCCTAATTATGAACCTAAGCTGGAGCCTAATTATGAGCCTAAGCTGGAGCCTAAGCATGAGCCTAAGCTGGAGCCTAATTATGAACCTAAGCTGGAGCCTAAGCTGGAACCCAAGCCGGAGCCTAAGCTGGAACCCAAGCCGGAGCCTAAGCTGGAGTTCTAGTTTTTGTAAAGAGCAGAATGGTGTTTTAGCGATTCAGGGTCATTTTCATCAAGCTGAATAAGCACCAAAAATAGCTAAGCACAACAAAATTATGCTTACTAGAATAAGGTTATTAGCTAAAGTATCAGCTAAAGTGCCATGTAACTACATGTATCATTTGTGACTAGTATCCTGCTCATCATTAGTAATTTGCGTCACACGGACGCGCATCTGCTGCACGCTCAAATTGGTTGCTATTTCGGGTTCCAAAGCTGGCATACATTATTGTGTGTAATTTTACCAAAACCACGTATTTCATCGTTCAAAGTCACTTTTCTAATAACAGAAACATATAATTTTGAGAAGACCTCTAATCTTTGAAGAACAATAGACCGATTGCGCGACCATTGTTGACATGCGGTAACGTGACCCCTTATGGGTATAACGCCACACAGCTGATGGCAAAATACGTGTAAAGAGATATGCCGTGACACGGAGTGACTACAAAAACAGTCGATTAAACTTTTGTTAAAAGATAAACTAGTTAATCAGCCCCTTTATTTAAAGTCGTATGTTGTGGCATTAATTTAAATCAATTTAACATAATTCTACTAAAAAAGTTGTTTTAGCCATACACTACCGACGTCGGACGACTATTATGTAGCCAACTGCCTGTTTTTGTTTGTTTGTAATGTAGGCATAAATCACTGTAAAAAAAGGATAAAGAACGTTGGAAAAGTGAGCAGTTATACCTTGCCTTTCAAAATTTCAAGTAGGCAAGGGAATCACATAGTTTTGGAAAGCAATTTCTTTGTATGATTTCAGCTTCAACTCTTTGAAATTTTTGTGTTGAAAAGTGTGTGGTGATCGCGGTCGTCTGGCCTTAAACGTTCCGTCGTGCACTGTACACATCGTGCACATTATACGGTACTTGTACAATTTTCAAGACTTGCTGGAACTGTCCTTACTGGCTTTATTCAGCAACTTGAAGGTCTCTGGTACAAACTCTGGAATATTTGTCACTGATTTCCAGCAAGAAAAGCCTCGATCGAATAAACTAAATGCAACAATCATCGTGTACCGTACCGCACTTTCCTATGGAGGATGTCGTGTGTGATTACATTTTATACCCAGAAGTGGTCACGTGACGCGTGTCGCGCGATCGGTCTATTGAACTTGGTGTTTATTGAGATTTTATATAAAGAAATGAGACCCTTAGTATTGACGTACTAGTGAGGAGAAGTTTAATTACCCTAAACTGATAGATGCAATGAGTAGCATTTTTCAGGCAAATAATTTACTTAGAATTAGGCATCACACTTGTAGATTGTGTTGTATAACTCGATGTGAATGGCTGCACATGGATTTGCTGGTTCTATTATATTGTCTGTATTATTTACCGCCTGCACGATCTTTATCACATCAATTGTTTAGATAAGGTCGGTCGGGTCACAAATAATTCGCCATCACAAGGCAGAGAGAATTTGAACGGTATCTATAGCTGCCTGACAATCTCGGTCTCGTTGGTAAGACATCTGTCCTAGGATGGCGGGGGTCTGGGTTTGAATCCCACCCAAGGAATATGCCCGTAGATATTTTCACAGTACTCGGGAAAGTACTGAGTATACAGGGCTTAACACACAACGGTGTGTTGGTAAAAAAAAAGACCCGCAATCAATATTCTTTATCCCCGATGCAAAATTTAACAGCTATTATAGTTCATTTATCGTCTTTCTAAAACAATAAAAATGTTCTGAAAAATCATTTAAACAAAGGTACTCTTCGAAAACATTTTTTTGTAGAAAAGAAAACTTTATTTTGGGTAAAGTCTTACAAGATACGAAGCAAAACATCTAACTTGAATTGAATTTCCAGCGATTTCCTCCATGTAAAATCAAACTCTAGGCTTGAATTGGGGTTACGACTGAAGCCAAACTACAGACTGTAGATCGGATTCCTTTGAGTCGTTGTTAGACAATCAAGATAAGTTACAGAGAATTTGGTACACTGTAACATTTAGATGTAGTTTTTACAGTACTTTAATGTACAGTGACGGTTATGTAATGTAATCTTATGCCACAGTAGCATACTGTAAACTACCGCCCGGGTGCGCGTTTATTTTGTTTTTACTGTATTAAAGTTACTGTATTTAACCCATAGAGTTACAGATCATTATGTCACATTAAACCCTAATAATTTAACCCCTGAATAACCATTACTGGCAACATTTACAAGAAGTTGCTCATTCTAAGCATGCCAATATTACAGAGGATAAATGGTTGCATTACCAACAAGGATTACCGGGGAATACCCTACTAATGTCATAATCAACAGGTGTTTCATAAGAGGCGACTTGGTTTCTTCCACTGTGAACTATTTCCATAAAACGTGAATTGCCAGTCCCTCCAGCCGAATTTCCGATTGTTGCTTCAGTTTCAACTGCAGATAATGAGGCAGTTTCTGAAAAAGGTCAAAATAAAGAATATTCGAATTTAACAATTTTCCCTCTTTATTGAGTGTTCAGTGAGAAATTGTCGGCAAAGTAATAACCAACAAAGAATATAAAGCGCCGAAGGCGCAAGATGGGGAACTTAGGCTGAGATGTGAAATTCCATTGAACGCCAAGTAACTCCTTTGCAAGAGTAGATCAGTGCTGACAATGACCATTGCTATCAATGAGAAACAATTCAATCACTTGCTGAAATGGCGCCCTTGCGTATTTCACGTTCCAACAATAGATAAAGCTCCAGTTCCCCATCTTGCGCCTTCGGCACTCTATAATCTTTGGTAATTACCATCATATTAAATTACGCACTCCTTTAAGTAAAGCTCGAAGTTGTGCATAATGTCAGTTACTGTGTCATGTCATTTTTGCGCATAAATTTGTGTTGTACTGGCGGCACTTTGAGAGAAGACACACATTTGTTTTAGTTCACTGTTTAAGATTTATTCATGCGATTTTTTTGAGAAAGTGTGGAATATAGAGAGCGCAGGCAGTCGTTGATTTCTCAACCATTGTAAAGTAAATTTCAAGTTGTAGAATTACCTTGGAAACATCCCTGCGAGCTAGAATGGAACCATGCCGGAGCCCTGATGTGTCGAGACGGATATCCAATCATATCATTATAACTTGAATTAAATCTCAAGTAAGTATGCCGATGCATGTCGTCTAGGGAATCACTTGGTCTGAAATTCATGTAACAGTTATATGCTTCCGGTACATCTAACTGCCCGAGGGGTTGAGGTAAGTACCCCGGATGTTGATTAGGGGCAGGAAGCTCGTATCTTTTGGTGGTGAAAACAGAGTAGTCGGGACCCTCATCTGATGCCATGTTGCACTTTGGGTGAGTCAACGGGAAGTGGTGATGATATTGTTGTCTGCTACTACTGTAAGATGGGTCTGCGAGACTGGAATGAAGTGGGTAATTGCCATAAACGGCAGGGTATCCAATCTGCGGCTCGTCTTCATTGTACGGTATGTTGCTGTTGACTGGCTGAGGATTTTTTTCTTGGCAAAAATGCCGAAATGAACAATTTGAACTTGGCAAGTTGACCGTATCTAGTGTGGTTGTTTGGTATGATTCACTGTATCCATGTTCCAGCAGTGATGTATTAGTGACGTCATTATGGGCGTCAGTTTCGTTCTCCTCCGTGTATTCAACTTGATTGGGTTGATTGCTGTCAGAAAGAGCAGCTGTGTCTGCAATAAAAGGGCTCGTTTCTGTTGCAAATAAAAAATACCAATCGCATTGATATCAAGTTCCACTATGGGGTTATCGTAAGAAAAGTGATGGTTTATAACCATTCAGGATATACCACCATTTTGGCAAAGAAACCAATTTACAAAACTCAAGTCAACCACATGTTTTAAGGGGGCTTCTTTCGGCTAACTGTGATGCTGTTTTAGTGTTTTGTTTTTCTTGCAAATAACTACAAAATATACAGTAAATGCGGTTTTCTTTTTACTTTTGTCTTCCCCTGTTCTCTCCCCTTTCAGAAAACTAATATAAGTTTCCTATGGTAAGGTACCTGTTTTGTTAGAATGCTTTCTGCGCTTGGTTTTTCCACCGTTTGCTGCAGCATTAGAGGATCTCTGCACAGAAGATCTGACCGTTGCTTTAGTACTAATTTCCTCTGCAAATAAAAAGAAAAAAAATATATAACAATCCATCAAGTTGATTTTAACATAAGTACTCGTTGATCGACATTGTCCAAACGCGCGTGAACATTAAAGCCTTACAAAGTAATGGTTGGTTACTTTTGTAACTGTTTCCAAAATTTGCATCGGGGATAAAGAGTAGTATTTATGTTTTACCCATGTACCGAAACCGTTGCGGTACCCGCTTCTAAAAAGGATTTGAACGGCCTCTAGCTACAGGGAAACCTCAGTGGTCTAGTTGGTAAGATAGGCATCTGCTCTAAATGGCATCCCACCCGAAGAAAATGCCTGTGGATTTTTTTCACAGAACCCGGGAAAGTACTGAGTATACAATGCTTAACACAATTCAATTCAATTCAATTCAACTTTATTATCCCAAACGGGAAATTCATTTCGGCCCTTACATAAAAAGATATACATTAAAATTACAATTACAGTGCACAAAAATTTGTAAAAACGCACAATATACTTCACTTAAAAGAAGATCCAAGCCATAAAAATTCAGTAAAATGGAAGTATAATAATTTAGAAATAATTTAAAACCCATATTGAAACACCGCTTTCACAGTGTATAATAATAATAATAATTACATCATTGCTTCACCGTTTCAACTACTCATTAAAAATCCGGACAGCTGAGGGGACAAAGGAGTTGGCATACCGCTTAGTGTTAATCCTTGGCTGTAAGAGACGTTCACTTCTTGCACTTCTAGTGAATTTACCATACAAAGGGTGAGTTTCATCTGAGAGAATCATTTCAACTTTGGTCAGCATCAGAGATTTATACAGGGTGGTAACCATTGATTCGTCACTACCAATAACTTTTTTAGCTTGCTTAATTACTCTATCCAATTTAGACCGATCCAAAACACGCATCGGTGTATGGGTAAAACACATTTAGTACACAAATAATATTGTACCTGTCTGTTTCATGTTCCTTTGTACAACATTCACCATATCCTCGTGGGTTTGTTTGTCATCTTGACTCTCTATCACCAAGAATGCATACTCAGTTAGCATCATGTGAACAAGATGGAGTGATCCTACAAAATGAAATACACAACAATGGTAAGATAAAGAAAACAATGTCATTAAAGTGAGTGCAGTGTATAAACTGAGTAATTTATGTAAAACAAAAACAAAAAAGAAAAGAAAAACAGTTTTAATCAACATGCAATATTTACCGAAACTAAGAGCACTTTTCAGGGTCAAATCTCTTACGATCTTAGAAGTGAAGAATGTCCATTTCAGCATAAAGGAAGCAGAACGGTCAGAATACTTGGACAGTTTGTCTTCCTGGATGAGACAGAACAACGATACAAAACGCATTTCTGATAAAGTTAAGATATCAAAACTCATCTCCTCAATTAAGTGTTTCAATGATTTTCAGGCCCAACAGTGCAGTGAATAAACATACGGTTAAGATACCAGCGCAATATCAGTTTTTAGTATTATATCGTTCGTAACAATTTAGGAAACAACGTAAATTAAAAAGTTCGAAAGTCTAGTTTTATTCTTATTGTTACCAATGTTTACCAGGAATGGTTTTCGGTACAGACCAATCCATCTTTAAACTGCCTGTACCAGGGTTTTCTTTAACATGACTTCGTGATGCTTTTATGCGCACGTATACGCTTGTAGGCTTAAAGGAGCGTTGCGGCCTCGTTGAGCGGTAAAATAAACATGATTGAATGCAGTATGACTAGAAAGATCGTTCAAAAGTAGAATATAAACATCCACTACAGTAACCCCCAAATTCGACTGGTTTCGTGGTTATTGAAAAAAGAAGGGAAAAGGAGTCACGTGACGTGGATGTGACTTATTTGCACCAAAAATTTGAAACTGATAGCCTATACTACCTGATCATTCAGCTAGTTGTTTTTCCATCCGTTTAAAAATCTAATACTGGACCAATAAAACGCTGATCGTTTGCAATTGTCTACGAATAAATAACAAAAGTAGACATAATGTTTAAATTGTTGATCCAAATTATAATATGAGGGAAATTGCACTTCAAAATTCATATTACGAGAGTCCGGGTAACGGACCATGGCTCGGTCACTGTATCAGTGGGGGCCATAGCGAGTCAACAACCCATTGCGTTGGTTCGGGATTGCTAATTTGAAGCTGGAATTTGCAGCCGGGAATTTGTAATTCGCGGTTGGCATTTGCGACTGTTATTCGTGGCTGAGAATTCGTGGTTAGATTCAACCTGCTAAAAGCAGAAAGTCCGACAGAAGTACGACATGTTAAAATCCCATTAGAAAAGTAAACAAATTGTTCTGAAGAACAACAACTCAAACAAGTGTTCTAAATTTTGTTTTGTTTTAATGTTGTTAGTATTTCTGGTGGTGTAAATCCTACAGCAGTGGTCCCTGTACAGTCGTGTACAAGTGTAAAAATGGTGTTCTTGCGTCTGCATTGTTCTTTGGACTTACGGCACAGCTCAAAAGACCACGACGCTGAATCCATACCATTCACAAAGGTGTGTGGCCGCAACCGAACCACCGCTGCGATCGTGACAAAAAAGTCACACAATGTGCTAATGTTGCTAAGGCAGGCGGGGCATTGTCCAATTTCAGGCCGATTTGGGGGCCAACAATTGATTTAACTTTCAAATTGCTTACATCACGGGGTATAACAAGTTATGAGCTTTCATTTGATATTTAATTAAAAAACGTAAATAAATAAAAGGCTGGCCCAGCCTTTTAAGTTTTAATCCTCAGAGTGATGACGTACGTCATTTGCATATTGCAGCAGCACAGTGTATGAATATTCATGCTTATATTCAAGCAACGTTATTTCGGAACGACCATCGACCGGTTGGTTGTGTGTGGTGCACATCATGAGAAAACCCAACACTGTATGTACATGTACAATAGGAGCCTACCTCAATCGATCGTCCGTGTGATCGTCGATTGTCCAGCGGCGGCCTGCTCCTATCAACCCGCCCGGTGTGTTTGCAGCAGAGAGCCGGTGGTAGTTTATCGCTCGGATCGCGCACTCAATGTATGCACATGGTGTACATACACCACGTACATTGTATGTACGTCACAGCGAGCCGTGTGGGCCGGTAGCGACTGAGAGCATCGCAGGGGACCTGCCGCGACCCGTTCATAATTATTAAAAAAGGTCACAAGAATCATTAATATTTATTATCTTGCAGATTCTTCCGATTGGCCGCTGGGAAACCAATCAAATTGAAGTCGGCAAATGCCCGCGGAATCTTTAAAGTGTTCTATCTCGAGTTTTATATATTTTTCGTTACACAAACATTTAAACTTTTTAAATTCGTTTGCTCCAGGAAAATTGATTTTTTTAGCCTTTGGCCCAAAATTGGACATTGCATCTTTAATGGGCCAGTCTATAACAGGGCACTTTTGCCTTACATTTCTTTACAAAAAGGTTCTGAAAGCTGTAATGTGAGGCCGCAATGTACCTTTGTGCGTCGCGCTAGCGTTACTCTCTTAATATAAGAGAGTGACAACATCACTCTCTTGCCCGAGTGGTGGTTTAATTTTCACTCTTTTTAGAGTACAATTCATTCTAGTTTGTTCTTTTAGAGTGAAATTTGAGTGAAGTTCACTCTGAATCAAGTGAAAAAGAAAACATTTCCACTCTAAAAAGAGTAGTCCCCCATACCACTCTTTTAAAAGAGCCATTTGGCGGACAAGTCTTTTTAGAGTGGAAACATTTTCTTCTTCACTCGATTCAAAGTGAATTTTACTCAAATTTCACTCTAAAAGAGCAAACTAGAGATAATTGCATTCTAAAAAGAGTGAAAATTACACCAGCACTCGGGCAAGAGAGTGATATTTTCACTCTTTTACATTAAGAGAGTATTGTAGCATCAATATCATAGTTCAGGATGCCCATGGTCCGTAAAAAAACACACATGAAAAAAACAAAAACAAAACTCACGCTGGAGGCTTATTTGCGTTCATGGCAGGAAACACTGGTACGGGAAGACCCCCAATAGATTTGTCTGTAAGTTCTAGTGAAGATAAAACATTTTAGTTTAAGATTTACCTTCAAGACGAATCGATCAATCAGGCTATCAATCCATTCAATAAATGCTTCCAATGGAGCTTGCTTTGCCAACAGACTTCCGAATTCTCGTAGCACTACATAAAAAAGCAAAACAATGTCCCTATTATGACCCACAATATTCCGATATTAGAAACAAAGTGATACACATAATTGCATGTACAGTTTGAAAGTGAAGTGAAGTTTAAAACTTACATTAACACAAGGAACAGGACTTTGTTTAGGTATGGGCACTGAGAAGGAAAAACAACGCACCTGCTTCAGCAATACTGTTCACTGATTGGCTCATATTTTTCTGCATGACGTTCACGCTCAGGTTGAGTTCAACGAGATCTTGTGTCATTTGATTGACTGCTTCGTGGTTTAACAGCACACCTCTTGCTGTCTGTTTGCGAGAATAGCATAAACGTTTCGTTCCAGTTTTAAATGTTTAACTTCACTTGTATATGTTACACAGTTGTTTGTGCCTTACAATATCAAAGGCCCCCTCAGGCCGACAATAATCGGTAACAAAAAAAATAAAAAATAAAATAAAAACTTACCTGTGCTAAATGAACAAAGGACACTTGTCTGCGCAAACTTCTTACAAATGACGACAACACTGGAAAGCAAATCCAAGTAAAATGTTAAACACTTTTAAACAGCTTCTTTTGTGTTTTACTTATGACTTCTTCATCTCAATTCAAAACATGACTTTTTAACACACTAACAGTTGTGATAACATCAGTGGCCTCTTGATTTGGGACATATTACAATTCAGTCCTTGGCTTTCTTTCTTGTAAAGATTATTCATAATGGTAAGATGGCTTTTCGAAACGTAGATTGTAAAGCATTTCAAATTAAACAGATTATCTTTTTAAGGTTTGATCTCACCTTTCATTTTTCGTAGTCGAAGTTTCTTGCTCATTTGATCCAAAGAGCTGTCTAGCCAAACGGGAAGTTTCTTGGCAAATGTTAATATATCTATGCTCAGACCCTCAGGTATATCCTGAATCTTCGATGGTATTAATACGTCAATAAGAACCTGAAATCAAGTCATACATGTATAAACATTATGGTATTAAAGTCTACAACTGTTTACCATTTCTAAATTTACTTTGCTGTACCTTCTCTTGTATTGATTATTATATTATCAAACGAAATGAGTTAAAAAACGCTACATAAAAGACAGCCGTGTCTGAATTAGCAACTGCAGCTGCGAATGTGGTTTGATTGTCATAGGACGTCCTTTAACACCCTGAGCATAATATTACTTTGATCCACTGCATTCCATGAATTTAAGCCGAGTACTTTGGTAAAGCACGTCAGTTTATAAATAGGACTTAAAGGCAAACTATATATTTGCTTAATACTTACTTTATACAAAACAGAGTCACACAAAGCAATGACGTCAATAATGACGTCACATGACAGTAGTGGCTGCATATGCTTCGGCATTCCTTGCCAGAAATGAAGCAAGAAGTTCTGGACCTGGAATGAAAATAAATGTAATGCCAAATTTAAAAGGATTACCGGTACCTCCGATAAGTACTTCAAAATGTTAAGTCATTTTTCCCCTTTTCAGAATCTTAAATTTACCTCTTCAAAATTCGAAGACACAACAGTGTCCAAAATACGTTGGCAATGGGTTTGGTACATCAGTAGAAATGTTTCCACCTTAAACAAGAAAAGAAAAACAAACTGATGAGATTATCTCAAACTTTGTCAACAGGAATGGGAAAAAGGATGGTTGACTTCGCAATTCGATTACACGGAAGTTATTATCATATACATTAGTAAATCAGCTCTGAAACAGTAGTACTGACAAACACCCAAATATGAATCACACGACCAACCGCACAACAAACAAAGACATACATAGTATTTAAGTTATACCTTGTCGGAGCTATTTTCCTCTTCTATTATCAAATTTCCAGCCTTCAGAAAATCAGGAAGTAGGGTTCCAGACTTGGAGCTCAGAGAAAATTTACGTGCGGATCCCTAAAGCAAAAACAACCATTGAACTGTCGTTGGTAACCATCATATCAAATAATAGAGAAGTTCTCCAGAAAGATTTCTTTCATTTACACCTAATATTAAACACTCTTAACTCAGCCCATTCACACTTATTGAGAATTGGCGGCAACGGTTACGGCTACGGCTAGATCGTTACTTCAGCATGCATTGAAGTACAGGACGTCCATAGCAACACTCTGAGCAACAAGACGTAGCCGTAGCCTTAGTCGTAGCCGCCATGTCCGATACGGCCGTAATTAATCCTTCAGATGACCTCCCATTCACATCTTTCAATTTCCGTTATTGGACGTCTTTGTTAATTTCTTTAGGTTTTACTTGAGCATCAGTCTCAGAATTTCTGCGTCCTTAATAAAATTTTTAAGACCAACATCATAAAAACTTACCTCAGTTTTGACTTTTGTTTCTGAAAATCTGTGTTAAATAAAGAATAAATTATACTTTAATTTGCTGGTGGAAAAACTGTCCGTACAATAACTGTACTTTATATCACGCCTTTAAGCCCTCTACTGTTACATACCTAGTTAGTCCCTTTCCAGAGTACACGGAATGATAGTAGATAGAAGTTTTCTTTATTCCGATGCCGTAATAGTGGTACCTAAAAAAACAGATTCAAAGAAAATTGTACACGATAGTTCTTGCTTAAAACATAATAGCTTGTAGATACTTTATATTGGAAATAAACCTCAAGGACCTGTACACGTTTTTGTTTTAAGTGTGACTGTACTTTGTTGTGCTCTTTAGATTAAAGGAAACGTACTTAGATTGACCCCGTGTTCCAAGTCGCCGTGTGGTCAGCTTCGGAAACATCTGGCGAATTATCTGAGGACAAAAATAATTACCAATAAAAACACATTGAAAGATAATAATTAGCTGTTTCATACTACTTACCAAGCAAAAGACCCATAGTGTAAAATACAAACAAGTGTTAATTAGCCTCACGTTTCGATCCAGGCAGACTCGTTTTTAGCCTCATTGAAAAGGACTCGGTTCTGCTAGGGACGAAACGTCAGGCCATAAAAAAAAGTAAACAAAAAAGCGGCAGTTTATTTGTTTCTCAAAAATGACAAAATGTTTTTAATTATTGCTGGTCCACACATAGCATCCTGAAGTAAGATTTTACTTTGATGAGTTTAGTTGTGAATACAATAATCGTCCGTACCTTTCCGAATGTGGCTGCGCCGGCTGGAATAAAATACCTCTTTTTGCATAGGTCGAGATAATGTGTGTACAACACACACCTTGGAAGACAAACGCCCTCTGCTCTCTCGTAATTTTCGTTCAACCTCCAATTAATTAAGCACAACGTAATGAAAGGTTATCAAGAGAGAGAGAAAAAACATATCTCATTAATTACTGAAAAACATGTCTTATGAAATCCGCTTTTCACAGCGGCGTAACCAGGGTAAAATTTAGGGGGGCACAAGGGGGTGCACTATTTTTTTCTAAAGGGGCACTTTTGGCCAAGTAAAACTGTAGGTTCCGTTTGGAATTTTCCTAAACAAGCCCCTTTCAGTAGTCTTGTTATGCCGTTTACTATGTTTTATGAAATAATCTGACATGGAGGTAAAATACATTGTCTGCGTGTAAATATTAAAAACAATTGTTTTAAAAACATTGAAATTACTATATAAAATCTTATAAAAATGCAACATTTTAGTCTGGAAATTTTCAATCTCAAAAGTCAAGATTTCAAATGGAGGAGGGGGTCCCGGGGGGCACGGACATCAGTTGGTGGTGTGGGGGGGGGGCACGTGCCCCTGTGCCCCCCAACTTAGTTACGCCATTGGTTTTTCATCGAGAATTTTTTCGTCTTCATAAGAGAATGGTAAATGCATTTTCTTTTATGCCGTTTCATATAGAAAACAACGCCGTTTTTGTTGTAGTTTTATGTTGCTAGATGGATATACTTATCATGTAATGATGTACTATTAATTACCATTTGAGCGTATGGTGGAGTTGAGACTGTCCTGTCTGGGTTTGTTCACCATCAGTATCAACCTGCTCCGTGATAATACAGTTGCCATCTTCCTGGCTTGGCATTCTAACTGAACTTTTTAGTGATCAGCACTTTTACCAAACAACCTACTGGCAATAAAACATATTATATTAGTTACAACCCTTTGATATATACTCCTTCAAAAGAAACCAAACCAGTAATGTTGGAAAACGGTTAATGTTAACTTCGTTTAGACTGTCGTCACTGAAAATTAACATGTACTTAATTAAACACTTTTGAAGACATTTATGCTGCTCATCAGTCGCCAATTCAACCTTTGACAACTTACTTCGTTTAAATACAATTCTTTTTCAGAAAACTGTTGCCATTAAACCTTCATCTTTTCTTGTACAATAAAACTTGTTCAAACAGAACACTACTTAACGTTAACAACATTTATACCGTCAAACTATTATTGAGCATTTTCAGAACGGTGACCAACTTATTCGCCAGTTTTTCACCGATCTTTAACACTAAAAATACAATACTAGTCATAAGCTATACGTACCTTCAAAGCACTGTATGTGACCGTCTTGAGATCGACTGAAACTATACAATCTCATATAATGACCGGGTTCGAAGAATGTTGAGTATAATGATTGAGCACTGTACTGAAAAAGACGGTTCCAGGTTGAATCTCGTTTATGGACTCAGTGTTTGAAGGTTGTGTACGTGTTACAAATTCTTCGCTATGCCGCAATGGTTTTAACTACATTGTGCAACACTTTCCATGCAGTAATCAGATTAAATGGTAAAACATTTTTTTTCCAACTACATCAAGCCAGTAGACGCCTAAATGGTCCGATAATTAATCCGATGAGTAAACTGTCAAATATTGACGAACAAAACCAGGGTGTTTCGATTAAACGAATTACGTGTATAATGTTGACCGTCTTCATAATGCAAAGTTTCATTTCAAGGTAATTGTTCTTAATCTGCTCTTATGTGTGATGTTAAAAAATTCTATTCTATTCTATAACAAACTGTTATTCTTTATTTCATTTCATGAAAGATAAAAATATGAATGGGAATGTAAGCCTTGTAATTTTAGTGTGAGTGTATGAACAGCAGTTTGACTTTTGTATACACTATGCTAGAGTCCTAATTACACACTAGCTTCACTAATCCCCACACCATTCGTGGTCTTTCTAATGTCAACATTGGTTCACAATCACAAGTGCAAATAAGCATACTCCCAACTCTTACCGCTCTGACGTCACATCAAGACTTTGTCGCTTTTTGAGTTACTGGGTGTATTTGCACCTTATTTCTTACATGCGGTACTTTCCAAATAAATGTTAATTTTCTTTGTTAAAGGTGACCTTATGTTTTCAAAAGAATGCTAAGATAAATATACAAAGAAATTGCTGTTTTTTTAAGTTAAAAACCCCCAACATTGTTATCCGTGATGATGACCGCATTACAACAAACTACGTCAATATTGACGTAGCTGCTTCTTAAACAAACCAAGAATTACTCTCGCTTTGTCAGTGGATTTCGGATTCCTTTGAAGATTATATTTTATCCGCCAGTGTTGAATGATTCTGCTATTAGCTGCGGCTGGTGAGACTTAGGGCATAGAGTCTGACTGCTGGGGCCAAACGAGATTATTCACTGCCGAAAACCCCCTCTTTTCCCATAATTATCTGATACCTTCGCCCCGCCGGTCTCATCAAAGACCGCTGGGACGGGCAGCCCTGATGAGCTCTACAAATTCTTGTTCAGGATGTAATGTGTATGATGCTTATCGGCGCAATGCGCACAGTCTCATCACGTACACACACGACATGGATGTAAACGATTATTTAGTTCTATTCTCACCAAAGTTGCAAGAAGAATACAATTGTTCAGGAATATTAATGTTGCGATCGAACCCTTGTTTAGTACAAGGCAAAGAATGACAATAGTTTTTCCAAATGGGTTTACACAATAGAGCTACATTATTATTGATAGAGGTCAGAAAAAATAAAATTATTTCGTTTTCCTCAAAATCATTTCGTTCCCTGGAATTAGTTTATTTTACTCGAAATAGTATTTCGAGTGGATGAAATAATTTCCACTTGTTTTTCTTTTCTCCCCCCCCCCCCACCAGTCAGTCCCTTTAGGGGCTCCGTACCATTCCTGTATTGGTGGTTTTCTGCTGTTGGTTTGATGAAATAAAGTATATGATTATCATACATTAGACTTTGTTGGATAATAATGATAATAATATGATCATGTCACACAGGGCAATTTTGACTGGCAACTTGGAGGCAATCAACTGCATCGCATGCAAAAGGAACACTTTGGTAGCACATGGGTTATTTTTCTGGTGATGTCTTACAATCCCCAAGAAAATTATGAGGAAATTGAAATGTGAATGCCTTTTCTTCTTAGAGATTGCCTGGAACTGGTTGCCTGTAAATTGCCTTGTGTGACATGGCTCCACAAGACTGATTTGTTCGTTTGACAAATTTTTGTTTAACATTTCGTATCTCCTTTGTTGGGAGCCACAATAACAACAAAGGGGTCAATTTAGGCACGTCTATGCTTTGACGTGGGGTTTCTTGCACGTCTGTGTATGCATTAAAGAGCTATACATTACTCAAGTGCTTGCCATGCGTTGTGAGTGAAGCCGTTTAGGCGCATCCATGTTGTGTTAAATAATGATAATATTGTGTTAACCCTATCAGGACTGGGCTTTTTTTTTATGTTCGGGGACCGGGAAGGGGGCACATAGTGTCCCCCTCCATATTTTCCAAAGTGTTCCACCGATATTGATGAAACTTGGTACAAGTCTTCATTTCACCGAGTTCTTTATGATAACGTCAATGACAAATTCAAAAAATCGTCTATAGAGGGCGTTTTGGACTGTTTTTGCCTATTTTTGGTCGTTACTCCGAATGTTTTTAAAATTTGGCAAACTTGTACTTTTTAACAAGATCAATGTAACTTAATCCTAATTTAGGTTACTGGTGTCACCTTTTGGAGCATTAGAATCCTTTAATTTATCCCATTTTTGGGGGGATTTTTTTTTAAATGTTTTTTTCACTTACAAATTAAAAAAGGCCGCCGCCAAGGGCCCAGGGACAAATATAATTTCATGGGGGGTCTGAAAAGTAAGAAATTTGTTGAAAATTTTCAATTGTTAAAAAACTTTATTTAATTTTGACCCCCTAATTACAACCTAATTTTTGTTGAATGATTCAACAAAATGTTATCAATAATACTTTTCACTGTTGGTACATTTCATGCCTATTGAAATCAAGCTTTCCTGTGTATTACGGGAGGTAATGTATGATGAATGCATTCACCTCATAAAGTCACCTCATTCGAATGAGGTGACTTTATTTGCATGTTTTGGTAAAGGTGCTCTGGAAGATTTACAATGAAAGAATGGTTGATTAGTGTACCAGTGATGTGGTTATCTTATTTGCATTTTCGGGTAACTGGTGGCCTGCAATTTACCGTTGGACACAGATAAACTAAGATAAACTAAGGTAATTACAAAAGGCTGACCTCTGACCGGTAACAAAGGTATCTGCCGCGTTGTCAGTTAACAAAGCTCAAAATGCCGATTCAAGGTGAAATAGTCTGCTATTTTTTCTTTTTTAAATAAAACTAACCATGCTTAACAATTGAAATTACTCATAAAACCTAAACTGTTATGTTTTCAGTACTGATACAAAGAGAGCATTTCAACGGTATAATGGTTTACTGTTTTTGAAAAGAAGTCACCACCTCTGTAAAAATAGAGTGTACCCCAAACGAGATTGCAAAAAGGATTGAGCACTAGACCTTTCTTTTGCAACCTCACAGCCCGGAGTTTTTGCCATCCAAGATGGAGAAACTACGGGGGAGCCGTCAATGCAAAGCAAAAACAGATAATCACAAGTCTAAATATGATACATAAATATTCAAAAATTGTTTAAATTTGTCCGAAACAAATCAACCAATAATGGGATGTATTTTCTTTAACGTTCCAAAAATGTTGAATTTAGTCATAACGTCTGTCAACAAGACTTGAATGTTTTGCTACATTTGGCCGTCCATGCTAACCACGTGGTTTGTTTATCAACAATATAAAGGTCCATTTCCCTTGCACCCGACCCCTACGTCTTAATTGTTGAGTTCTTTGATGTGCTTTTGACCTCTTATCACCTATGATCCGCGGGTTTTATATGAAAAGCTTTTTTATAGGACTTGAGAACGACCCTTTTTTGTCGACTGGCGGGATGACTCAAAAGTCACACAGAAAACGAGAAATCAAGAAACAAATAAATACAAAGCAAAGATACATAGAAATCAAGAAATAAACAAAGAACAAAATACACAAAATAATACAGAAACAAAGACACACAGAAACCAAGACCTCAAAAAAGCAAGACACAAAAAATAAAGAAACTAAGACATCAAGAAGTAAAGAAAAAAACGATAGAAGACAAAGAAAGAAAGAAACAAAGAAACAGACGTAAAACAATCAAGAACGAAACAAACATAGAAATCAAGAAACAAAGAAAAACTATAAAAAAAAGAAAAGAAATCAAAACACCAACAATCCCGCAAAAATACAGAAATAAACAGAGATAAACAAATACACAAGTAAAGAAACACAGGTTTAAAAGAAAAGCAGAAATAAAATATTTTAAGAAATGAAAATCATTCGCCCCCCTCAATGAAAAGCCACGCCCCCATGTTCCCCCATGGACAAAAATCCTGGTTACGCCGGTGCCCCCACCCCTCCCCTCCAATGCCATGTCATGTTTACGAAGCATGATTTTGGGGGTGTGAATGGCCGGATACATAATGTACTTTGTATACTTGGCAATGGTGCATGTGCGCCAAATGGATATGCAGCTACTTTGTTATAATTGTGTGGACCAAAATTACCCTTTATCTGAATAAGCAATTCACTGGTTTCTTTGCATGGAAATGAGGGTACTGATTGAAGTTGCAAATTTATCAAAGTTGCTGATTTCATTATTTCTGTATTCTTAAAGCCCTAGATTTGTCTTTGATATCTTTGTTTCGTTGTTTCTTTATTCGTGTTTGCCGCCCCCGTTTCGTTGTTTCATATTATATCTTTTATTTTTTTTTAGGGGGTGGGGGCACCTGAGGGACATTGGAAATTTGAGTGGGGTCGCAGGTGAGCTGCGGAACCCAAACCCAAAACCTTTCGCATGCCACAAGCTCAAAATGTCACCGAGACATAACAACAATGCGTATCGTTTTAAACAACCGTTAACAAACACATTTTATGAAAGATGATGACCCCTGAGTGTCCCTGCAAATTACACCCTTACCCATTATATTGACTGTAACATTTTCATATAGGCAATTATCGCACCCACCTAGCGGGTGCCGCTCCAAGGACGGCATCCCGCTAGTAAATTGGGGCTTCCGGTCATGGTGGGCGCCGCCGTGTTTTTTCCGTCATTGGCGCCCGTACTCTGCCGGTTTGATGCGTCCCGGGGTAAATTTCGGGGTACCTGTTGGTTTGGGTTTCGATAGAGTTCCGACATCCCCCCGCGATTGCGTGCGTCGGTGGCCTGACACCCGGGTAGGCGGACCTAGAATATGTCTTGTCTTTTTTTTTTTTTTTTTTTTTTTTTTTTGGGGGGGGGGGGAGTTTAGCGTGTGCCGATTGGTTCTCCCTTTACCCTGGTTGGGGTGTGTTCCGGTCCCATCAGACGTGGTTCGTTTTTTGCGGCGGGATCCAGTCTTTGGCGGCGCTTGCGTGAGGGTAAGGGTTCGTTGGTGGTAATTTTGCAATAATGTTTTGTCTATTAAAAAATAAATTGGGGCTGGAACGACATCGCCCGTCCTCAAATTTACTTTCTTTGTTTGTGCATTCTGGGAAGAAACCTGCGTGGAGTTTTCCTTATTATTATCGTACATAGGAATTGGAATTGATTGCAAATGATGCAACACAATTTTATTAATATTACTTTTAACTGTTGGTACATTTCATGTCTATTGAAATTAAGCTTTTCTGTATATCACGGAAGGTTAGCTATGATGAATAAGGTGACTTGATTTGCATATTTGTGTAACTGGTGCTCTGGAAAATGAATTTTACGATGCAAGAATGGCTGATTAGTGTACCAGTGATGTGGTTACCTTATATGCATTTTCGGGTAACTGGTGGCATGCAAATTTACGGTGGGATACAGCTAAACCATGGAGGAAGATAAACCAGAGAGAAAACACGGAGAAACTACGGACCCCACGTCTTTGTTGAATTCTTTGGTGTGCTTTTGACCTCTCATCACCTATGACACGCGGGTATTATAAGGAAAGCTTTTTTAAAGGACTTGAAAACGACCCTTCGTCGACTGGCGGGATGACTCATGTGGTAGGAAAGAACCAAAGTGCGCCAACTACAGTTATAACAGCGTGTTCAGTTATAAGGGAGAGATATCACTCCTTCAAAAAGATGGTTATACTAATATGATTGCTATTAAATCATACTGCTCATAGGAGGGACAACCTCATCAAAAAAAAAAAAAAAAAAAAAAAAAAAAAACGCCGGGCAAAAAAAAAAAAAAAAAAGTCGCCGCCAGAAAAAAAGTCGCCACATGAAGAAAAAAAGGTCGCCGTGTAAGTGTCCATTATAGCACACCATACGGGCGCACTACACTAAATTGAATAGATAGAAATCCATGCACCGAGCCTCATTAATAAAATGTAAATCCATAACTTTTTCTGTAAATCAAAGATTTGAAGGTCCTTGCTTTTAAGGATTGTTGAAAAATGGTCCAACATTGTGCCCCTAGGGTTGTTGACTTTCATCCTGGAGCATTTTGGGTAGACAGGCCCTCTAAAAATGGCCCTATTTTGCTAAACAGTGTAGGGTTATTTTTCCAAGATGAACTCTGGCCAGTTTACTCGTTCGGGGTGTTTTCATTTTGGGTCAGCCTAGCAAAAATTCTCAACGACAAACCTACTAAAAAATTGAACAGAAAAATGAAGTTTAGTTGTCAGAAAATATATTTGATTTGTTTTCTAGAGGCTGGAAGACTATTAAGTATTTTTTTTGGTATTTTTGAATATTTAACATTTAGCATTGGTTGCTATGGGAGCCTATTCAGTGTGGTGCACCCATACGGCGCCTTTGTGTCAACATTTCCTCCGATGGCGCCCTGTTTTGACTCAATTTCCTGAGCCCATGTTAATTTACCTACCGTATGGGGACATTACACACCGGGTAATTACACTAGACTTGGTTCAAGTCAGCAGTGGCGTAACAAGACCGTCATTTTCATTCCCCCCCTTTTTTTTTGGGGGGGGGAGGCAGGTGGGGGGTCAAACAGTTTATTTATTTGTTTATTTATTTATTGTGTTTTTTTTTTTTTTTTTTTGGGGGGGTGCCAAAGTACAAATTACTTTATGCTTACCATTCACTAACTATGTTGATAGTTGATACCAAACCATAAAGTAGTTTCAAAACAGTAATCAGTATATAGTTTCCAGTTTAGACACGAAATATCCTCCTCGGGTGAGTCCTCTGAACTGTCTGATGCGGAGTCCATGTAACAGTACTCTGGAATTACATCACTATCTTCTATATTTTCCCGTCTCTGCCTCTTAGGTGTTGGGGCACTACGCAGAGACGGGAAGAATTGGTGCAAGCTACCAGTATCTTTTCCTCTGGCCATTTTTGGTTTTTTGAATCTCAGTTGCGCATCTGACTTCATACACATTGTATTAACGGAGCTAATGGTTTGTGTTAAGACCCTGAATCATAAGCTTGGTGACTTCCAGGTAACCGCAAAACCGCCACCTGGAAATACCGGTTTGTTTGTTTGTTTGTTTGTTGGGTTATGGGTTGTTTGTTTGTTTGTTTACTTATTTGGGGGGGGGGCAGGGTTTAAAGCTTGTATGATGATTGGGGAGAAAGTTGCGTGATATTTCATGGTTCATTGAGGGTTTAGTTGCCCACAGAATCTACTAGAAGGAACAGCCTACACTCAAAAAAATGAATCTCACCTGAAGTAAGTATTAAACAAATTAAATTAGTCGATATTACTTAAAGGTATGTTTTTGTTGACTTTATGGAAATCCTTTAGTTAGAAAAACTTAAAATTTGAAAAAGTTTGTAACACTTAGTTACTTTAGTTGTAACGATGCGAAAAAAAGAGTAAAGCCAACATCATTCAAAATTTAGTTAATAATTATTAGTTACTTTGATTAATTGTTACTTGAAAAAAACACGCAATCAAATGTACAAGCTTCATTTAAGCACTAAATACTTAGATTGTAATACCATATTTTTAACTTGAAATATTTACGTAATCTCAAATTGGGTAAAACTGAAAATATGATTAAGATTGTATTACTTGGTTACTTAAGTTGTATTAAATAAAAAATACGAGTAAAGTTAACAACTTATTGTTACACACTTTAATAAATAACTACTTAAAAACAACTCAATTATATGAACTACTTTGATTGAAATATCATTTAAATTAAAATAATAATAACGTTATCCAACTCGGGTAAGAGTCTAAAACTTTAAAAATTGATTTTGCAAGCTATTATTTGCTCGCTTAAGTTTTAACGATTAAAAAATATGTGTTCAGTCAACGATTTTCAAAATGGATTTAATCATTTTAAACTAAAATCATATGAGCTGGATTCTTAAGGTAAGAAACACATAGATTATGCTGAATGCTATAGCCTGTGAGTATTGCCTCTAAATTCAGTTCACTCTGCTGCAAAATGCCGGGGGATAAACTTTTGACCTCTCAAGCCCATCAAACAATACATGTGCATGTAAATACAGTACATGTATTTTTCTGTGTACATGGTACATAAAATTATACATGAGTTAAACAAGATCCAGGAAAAAGTCAGGTGACCAGTCTAGCGAAATACAATCACCCAGACACACAGCGTACTTCGTGGTACCACACGTACAGCGTCGTCACACACAAGTCACAACACGTTGCCGAGTGCCACTGTCAACATCTACCACGTGTATACTCAGTCAAGGTAAGAACAATTGATTTTATGTGCCTTTTCCCCTGTATTTTGTTACAATAATGTAGTTGTACCTTGTAGCTCTAGTGTAGATGATTCTTCCTCCGTGACTAGTTTATATTTCTATCTTCTCCATGTTTTTTGTTTCATTTCTGATAAACTAATTCGAATTTAAAACTTGACATTGGTGGTTATGGTGGGCCGGACTGAGCAATGACATACACTACGTACAGTTGGCTGCTTGTATAGGATGATACATATACTAAACATGTACTTTTCTTGTTTTACTGACATTTAAAATTACTTTTAAGACTTACTGAATCTGTTAATTTATCAACATGCCTGTATGATATCGTCAGTCGGATTATTGACCTCTTCATCACACTCACATTTCACAAAATTGAACAATAACTAGGCTAAGTATAAGTGAGTTAGTTTTACTTTCACAATTATGAATATGGGTTGAATTTAAATATTTTGAGTTGTGCTTAATGACAAAGTTAAGTAAAATTAACGTGGACAATAAGTGAGTTAGTTTTACTTTCACACTTTTGTGAATATGGGTTTGAATTTAAGTATTTTGAGTTGTGCTTAATGACAAAGTTCAGTAAAGTTAATGTTGACAAAAGGTGAGTTAGTTTTACTTTCACACTGTCAAAGTGTGAAAGACAAACTAACTCATTGGGCATTGCTCCTATAAATTATGTATTGTAATTCAATGAAGTAGTTTATTCAGTCAGAGAATAGCAATTCTGCATGTCATAATATTTTCAAAGTTTGTGTGCGCATTCCCACTGACATTTGAGCAGCAAAAGTTTTTTTTTTAATTGTTGGATCTCATGTTTCATAGAATTAGCTAGATTTTTGTAATACGTGTTCTGGTATTTCATGGTTTTGTTTTCTGCAGTACGTGGTTATGTGGAAATGTAAGGACTGCATCTTTCAAACTCGAAGGAAGTCAACATTATATAAACACTACAAGCTTCAGCACGGTCATTATGGTCCAAGTAATCCCCAACCATGTTTGTACAATGACTGTCCATGCAGATTTAAAACAAGTGCAGCCTTACAAACACATATGTCGAGATATCACTTGCAAGATACAGATCCACTGAATGTATTCAAAAACCCAATTGCTTTTAAATGTCATGTGTGTGAGAAGAATGATATTACCACAGAAAAAACATTCTTTGAACATTTACATAAACATTTAAAGAATAATGAAACTGTTGTTTGTGCGTTTCACGGTTGTAGTTTTACAACAAATGTGAGTGGCACATTCAGATCCCATAAGAGTAGAACACACACACCACACACTCTGGCAGACTTCAAAATTAAGATTGTACAGCATCCAGGATGCCACACTGATGTTGATTCACAAGACACATGCTTTCCCAGAGAGTTACATGTAGAAGATGTTGAAGAAGGTGAAGACTTGTATGCAGAAGACAATTCTGAAGACCTTCATGTAAATCGATCCACACAAGCCATTGAACGAACATTTGCAGCGCTTTTACTAAAACTGGAGAACATACTTCATGTATCAAGTAAAGCAATTGACGAGTTGGTCACTGAGTTGGAATTTATTATCACCTCTGTTTCTACGCTTGACATACAAGGCATACTCGAAGAAACCTTGAAAAAACATAACTGTAATATTGACAAAGCTGTCATTGAAGAATTAGCAAATTCAGTTAATGCGACTAATCCCATCATCACGGCAATTGGAAAGGATGGTCCTCTTGCAACTGCATATAAAAGGAAAGAGTATTATAGAAAACACTTCAGTGTTGTACAGCCTGTTGAATACATACTCAATGCAAAGGAAAACATTACCTATCAGTATGTTCCGATTCTGCAATCATTGCAACAAGTACTAAATGTAAATGAAATCCTCGATAAAGTGCTGAATATTGATGAAAGTGGACAAAATGAAGCTGTTGATGATATGCCACAATATAAATCATTTCGGGATGGAAATTTCTTCAAAGAAAATAGGCTTTTGTCTGGAGAAGAGTTTCAAATTTTTGTTGGCCTTTATGTAGATGATTTTGAAGTGTGTAATCCCCTGGGCACGTCAAAAAAGAAACACAAAGTTTGTGCAGTGTATTGGGTCTTGTCAGATTTGCCACTCAAGTACCGTTCTTCTTTGACTTCAATTAATCTAGCCGTTTTGTGTAAAAGTGTCGATGTGAAGAAGTATGGATTCAGTCAAGTTTTGGAACCACTTATAAAGGATCTTGTCACCTTAGAAACAAATGGTGTCTTTATTTCAAAATTGGGAAAACATATAAAGGGCACTGTTCAGTGTGTGGCAGCAGACAATCTAGGAGCCCATAGTCTTGCCGGATTTGTTGAAAGCTTTTCTGGTCATTATGTCTGCAGATTTTGCACAGGAAAACACAGTGACTTTCAGTCGAAGGAAGTTAGATCTGGTGCCTTCCAGTTGCGAACTAAAGGAGAGCATTCTGAACATGTTAAAACTTCACTGGAGGATGAAGCCATGAACATTTGCTATGGAGTAAAACGTGACTGTGTCTTGACTAAAAAACTCAGTAACTTCCATGTCTTGACAGGCTATCCTCCTGATGTATTACACGATATTTTTGAAGGAATTGTTCCAGTTGAACTTGCACGCTGCCTCCGTGTACTTATCTCCAAGAACTACTTCACACTTGATGAACTGAATGATGTGATCAAGCACTTCCCCTACAAATGGGCTGATAAAAGAAACTCTCCACAGCTTATTCCTGACAAATTTTTAACCACAATCCATGGTAACGCACATGAGAACTGGGCCTTGCTAAGATTACTTCCTTTTTTTGTTGGAACTAGGATACCCCATGGGGAGCCAGCATGGGAGATCTTAATGGATTTGAAAGATATAGTTGAACTAGTTGTGGCACCTGTTCACACTGAAGAATCCATTGCATTTCTAGATTGCAAAATTTCTGAGCACCGCCAGAAATTTCAAGTAGTTTTCCCTGATGTAAAATTGATTCCCAAACATCACTTCATTGAACACTATCCCCAACTGATTCGCTCATGGGGTCCTCTTGTGGCTTTGTGGACAATGCGATATGAAGCCAAACACAGCTTTTTTAAGCAAGTTGCCCGCTACACAAATTGCTTCAAGAACATATTGTTGTCACTTGCAGTAAAGCATCAGTTTATGTTATCACACCACTTCAATTCTTCATGGACCACCAAAACTGCTATAGAAGTGTCTAACGTCTCAAATGTACCCTTAGTTGTGTTAAGGGATGATATCAAACGGGTTGTAAAACAGAAACATCCTCAACTGAGAACCGTACCTCTATCAAAGAGGGCATCCTACTATGGAACAAACTATGTAGTTGGAATGATTCTTACTACAGGGTCTACTGCAGGTCTCCCAGACTTTGTTGAAATTGTCCATCTTATAATTCTGCAAGATAAGCTTAGCTTTGTTGTCAGGAGGCTGAGTGCATGGTACACAGAACACCTCAGATCATTTGAGTTAGTATCATCTGTAAATGAACTTGATGTTTTGGACATCAATGAATTGACTGACTACTACCCTTTGGTATCATATACAGTTGGAGGGAAGTGTATGGTAACTCTGAAGAGATACAATCCAACAAGCTAATTATTATAGGTACAGTGTAACTAAACAGACAAAATGTGTACATATTTTACTATAGCATGTACAGGTATAAAAAGATCCATTGTGGATGGTTTTGTTTATGACTGCATAGTTTTACTGTGCCACTCATCTCTGCATATTGGACAATAATTATTCTGGAAATTAAGACACTTTTAGATAAAGTTAGGTGATTTTAAAACTAAATTGTTGAGCTTTTCCTTAACAAAAATAACAAAATGGGTGAAGGCAATCAGGAGAAAGTTTAATACATTGAAAAGCCTGCTTTGTGTCATTGCCCCTCAGTTATAACTTTTGAAAGATACACATGTATTTATGGGTTTTTTTTGGGTTTGTTTCAGACTCAATCAGCATGGCAGATGGACCCTTGACCATTGACCCTTGCTTCAAGCTACGGGTGATCTTAAGTGACAATGATATAAGGAAAATGACCCTTCCTGGGGTAACTCATCCGAGTATTCTTGAGCTGCATGAGAAGGTGCAGGCTGCGTTTGGGCTTGTAGGGGACTTCAAGCTTCATTACTTTGATCCGGATTTTCAAGAGTTCTGCAATTTATCATCTGACGAAGACATATTCAACAAAGGGACAGTAAAAGTCATCTATACTGCAATTCCAGAGTCCGACAGCGACGATTTGACTAACAGTATATATGATGACCTTCTAAACTCAACCCAAAACTCCAACTCTTCATGTAAAACAACATCTCTGAAGTTCGATGATTCAGCATCAGTATTGTCTTCATCAGATACATCAGTCCTGTCCACACTGGCTGGTAGTGAAACTGATATTGAACAATCACAGAGAACCTGTCCATGGCCTGAACATTTTCCAATTCCTCGCTTCTCCTATGACACGGAACTCAAACTTTCAAAGGGGAATATAAACTATGGACATGACAAAACTCTGATGAACCCTGTAGGTGTGAAATCAGACATCCTGGAAAAAATTGCAGAAACAATTTTCCAGTACAAGGCTTATCCGACAGACTTGCAGTTTTGCTCTGTTGCTCAGGCCTTAGTAACCAAATATCCATGCCTGAAAGAAATGGGATCAGTCACTGGATGGTATGGCTGGAAGACAAGTTTGAAGTTTAAAATGGGGAATTATCGAACAAAGCTAAGAAATGTTGGATGCCCAGAGCTCACTGTCAACTCTTGCAAAAGGAAAGCAGGGAATGAACAGGCAAAAACTGCAAAGAATATCAAAAAGCCGAGGAGAGCCGAGGTTAACTATTTACCTGACTATCCTTGCAATGAAACAGCAGCCACTCTTGAAAGTGAACGACTAACACTCCTTGAGGATACCAAAAAAAAGGGGAACGAGAAAGAAGTCAATGACAAAATGGCAAGAACTTTTCCACATAGAAGGCAGGAAGTGGTTCTTCAGAAACCGATGGTGGTGGACTTCAAAGAGCGATGGCCAGTCTTGTTTACAAACTCGCAGGTAAGGAATTTTTTTTCAAAATAAATTTTGTACTCGTTTCTCAGAAACCACAGCATTTCAGGCAGAAGTTCTTTAAGGAAACGTTTCTACTATCAGCAATTTGAAACCATCAAATTTAAGTGTAAATCTGTGAACATTTATGTTTTTTGATCTGATCAATAGTGTACAAGGGCTTCAAAGCCACATTTATCACAACACTGTGCTTTACCATAGATTAGCAAATTTACACAGTGCTTCAACCAATCAAATCATCTAAACTGACCAATGAATGAAAATAAACTACCACATTCTGCACTTGATATCAGATGAAGTTTTTGTCATAATCCAACACCACAAAGTAAGTGGTCACTAGATTTCAGTTTGAAAACCAAATATGTGCACAAAGCTTATGCACAAAACTGAGTTGAATGTTTGCGACAGGTCACTAATTAATATCCTCTCTAATGTATACATTTTTGTTGTAGATTTGCGCTGAGTTTAAACGAATAACAACTGTCCCTTTGATGGCAACGTACACATCGAAAGTGGACAAACACACACCGAAGCTACTGAACCTTTTCCGTGCAAAAGGAGGTGTCAAAGGAAAGAAAATTAAGACATTCCTTGATTGTTTAGACCAGGTAATTGTCATTCCTGATATTTCGTTCTTGTGTAAGAGCATACTGTATAGTTTATTGCTCCATGGTAAGGGCAAGGCAATTTGACCTTGATAAGGAGCAACTCTGTGATGAAACTGTAAATGTGGTACAGGTAGTACATGTACATTTACCACCTTTGCTAGAAATTATACGTTTGTTGTAACCCCACTTTAACTTTTAGGTTGAAACCGGAATTTGGTTTGAAACATTTCATTTTAATTGCAACAGGAAATTTAAGAAAACCAAACAAATCTGTTGACATGATCTCATCGACCACCTCATTTTTTTTTACAACTAATATTCAATTGTTTAGTTTTTTTATCAGTACAAACATACTGTAAAGTAATGTTTATTTGTTTATTTCACAGCTAAAATCTCCACTTACTGGTGGAAGGTTAAGACCTGCACAATGTTGATCCTTTGAGAAAGGGCACATGACGGACATGTACATGTAGCATACATAAACCTCTCTTTATCCATCCTACCCAACAGAACAACAGCATACACATCCGACGGGAGGTAGTGATCAAAGGCCTCTGTGAGTTCCTGAACGAGGACTGCGGAACTTTATTCAAACAATTTTTGGTGAGTATTAAGTGAGTAATATATCTTTCAGCAAATACTTGATTCCTTGATTGTGATTGGTCGACAGATGTGTAATAATAACATGCATTCCATGTTGATTTCCATTTTCATTAGTTAAAACACTGTAACGTGGGGTTCGCTAGCAAGGAATAGTGCCTGAACTCTGTGTCTTGCATTAACTGGTCATAGGGTCAGCTTTGACTGTGCGGATATATATTTTTTTTCTGATTCAAATCAATGTAACTAAACTAAATCTAAAAGGAAAAATATGGTTGGTACCCTTT
This sequence comes from Marthasterias glacialis, assembly GCA_911728455.2. Lineage (NCBI taxonomy): Eukaryota > Metazoa > Echinodermata > Asteroidea > Forcipulatida > Asteriidae > Marthasterias > Marthasterias glacialis. Next base: position 9,098,821 of record OU452240.1, read on the forward strand.
GTGTTTAAAGTGAATCAATATTCATTAATGTGACTTCACCTAGGGAACCAGGCAAAGACAGTGAAAGCATGATTGATAAATTGCCACTGAGGCAGATCTGCCATGGGAGGCATTATTTTTTTGTATTTCCTGCCCCAATAATTCTGAATTCCACAAACCCATAAATAGCAATTTTCATGTATGGTTTTTTGAAGTGATAAATGTTTAAATCTTACTGTGTTTCTTCTTTTGACAGGATACCCAAGAAGAGGAAATGATAAAGGCAAAAGAGGAATGTACAATGGGCATCTTTGTAATAAAGAAGGAGGGGGCTGCAGAGCAGAAGGAACAGGCAGACATCATAGTTGTGCTTGAGGGTGTGGAAGTTCTGAAGGAGGTAACCGATGTGAGCACAGCATGTATGCAGCTATTTGGCTGCATATATGCTATGAATCTATCATACCCGACTAACCTAAAATACTTCTGGGAAGTCATCCAGAAAGTTTTCATGGGTCTCGATGCAACTCGCTTATCGCCTAAAGTTCAGGCACTGCAAAACAAACTTTGCATTTAGTGTGGAAATATTCCTATACAGTTTGGTCATTTTAAATTTGTGCCTGTTGGTTTGGGGTTTGCCTTTCGATGTTTACACCAAAACTCCTGAATGTTCGTTTTCAAATCTGGGTCTTTAAGAAGGATTACTTTCAAAATTGTACCACAAGAAGAACAACACTACAGCTTAATGCATTTTATATAAAGTTTGAAAGTTTTTAGCATTACAAAGTTTATGTTTTATTGTTAAAAGTGTAATGCAAATCTGTCTCTTGGAGACAAATTATGGAAATATAAGGGATTTTTTTCATCATGCAGCCATCTTGTTTTCATTATTTCAAAGCAGAATAACAAAATCAAGGCTGGAATGGCAAGTAGTGTGGTACCCTCGCTGATCTCTATTGGACTGACTGGATAGCAGGTTGAGAAATTAAGATAATAAGAAAAACATTGTTTTTTGCAAAAGCACTGATGATTTTAACAGTTTCTGGGTGTTTCAAAATTCATGGTCTAGTCATTACAATAGAGATCAGTGGGTACCCTTGGTGTGAGAATTGGTGTCACTGTTAATTGCAAGCAGCGGCATAGCCAGGCATTTTTTAGTGAGGGGGCACGGGGGGGCGGGCATGGCTTTTCAGTAGGGGGGGGCAAAAGTTGTATTTTTTAACCAAGCATTTATTATTTTTGGGACGCTATCAGGATTTGTTTTATTTATTTGTTTGTATTTATTTATTTTTTGTGGCGGGGGGGGTAATGGGAAATTTATGGGGGGAGGCGAATCATGACGTCATACATGTAAATTTGTTGTGAATTATTCGCATTAATTAATCGCTTTCATGTGAAGTATGAACCAGGCTTTACTTATTGGCTTTAGGGTTGGACCCAAAGTTATTATCTTGTGTTGTTGCATACATACATGCTGAGGCACAGGTAAACACAATAAGTTTCTCAACTTTGGGGTATAAAACTAAATTAAAATATGGATGGAGGATTATCTTCCTACTGAAATATTTTGTTGTCAAGGGAAAACTCCAAAAGTGGGCGGGGCATGAATTAGGTTGGCTTCAAAAATTCCATGGTCCAACTGCATGCATGCATACAATAATTCAATTATTTAAGAGCATCCAATGATTATTAGAGATATTAGATGTTTTTATTTGCATCTTGGATAAAGAATATTATTTGTTTGACCTACCCATACACCAATGTGTGTTAAGTACTAAATATGAAAAGAAAAAAAATAATAATCACAGGTGAACTTAGGTGGGATTCAAACCCACAACCTTTGTGTCTCTAGTGAAACGTCTTACCAGCTAGACCAGCCGCCACTAACAGGATTCAAACTGCCAGGCAATCTCGGTGGTCTAACTGGTAAGACATTACACTAGAGACACAAAGGTCAGGGGTTCGAATCCCACCCAAGTACAGCTGTGATTTTTTGTTTGTTGACTCGGGAAAGTACTGAGTATACAGTACTTAACATACATTGGTGTATGGGTAAGTCAAACGAATAATATCATTAGAGACTTTAAAATGCAGGGTCCCTGCATGATGTTATAGACGGTTTACTACATGTATGTTTCACATCTTTCTGAGCTGAGTATGCTCAAAAGATAGAGGTATGTTTCTACCTAACATGTAAATACTTGCCTTTGGTACAAAATATGATCAGGGGCTTCCCCCATGTTTTTTTTTTTTACAAACTATACTGTTGGTTCATCAAAGTGTTTTGTAATTTTTAAAGTAATTTTCCTTCCAAATCAGACAATCGGCTGCCCCAAATACATATAAATCAATTAATTAATCAATCAGTCAAGAGCACAACGAAAAAGGAAGGAAGAACACACTTTATCAGAGGTTACAAACATTTGAAGGGCAGGTCAAAACATTTCACAATTGCAGAAAAAAGAAGAATATTGTTACCACAATCTATCTCAGTAATGTGTCTGGTTTCATTTAATGGATAAAGAATACCTTTTGCATTGAACACGTTCAATGCAGTTTAACAGTATTTTAGCGTTACAAAGTTTATATGTTTATTGTTAAAAGCCTAATGCTTTTTGAAAGACCTACATAGACTAATAGACCTTAATCATGGTGCTTTTACCTTGTTTTGTTTTTTGTTTTTTGATTCAAAGCAGTGTGACTAAATATAAGGCTGAAGGCTGGAAAGGCAAGTAATGTGGTACTCTTCCAGTGTTGTAAGACATTGCAGGGCATTGCAGGGAGTGTGACAACAAATTATATAGAGTGAAGAAGGTCTGTTGATATTGTTTACATTGGAATTGCCAAGTTGAAATCATTGCCAACGTTATTGAGGCTTCAGGGTTGGACCCAGAGTTGTTATCTTGTGTTGTTGCATACATTCATGCAGAGGCACAGGTAAACACAATAAGTTTCTCAACTTTGGGGTATAAAACTAAATTAAAATATGGATGGAGGATTATCTTCCTACTGAAATATTTTGTTGTCAAGGGAAAACTCCAAAAGTGGGCGGGGCATGAATTAGGTTGGCTTCAAAAATTCCATGGTCCAACTGCATGCATGCATACAATAATTCAATTATTTAAGAGCATCCAATGATTTTTAGAGATATTAGATGTTTTTATTTGCATCTTGGATAAAGAATATTATTTGTTTGACCTACCCATACACCAATGTGTGTTAAGTACTAAATATGAAAAGAAAAAAAAATAATAATCACAGGTGAAATTAGGTGGGATTCAAACCCACGACCTTTGTGTCTCTAGTGAAACGTCTTACCAGCTAGACCAGCCGCCACTAACAGGATTCAAACTGCCAGGCAATCTCGGTGGTCTAACTGGTAAGACATTACACTAGAGACACAAAGGTCAGGGGTTCGAATCCCACCCAAGTACAGCTGTGATTTTTTGTTTGTTGACTCGGGAAAGTACTGAGTATACAGTACTTAACATACATTGGTGTATGGGTAAGTCAAACGAATAATATCATTAGAGACTTTAAAATGCAGGGTCCCTGCATGATGTTATAGACGGTTTACTACATGTATGTTTCACATCTTTCTGAGCTGAGTATGCTCAAAAGATAGAGGTATGTTTCTACCTAACATGTAAATACTTGCCTTTGGTACAAAATATGATCAGGGGCTTCCCCCATGTTTTTTTTTTTTACAAACTATACTGTTGGTTCATCAAAGTGTTTTGTAATTTTTAAAGTAATTTTCCTTCCAAATCAGACAATCGGCTGCCCCAAATACATATAAATCAATTAATTAATCAATCAGTCAAGAGCACAACCAAAATGGAAGGAAGAACACACTTTATCAGAGGTTACAAACATTTGAAGGGCAGGTCAAAACATTTCACAATTGCAGAAAAAAGAAGAATATTGTTACCACAATCTATCTCAGTAATGTGTCTGGTTTCATTTAATGGATAAAGAATACCTTTTGCACTGAACACGTTCAATGCAGTTTAACAGTATTTTAGCGTTACAAAGTTTATATGTTTATTGTTAAAAGCCTAATGCTTTTTGAAAGACCTACATAGACTAATAGACCTTAATCATGGTGCTTTTACCTTGTTTTGTTTTTTGTTTTTTGATTCAAAGCAGTGTGACTAAATATAAGGCTGAAGGCTGGAAAGGCAAGTAATGTGGTACTCTTCCAGTGTTGTAAGACATTGCAGGGCATTGCAGGGAGTGTGACAACAAATTATATAGAGTGAAGAAGGTCTGTTGATATTGTTTACATTGGAATTGCCAAGTTGAAATCATTGCCAACGTTATTGAGGCTTCAGGGTTGGACCCAGAGTTGTTATCTTGTGTTGTTGCATACATTCATGCAGAGGCACAGGTTTTCCCATCCCAACATTCAGTTTTGCTAGGGGTGTGTAAGGGACCAGGCAATTACCCATATCCTCTTAACAGAGTAATGTTATATTTTGTGAAAATCGGTTTGTTAATAAAGCAAATGTTCTCATTGTTACTGCATAAACATGTTGTTCAGACCTTTTGTTTTGTTCGTTATGTTAATAGGCCCAATTTGATGCATACTTTCTATGCATACATGTAACAAATTTGAGTATGATGAAATTGATGAGTTCAAATAAACACTTTTTCTTGTAATAATTAAGTAGAACCATTGAAACAGAAAATCAGTAAATATGACGTAAATGAAATAACCTTGCAATACTTAAACTAACTGTGTGCTGGAAAAACTGAATTTTTTAAGTGCATTTAAAAAAACAAACAATTAAGTTCAATATACTTCAAAATGTAAGTTACAATAACTTAGCCGGATTACAAGTGAAAAATACTTATAAAAATTAAGTCAGTTGGGTTTTCCTCAACTTATTGAGTATATTCAACGATATGGGATATAAGTAAATCGAACAAAGAAAGTTAAATTACAATAACACATTTTTATTGCAAGTTGAAAGTACTTACAAAAATTAAAGCAATTGTGTTGCCTGAATTTGTTTGAGTAATTTCAACGGAGTTGAATATAAGTAAAATACTGTGAGAAGAATAAGTAAAATTAACTTAACTTTAATACCAAAGTTACATTAACTTAAATTAATTGCAAGTTAAGGGTACTTAATTAAATTAATTGCAACAAAATTGCCTTATTTTTTTTAAGTAAATCGAAAGAAATATTTTTTTGAGTGTATAAGCCCCGTCTTTACCCTATCCCCTCGTAATATGCCCCTCCATGCACCCTATGCTAGGCCTATTAAACTGAGGAATTAAACAAACTCCAGAGGGACAAATTTGTCATGTACCTGCGTACTATCTCGAACAACAAGATCCATGGTCTTTGTTGTTATATAATGAGATGTTGAGTAAAACTTTTGTTTTCCATCAATGCCACTAACACCTTCAGTTGTTTTAACCACGAAGGAAACTTTTTTGGCAAAACAAAACACAACCAACTTGTATCTGGGCGTGGTTTGGCGACTCGATAAAATTCACAGACAAAAATCAATTTTCAAAGAGCTACGCGAAAACGGGCTGGAAACCAGAAGCAGTTTGTGACGTATGTGACTCATAGTTCAAATTAATGTTCTCAACAAAATTATGCTTACCAGAATAAGATTACCTGCCAAAATGTCATGCCACACGTACAAATTATGACTTGTTTCTTGCTCATTTTTGCTTGGCAGAAATTTCAAGCAATATTTTCTGCTTAAGCAGTTATGAAATTAGAGCCTAATCTCAATCCGAAATCTGATCTATCAGGTTTCAAGGTGAGTGATCCGGATCTTCCGAACGGATCAAGCTTCCGATGGGTACCAACAAATAAATAAATCTACAAAATACCGGTGTCTATTCCAACTATTATATAGGATTAGGCTACGTTTTAGACTTGGGATCAACGTACTAAAATTGTTCGTGTTTTGGAAAACTTTGTTTTGTTTTTCTAATAAATAAAACGCTCCATTGTTTTAATGGCGTATGTTTCGATTATCATCTAGAGATCCTCGATTTGACCAAAATGTTTTTTCTTCTATACTGTGCACTTCTTTTAGCTGACAGGTCAAATTAAGATCTTTGGTAAAACTAACACCTACAGTTTAACAATAAAGAGACAGTCGACATATTACTGTACGCGTATTTTCAAAGTCCTGTATAATATCATCGACAAACTTCTAGTAAAACAAACATTTTTTTTTCAATGGTGAATTGCGGTATGTCTTCAAATTAAACGGATTTCTTGTTCGACAACTTGAATCCAGTACATCTCAGCGCCTGCAATATCGTATTTTTCCCATTGGTAAGGCAAGCTGTGTTGTGAATCACTCGAATAAGAAAAAAAGTGGTATAATTACAAAAACTTACAATGGGCGCATATTGCTTGATTCTATAGCCGCGTTCGCATTGGACTTTTGGGTCTGGTAACTTACCGGCCCGGTAAGTTAACTTACCGGCCCAGTAAGTTAACTGCTGTTCGCACGCGGCTTATAATATAAGCCGCGTGCGAACAATATTATTGTCTCGGAAAGCTTAATATTGTGGGGAAATGGTCGCCTGGTGGCGCTCGTACATTGACACTGACCCACTTCCGAGCTGCTTCCGGACGCATGCATACACAGTGCGTAATTGTCACATGGGCAGACATGTGCCATCTAAAGTGTGGCGCTAGCGAGTTAAGTCCTAAGTTTGGCGGGCTGCGAGAAGGTCGTTGATAAAAAAGAGCAGTAATTTAGCGTTGAGCTGCCAGGAACAGGTCAGTAATAAACCAAATGATTATTATGTGATTATTAAAGTTAACTAACGAGGATCAGACAAAAAAGTGTAATTGCGAAAATGAAGAAGTCCTGGTTTTTACCTAAACATACACCGCTCGAGTTTACGTTACAATATAGTTGCGGTCTAGAAAAGAAGAACACTTTAATCCAAAGTTTAAAGCATGTGATTTAGACTCTCACATGGCAGTCATTATTGCAGTCTTAGTAATGCCACTGAAAGACACAATACACAATATTCCCTTACAACTTTTTATTCAAGAAATAACAATAAGAACAACCCAATTCAAGAAGATCTTAATTAGCTAATGATCCAAATTAGTTACGGATATATTTTCCAATATGAATTTTGTTTGTGTTCACAAAAGTTCAATAATGCTAATTAATAATAAAACAAAGAACCAAAGGAAATCCTGTATGACTGTGAAATTGGGAATGGTGAATGATATGCGACTTACTAAAGGATTTTTGAGAGCGAGTTGCTTTATTAATACTGCCTGGTCTGCAAGCACACGACATACATTACCAATACTCTTCCCATCCTTAATTTTATTTGCAAAAATATATCCTATTTTGAAAGAGAGTTTTTTTCTGCAAACTGACAAAATTAGTGTGGTTAAGTCTGCTGAGTTTTCATTGAGCCATTTGCGATGATTTTGTTGCATGCCCAGACTGACCGTCTGTTTTATGAAATGAGGTCTGCGTTCTCCGGATTCTATTTTCCATAATGGTGTGGTATAGCGCTATGGGTCTGGCACCACTTTCACGAAGCGCAAGCTTGACGTGATATACTAAAAACAGCATATGGGTCCCGTCCCCAATCCCGTTTGTAAGTCATTACGTCACACGCATGCGTATTTGCTGAACGCCAAAGTGAAAGCTGGCATACTTTTGTTTTTATTTACCAAAAATCACACATTATTATTTCATCGTTCAGAAACATTTCTTAAGACAGAAAATTTTAATTCTGAGAAGACCTTTAGTCGATTTTGTGTTACTGTGGGATTTTCATGACGCCCTGCTAACCGCAACCGAGGCATGCTAATCTTGCGGTGCGTCACCGTGCGGCAAGCAATGAATGACGTAACAATAATACACTGGCAAGCTGGCCACCTAACTTTCCTGCTTACTCATGAAATAAGCTTCACTTTTGGTTAGTGAAACAATTTACTTACCATTAAGCAGCCCTATAAAATTTAGTACAGAATAACAGGGAAACAGGATAGTATGCAAAAAGGACTCTATGTAGCACAGCGGGGAGGGGGGGGGGGCACGTGCCCCCAATTTTCCATCGCTTCTAGGTGCCCCCCCATAAAAACAATGTAGATACACGTAATTCAATGAAAAACGTCAAGCGTCAAATGAAAAGCGTCTAATTTGTGGGTTGCTATTAAGCTTAGCCTACACTTCACTTATCGTTTCATAAATGGAAGGATATTGTCACTGTACTGTGTGTGAAATGTGCTCATTTTGCTTGACTTGATCTTCATTATCTCTCTACAAGCCTACGAGGAATTGTTTTAAGAAAGTGCAATATTAACAGCAGTTTACTACTCCAGTGTGTGTTTATATGACTATTATGAGAAAGATGATTTCAGAGATCAAATACATTGTAGCTTATCATTGATAACCAAACAGATTCATGTGTGTGCCTAAAAAAGTGATTTTTGATTGGTCAGATCCAATTGCTGACCATAGAGAACACGAGCAGCTTTAATGTCATCAGAATGGAGTTTCACGGTAGCAACCTTGGCGTAAGTTGGATACATAATGGCACCCTGGACGTCAGAGTGGCCTATGCCAATGCTGTGCCCAATCTCGTGCACAGATACAAGAAGGAGATCAATATCATCTAGAAAAATAATAATAAACGAGAAAATATTATGCGTTTACGAAAGGATTATTTCAAATGATATAATTTTCTACAGTTTCAGACAGGGTTATATACAAAACTGTTAGTTTACCAGACACCAAGTGAATATAAAGAACAATGAGCTTTACCCGGGAAGACTCATAGAAATTCAAATATTTAATTAAGAGGTTTACATCAGATGACTTATTGTGGAAGTAGGTAAGTAAGGTAAACAATTAATATAAGTTTTTCATTTTGATGCACCTTTGACACTTTGACACCTGGATATGAAATGGTACGGTGTTGAACCCACCCTTATCAACCTCGGATAGAGCAGTGCATATCGTGTCTCTCATTCATTTATGCCTGCCAGAAAGCCACTATAGGAAGCTCCTCCAAGTCAAGGTGACGTAAATTCCCCTATTAAGAACGCCAACTTCACACTAATTGGCTGCAGTGATTATCAGTAACCCAGAAAGTGCATTATAATCTCAGGATTTTCTTGTTTATATACCAAAAGATATCCGCGCTTGCCTGTCACAAAAGTGTTGCTTTTACTAGTCTCAACATTTTTTTCTTCTTTTCTTTAAACCATCTTTAAGTGGTGTCCCATCCATCACAGCTGATCGTTTGGGCCTCTCACATTAAAAATATAAAAAAAAACGAAAAAAAACTCATCAAAGATGAAATACCAACGACCACATGCCTTTAGAATGGGGAACGAATAAAATAACAAAACAGTCAGAAAATTTACATACTAGAACAAATTCACTAAATTGCAACCCTGAACAGCTTGCCACAAATTTGAAACAAGACAAAAAATACATATACATGTATATGGAAAGAAATTGTGTTAAAAATTGACGTCAACATGTACGTCTTGAATGTGTTTTTAAAATAAAGCCAGCCAAAGTTACAGATCTCCCTAATATATTCACAGGAAATCAAAATAGTATTTCATGAGTTAAAGTCATTAGAAACGATTAATAATCATCTGAAAAACATACAAATGATGTTAATCCCAACGCCTACTTTTGATAAACTTGACACATATGTACCAATTCTCATGAGGAGCATTCCCTATAACTATATTGAAGTATACTGCCGTTTATGAAAAATGTTTCAGAACTCAATTTGCCCAATCGAAATAAGGACCGTGAAAATTCACAAAGTCAACAACAAAACAGAAATCGTTATTCGTTGTTTTTTTAAATTCGTTTTGTCCCCCGGTAGAGTGCATGACTTCGAACAATTACATGATGTAAACAGAGGCGTAAAGGGGGCACGTGACAACCACCAATTGATGCCTGTGCCCCCCCACCCCGTGCCCCCTCATTTGAATTCTGGTCCTTTTAGAGTACAAATTACCAAAACAATATTTTTTCTGCTAAAAGTATAGTGGTGATTTCAGTAGTTGAAACTATTTTTCTGTTTACGCGCAGACAGTATTATTGTTTTTCTACGGCAGATTATCTAATAATAAAATTAATAGTAAATGGAGTGGCAAACGCCTGCATGCGTCGTATGGCTGTACTGACATCAGCAATGGTCAACTCGTCATCTGCTTTTGTAGTGTTGAAGTAACCATAGGATCGCAGCCAATTCTATAAACAAAGATAATGTTAAGAGGCCTATGAAGAATATTTTTTGTGTGTTTTTGCCCATACACGGATGTGTGTTAGGCCAAAAAAAAAAAAAAAAATTCTGTTTCCAGTTACCCGACCAACCCTAATTTTACGGCGCGACCCTAAACTTTTTATTCGACTTTTTCCTTTTTCGGCGGCTTAAAATAATGAATTAATTAAAAAAAAAAAAAAAAAAAAAATCACAAATAGATGCATAAAATGAAGATCGACTTCGTTACTATGGAATGAACATGAAAATAAAGTGGTCGTAGTTCGTGCGTCGACACCGTGGTCGGTAAAACATCAACCCAAGCCGTAAAACGAATCTAGCTCCCCGTCCGTAGCGTTTACTGTGCTGCGACCGACAGTGACACAGTCGCTACGATGAGTCCCTCTCATTCACTCACGTGAGGCAAATTTTTCTTTGCCAAATAACTTTTCATTGCAATCACATTCAGTCTTTTTTGCACCCTGTACTGAATTCTATGACATCATCAAGCAACAACATGAACAAATAAAGGATAGAAAACATACCTGAAACATCGCAATGATTTATTTCTTTTTAAAAATATCCATCAGAAAATAAAAATAAATTAAAAGCACACCGAAAGCTCTGTGCGCAGGGACCGGTTACTTGCTTCATGTCTTTCAGTTTTACAATGACGTCAACGCTTGAACGTATGAAAGATTTGGACGTGCAGTTGATGATCATTGCTCACTGCCTGCGTGAGCAAACTGCACATCCAAACAAATCCAGCGCACACTGTTGTTGCATGTTTTGTGCTTCGTGTGTGGAGCACGCGTCACGTGTTATCTTCGCAGCATCGTTTTCAAAATAATCGGTCCCCGCTCGTTGTTCAAACGAGGCAAGTTCGTGTAGCGGCAAACAAGGCTGCTGTCTATGTGGAATCATCCACGTTCCGTTCTGCCGAAGGTTTTTAAAGAATTTTCAGAGCGTGGGTGAACGATTTTCTGTGTCGATTTTGTGTTTATTGTGAACAATATTCAAATGACAAGGATCTATTTTGAATAGTGAGTTATAATTATAAACAATATGGAATGCATTTCATTCGGGCGTTGTCGCTGAATATCACTCAATGAAATCTGGCTTTTCCATTTTACTCGGCTTGTATCGGTTCGCCTCGTGCTGAAATGGAATAACATAGATTTTGCATTGCGTTTCCCCCCCAAACTTACTCTTTTACTTAGTGGCGGCCTGAACAGGAATTACACGGTACGTTTACTTTAGTATAGGGGGTTACGCAAATTAATTAGTTAAATAAATAAGGCATTAAGCTATTGTATTGTATTGTATTTTAAATCAATATTACCAAAATAAAACAAAACTGTAAAAAAAAAAAAAAAAAAAAAAAAAAAAAATCCCAACCTACCGACCCTTTTTGAAATGGCATGTACATGTAATCGGAAACAGAACATTTGTTTTTGGCCTTTAGCACTGTATACTCAGTACTTTCCCGAGTCCTTGTTAAAAATAATCCACAGGCATATTTCTCGGGTGGGACTCAAACCCACGACCCTCCCCATTCTAGAGCAGATGTCTTACCAATTAGATTACCGAGATTACCGAGCTGGAGGCAGTTGGAATCCTATTAGCAGCGGGTAATGATGGTTTGAATAAGTGATTCACAAGACAATGAGGCACACAATAGGACTATTACAATTGTAAAGATTGATTCCTTTACCAATGCAAACTCAGTGGTGTCATCAGTGACTGCAGGAAGACCCGATATGACTGTCGCACAACAAACAACCCAAACCGCAAACAATGTAAAGACAGTCATTGTGTTATTAATAAACTCAGAGCGAAATGGCAAATGAGCTTTTGAGAGTCAATACGTAGACAAATGGCAAACGTTGTTCTTGTCTGCTGGATCTCCGTATCGTCTTTATATAGACACACCCTGCATACCAACAACTGCTTCGTGTCACAAGTAGTTTAGGCCAATAATACTCAAGAGATTTGAATAACTTCGATTCTGATTGGTCGAAGGATATACCAAGGTCCCTGTATGCGTCTAATCAAAAATAAAATAGCAGAAGCAAGCCATCGAAATAGTTTTTTTTACATTATTATATTCTAAGGGAAACTCTTTCTAGGTCTCACTTCAGAATGATAGAAAACACTTCATCGTGACTATTTGTACCCTCAGACAAACATAAGTGCTCAAGTTTATGAGTGTACATTAGCAATAAAAGCAGCATTAAAAAAGGGTGAACAATGTTTGTAATGAAACCAACAAATTTTGCCCGAGTTTAATATAGTTTCAGAATTATACTGGTTGTTACAATGATGCAGCAACCCCAGAGGAAGTACTTCAAAAGTGAATTGTGTTTGGTTCTTAAGCGCGCAGAATGGCGGCCTTTGTCTAGCACAGTGAAAACATTAATATATAGAATGGCGGATTATGTAACGGTCCAAAAAATGAAGGCCTCGTGTGGTTAATGAGTGCCAGTCGCGTGCTTGTTGCCATTTAAGTGTATGTGAAAACTTTCTCTTGACGCTATCTCAACTGGTTGATTGACACGGTAAGAATCGCCTGCAAAGTGTTCGTTGGACAGCAAAACCCATCAAGAGTTGACTCTGAAAACTCATTGCTTATAAAAAGTTAATTCCGGTGCCAATTCTAAGGAGAAAATAATGTCAAAGTCAAGGAAACAGCATTTGAGCTCCCAACAAACCACAGTTGCATATTGCCCTTGGGAATTTCTAAAATGTTTTCCTGATGGAGTCAGGGAACTCTGATGTTATAGATAGCTAGATATGTTGGTATCTTGTCTTACAGTCAATAGTTGATAAATCTGAATCAAAGTGGTATCTCTAACTGATGTACGAAGACAGTCGTGATTAAGACAGTCGTAACTGATGTACGAAGACAGTCGTGATTAATGATATTTGGTTGACATTGTCACATCAACCAAACAAAATCACTTGACCAGTTAGTACCGTGTCCGAGGTGAGCCTACTCGTGTGTGGTCACCAACTCTCTGTTCAGTCAAGATCAATTCAAGTGTTAGCAGCTGGAAGACGTGTATACACGCACAACTTTCATAAACCCTTAAAACGGAAGACTAATAAACATGTTTTAAAGGGACACACCGGCTTACTGTTTACCTAATTTAGTGATGTGGAATAACAGACAATAATATTTAAATGGTTGTTGTAAAAAAAAACCATTAAAATATCACATAATTAACAAAAAATGTGTAAAAAACAAAACACGGTCAAAGGTCAGCTTATACGCTTTTCCAGCCGTTGCAACTGTCAAGTTTACGTGACAATGTTGCGCAATGTTGTAAGTAGACTGGTGCTCTGTTTAAGTATGAATTATTACAATAGCGAGGCATGGGGATTCAGACTTCATATCCATCCAGCACAAATTCACGTGTAAATAAAAAATACATGATCGTCGTCGTAGTGCTGTATACGTCTGATTATTCAGACATAGCACGCCCTATTATGCTCTTCCAGCCCCCCTGTCGAATGTCAGTGATTCTGCCTCTTGTACAATATTTTCAAATTCACGTGTAAATAAAAAACAGACATAAACGGACAGTTTGTATTCTGTGTACGACGAACTGGACGAACTTACTTGCAATGGAGAACGTTTCTTCGACATCCAAGGATCGGTACAAAAAAACATCGCAAGGAAAAACCAGAAGGCGGTCCAACGAAAAGTAAAAAGTAAAAAAAAAACACGATAAATCCAAAGGGAAAGCCAGCATGTGCAAAGCGAGCCTCCCGCCTTCGCTGCAAACGGATTGCATTTCTCCTGGCAGCTTTAGCGATGGCATTCTCCCGTTTTTCGGGCGATGACTTCACTGGCCGGCCGCAGCCACCGCCACCGTTTTTTTGTTGTTGCGGCGATTGGGGGGGGGGGGGTGGACATTATGCAGTTATCATAGAAGTAGATAGATCAGCTGGGATGGGATAAACCATGGAGGTAGAAATTCGTCTAATTTCTACCTCCATGGATAAACATTCCCCGTCGTCGTCCCGCGTGTGTGTAACGCAGGCAACACGTTACAGTAGTTAGGGGATAATAGCTAGGGGTACAGACTAAAACAGTGGTAAAAAACGTAATTGTTGGTCTGGCACCCTACCCCTCCAACAAGCTCTTAAGCTTACGGCTAGACCGGCAAGCTGGGGAGTTCATGCCCCGGGGTTTGTCTCTCTGGCCCAACGAGACACGGCACCGGCTGTACGGGATATGCCCCAAGGTTTACGTTCCGCTAGCTCCCACGCTGGTGCGCCGTAAAACACGCTTCGGTTGCACGGACTCTCTGAATGCGAATATTACGTTCGATTTTTCATCATTATTTACAAATTGTATCAATAATCTGAACACACAGTCTTTTTTGTCAAATACTCATAAATAATTGTAAAAATAAAGATTTAAATTTGGTTCAGTAATTTACTTTTATACGGCTGGAAGTAAAACTAACTCCGAAGATCACGTGATTTATCCGAACCACTTTTTTGGTTCGGATAAATCGTTTTTTGAAAAATGCTCGAAAACGGCAAAATTTGATGGTTTCTTTTAGGAAGCATTCTTCTCCATTTCTGGAAGACCTTTTAAGTCATATGTTAGCCTATTTGTAGCCCAAATAGCCCAACGAAGCCGGTGTGCCCCTTTAAAAATATAATGGAACATGGAATGCTCCCAACAGATTGGGGATATGACGTCAACAGCAGTTGACGTGCAACGCAATAGGACATTCTATTGGTGTAGCGTGCAGGCAGTCACCCTGCCTGCTACGCTTCGTTTGCCCAGGACAAAGAGGGCAAAGGGTACTGGCACTGCTCGAAGTCACCACTTTTTCTCGAAAGAAAAACAGAAATCCCGGTACATTGTATGAGAATGTTTGTTTTCTTTACTTTGGTTACTCATTTTTTCATCATTGTGACAACGATATTCTAGAAATTAATCTAACGGGTGGTGAGCATGAAAACATTTCGGAATTCCCTCTGGTAAGCGGTTAAAAATAATCCATGTAGGCCTATAGTCACAATTTAAGTATTGGGTAAGTTTGATTTTGAAGAGCTCTGAACTGACGTTTTCATTTCTAGAACTCGAATGTTAGCTTGTATATTACCTTGACATTTTAAGTTATTGAGTTGCTTCCTATACCCCAAACACCTTGTGGTTGAAATGTCACAACAATAAACTTTTTCCAAAATGAATTCCATCTCTAGTTTTTTGCATCGTAAGTGCCTATAATATCCATTCGCGTAAAACCATTTTAACACATTTTAAAGTGTACTTTGATTAATATTGAATGCCTGATGACGTGTAATGTTTTATGTGCAAATTTGCCCCATACATGTCGACTTCACTACCTTCATAAAAATCGCTAAATGCTTGGAAGTGGTATCAATAAACTGAACTCGGGAGCCTATCAAGGTTGTATCTCACTACATTCAGGCAATGTTGCAGGTACGTAGATATAGATAGATAGATAAAAACTTTATATCCCACAATGGGGAAATTTAAAAGGTCTTCGTCAAAACGGTAAAAACAATAAACATTAGTGAAGGCATTAAGGGTGTTCTATTCTGGTGTGCATTTCCCACCAGCAAAATAATTACGAGATGGTTGTTGGCCACGTATTGAGAATGCCATTGAAGCAATGATAAGGCTTGTTTGGCAAATCTGAATTATTTTTTGGGTCTGACAAGTTAGAAATTAGCATATTGAAAACATTCTATTGTTAAAAACAAAATGATATAATTTGCACCCAACTACAGGCTGAAAACACAAAATCCAAAATGGCCGCCAATTTTGGCGGCCATTTCGAACAGTCCCAAAAGCATTTTAGACTATTGTGATTCATCACTATCACTTTTCTGGCCAAAAAAAATCTAAGACAAGTGGAAATTATGTTTAAAAAGTATTAAAAAAATCACTAAAAAAATTTAAAATCGTGTGACCAAAGGTAAAACAAATGGCTAAGCCCTGGGTACAATATTGTTATGCCAACATGATTCTAAATATATTTTGGCAAAAGTCAGAAAAATTAGTGGTGGTCAGACTTAGCGTTTAAAAGTTACGGCCAAGAATTTGGTAGGGAGCACACCGTGCTGATATGGGGTTAAACAACCTATAATGGACCGATTGCGCGACCAATGTTTACATGTCATCACGACCGTGACCTATTGTGGGTACTACGTCATCTGCTGAGCCGACAGAGTCACACCAAAAGTCGGCTTTTGGTAATAATAACACAGTACTAAGCCATTTTATTAAAGTTGTTTGTTGTGACATTGATATTAATCACATTACTGTTTCATAAACTACCAGAGTATTCTACTACAAAAGAGGTTTATTTTGAGTTATGCACTACCGGCGTCAGACGACTATGTAGCCACCCGCCTGTTATTTTGTTTGTAATGTAGGCCTAAATCACTGTACAAAAAGGGTAAAGAACGTTGGAAAATGGAGAGTTTATACCTAACCTTGCAAATTTCCTATGGAAAAAAATTCACAGGAATCACACAGTTTTGGAAAGCAATTTCTTTGGATGATTCAACTTCAAAACTTTGAAATTCTTTGAAAAATGTGTGATCGCGGTCGTCTGGCCCAAACGTTCCGTCGTCGTACACATCGTGCACATTTATACGTTACTTGTAGAATTTCCAAGACTTGCTGGAACTGTCCTTACTGGCTTTATTAAGCCACTCGAAGGTCTCTGGTACAAATTCTGGAATATTTGTTTACAGATTTCGAGAAAGAAAAGCCTCAATCGAATAAACAAATGCAACAATCATCATGTACCGTACCGCACTTTCCAATGGAGGACGTCGTGTTTGTTTAGATTTAATACGCACAATAGGTCACGTGACGCGGGTCGCGCAATCGGTCTATTATACCTGAAAGGCAAATATACAGTGACTGTAACCCAGTATTATTTTCCAGACAATTATAGAAGATGCAGAATCCGGCTGCCACTTTGTACAATGTGTCCCCTCCAAATGTTGGCCAGTATCTTTTGAAAGCATAGCTCGATCACCGCGAAATTTTCTGACTTTTCCCAATATATATCTAGCACCATGTTGGCAAAAATTAATTGATACTGTGGGTTAGCTGTTTCCAGTTTTTGAACACAATTTCCAATTATTTTGGAATTTTTGCCAGAAAAGTGATGGTGATGAATCACGTGATAGTCTGAAATGCTTGTGGAGTTCACAATGGATGCCATCAATTTTTGGCGGCCATTTTGGATTTTGTGTTTTCTGACTGTAATTATGGTGTCAAGTAATATCAAGTTATTTTTAACAAAAGAATATATTCATTATGCTAATTTCTCACTTATCAGGCTAAAAAAAAATATATATTTCAACCAAGCCTTCTTTGCTCCCTGGGCCCTGGGCGGCGGCCATTTCGATTTTTATATGAAATAAAAAATAACAACAAAAGCAAACAAAAACCACATTTTCCCCCCAAATGGGATACATTAATGGATTATAGCACCTCCAACGGTCACTCCAGTTGTTAAGATAGTTTTGAATTTTATAAATCATGTAAAAAAACCAAACAATATTCCAAGTTTAAAAAATTTGGGTAAAAAATACAGAAATTATTGGGAAAACACGAATTTTGAACAAAAATGGGCAAAAAACAGTCAAAAACACCTTCTAGCGACTTGTTTTGGAAATTTGTTGATGTCATCATGTAGAACATTAGTGAAATGAACATTTGAGGTAAGTTTCATCAATATCAGTCGAAAAGTTTGGCAAACACGGAGGTAGAGGCACTATGTGTCTAATGCAAGCTAATTTCAAATTGAAGAATTTTCATCTTTGTTCACCACAAGCAAACAAAAACAAGAAGATCTGACAACTTTTGTATTTTGTATTATTGTAGTTGGATTTCTGATCCATATTTTTTCCAAGTTTGGTGACTGTCGGCCCTGCTCTAATAGACCGATTGCACGACCCACGCCATGTGACCTGTAGTGGGTATTAAATGTAAACAAACACGACGTCCTCCACAGGAAAGTGCGGTCAGTACATGATGATTTTTGCATTTGTTATACGTTACTTGTATAATTTGCAAGACTTGCTAGAACTGTCCTTACTGGCTTTATTCAGCCACTCGAAGGTTTCTGGTAAAAACTCTGAAATATTTGTTTACAGATGTCGAGAAAGAAAAGCCCCAATCGAATAAAAAAATGCAACAATCATCATGTACCGTACACGCGCGCGTGCGGCAGCCATAGCTGTGGTAGCGTAAACTCCCACGAACAATCTGCTCGGATTCAAACTGCAGTGGGCAGCGCGCCGTATCAATACCTCTCGTCAATAACCCCTGGTAGGGATCAACCTTGTTCCCAGGGGTAACTGATAACCCCTGGAATTTTGACAAGAAAATCTCCCAAATATGGGAGATTTTAATGGAAAATATGGGAGATGTTAATGGACCCTTCCCTTGAAATATGTAAATTGCACATCACGCGTGCGCACTAACACTACTAATGGGCAAAATGAGGAAACATTGCGCATTTTTGTGTTACGCACCCGCGTTTGTGCGTCTGCCTAGTGCACAACTCTATGGCGTTTGCCCACCAATAATGTCTGTACGCACGCGTGAATGTAATTTGCATATTTCATAGGACCGGCTAGTCTGGTTCCCAGATCCAAAAATCTCTGACTTTTCTCTGTCGATTTAAGGGTCCGGTGTCACTGACAACAAATGTTACGTGACAAAAAAGGAGGAATTCCTCCTTTTCCGAAAATATCCCAAATGCTCCGAACTCGTTGTCGTCAACATTCGGACAGTGTCGTTGATGGTCGGACTTTTGTCTTGTTGATAAAAATTCAAAAAATTTGCAGACACAGCCCATAATCGTTTTTCTTTTCTTTTTTCCCCCAAACAAATTCAACACTATATTTGAATATCTGTAACATTTTAACAAACTGATTATTCTAGGCTTTTTGAAAGTAAACAAAGCACGTCATCAGCGCTCCGTTTTTTATCCAATGATATCGTCACCGTTATAATATGGTATCCCGTAAAAGAGGCCTCTTGATCCAACCTCGCCTCCATGTGAAGCGCGCCGTATCGATACCTCTCGTCTCTAGCTCTAACCCCTGGAAGTGAAGCACTGAAAAACAACTCTGATTGGCTCCCAAAACTGGCTGCTTTTTGTGCACGTTTGTTAAAAACGTTCCAGTGCCCTAGGGTGCCCGAGAGGTGCTTAGTACGCGCGTGTCAAAATGAGTACGCGCGTTGCAAAATGCAAGTATTTTGACGCGATCATAATTATTCAAATGATTCGTTTTTACGCCGCGGTCACGATAAACTGCATACAGTTACACATAACAGGTCACAAATCAAAGAAGAATGAGAGGGGTCTAGTTGCTCTATGATTAATGATGCCACTTTTGCGAGATACCATAATTGAGCGTCGCGTCGAGTGGATAGGCCACAGGCCTAATTAAAATCTCCCATATAATGGGACATTTTCTTGCAAAAATTCCAGGGGTTTGAATGCGCCGATCCCAGTACCAAAAAATGGCGCGGCGAGATCAATTACTGATAATAAACAACTTTTTTTTCCTCATCAATTTGCAGAGATGGGTTGATGAGAAACTTACAGTCATATGCCCCATCTGCGAGCGAAACTCTTCCAAGCATTCTTGGCTTAAACTATGGGTATATTTATGCTAGGGGGCCTACCCAAACTGTAGTGTCCAGCTCAAGAAGAAAGGACAAAGTTCCGTTTGAATAGTCTCCTTATTCTTCCTGTGCAAACATCGTGCAGTCTGCGTCCACAACTCAAGTGGGGGCGGTATTTCACTTTAGCGGGAGTGACTGGAGAGGGCTGGCACAATGGGAAAATAACTTGTTTACTCCCTGAATGTTCCCATATTATATTAAGACGATCTGTCTTTTATCGAAACACGTGGCCTTCGCTGTTAGAATAAAACATTGAGTCAAACCTGTGGAGAAAAATTTAGGCAAAACCGGGCCTTAGGTCATACACAACCAACTTGTATCTGTGCTTGGTTAGGTGACTCCATAAAATTCACTGACAAAAACCTTCATGAGCTTGTCACAAAGTGATGTATTTTATTTTAAGAATTACTCATTTTCTTTTCTGTTGATGTAAATGATTACGAGTAACAATAATTCAGAATGATATGGCGTAAGGAACGCAAATTTACACACTTCCCCCGGTGTATGTGAATATTTACTAGTAACAAGAATTTAAAAGATTGTGGCCAAGGCCAATAATAGAGATATCTCTTTTAGGTCTCTTAACAGAGATAACTCTAATAGAGATATCTCTATTATTTAATAGAGATACCTCTATTTCTGATTAAATGTCAAAAATGTACTCCATACACTATAGTTTTGAGTTTCCGTTCAAGTCGAAGCTCGCCTTTGCCAATATCAATACCAGGTGTAATGCCGGTTACATAGCCCTCTTTTGCCATGTCACAGCCCGAGTTGTTGCCAATAGATATAGAACCCCTAAAGGGACGGGAACAATAATGAACAGGTACAAACAAAAATCATTTCTCTATTCTGTTCGCTCAAAATGATATTTTATCCCCCGAAATATTATTCGTTCCCTCTAAATCATTTTGTTCGAACCACATCATTTCGTTCCCTCAAAATACTATTTCGTTTCCTCGAATTAAAGTTAAAATATAGGATTGGGAAAGCTGGTAGTGTAGTGTTCGTACTAATTCTTTCCCTTTAGCCCTATCAGGACCGGGCTTTTTTTGGTTGTACGGGGACCGGGGAGGGGCACATAGTGCCCCCCACCTCCGTATTTTCCAAAGTGTTCAACCGATTTTGATGAAACTTGCCACAAATGTTCATTTCACCGAGTTCTACATGATGACGCGACAAAATTTCAAAAAATCGTCACTAGAGGGCGTTTTTGACTGTTTTTTGCCCATTTTATCCTTAGGGGGCATAATATTTCATTAATTTATCCCATTTTCGGGGGAAATTTTTTTTTTTTGCGTTTTTTCACTTAGCAATCAAAATGACCGCCGCCAAGGGCCCAGGGAGAAATAATAAGGCTTGCTTGATTCCTAAGTCACAGGAAAAGTATTTGGAAAAAAAACGTTCAAAAAAGTCATAAGAAACAAAAGAGGGTTTTATTTCATCTTTTTACCCATTTCTCACAATTTGTGGAATATTTCAGAGGAGTCTAATATGTAAAGTCATCGTTTGCTATGGTTTAACCCGAGCTGTTTCTTATTATTTAATAAACCAACATACTGATAAACAAGAATTTAGTGTTTGGGTTTGTTTATTAACCCTATCATCTTTTCGTTGAGTGAATCGCGTTTGTCATTAACTGAACAGCGTAGCGTGTTTGTAATCCCTTCACGAGCATGCGTGCTGAATGGGATCTTAGTCTCGACACAAGGGCGAAATGCAAATAGACCGATTGCGCGACCTGCGTCACGTGACCTATTGTGAGTATTAAATGTAAACACACACGACGTCCTCCATAGGAAAGTGCGGTACGGTACATGATGATTACTGCATTTGTTTTATTCGATCGAGGATTTTCTTTCTCGAAATCAGTGAAAAATATTCCAGAGTCTGTACCAGAGACCTTCAAGTGGCTGAATAAAGCCAGTAAGGATAGTTCCAGCAAGTCTAAGTAATGTATAAATGTACATGATGTGTACTTAGTGTCCGACGGTACGTTAGGCCAGACGACTGCGATCACACGCTTTTCAACACAAAAATTTCAAAGATTTGAAGCAGAAATCCTCCAAAGAAAATGCTTTCCAAAACTGTGTGATTCCTTTGCCTATTTGAAATTCTGCAAGGGATGCTCACTTTTCCAACGTTCTTAACCCCCCCTTTTTTTAACAGTGATTTAGGCCTACATTACAAACAAAATAACAGGCCGGTGGTTACATAGTCGTCCGACGCCGGTAGTGCATGACTAAAAAAAAAGAACTCTTTTAGTAGAATTTTGTTAAATTATTAAACAGAGATGTGATTTAGATTAACACCATAATATATTACTTTAATAGAGGGGCTGATTAACTAATTTATCAGTTAACAAAAGTAAAAACGATTGTTTTTGTATTCACTCTGTGTCACAGCATATCTCTTTACACGTATTTTGCTATCAGCTGATATGGCATTATACCCACAGGAGGTCACGTGACCGCATGTCAACATTAGTCGCGCAATCGGTCTATTTGTTTCAAACTTTTTTTAAAGATTCACGGTATTTTAATTGTAGCCCTATACTACTGATGTATGTACATTAAAACTTTACGCTTGCCCTCATGTTTCACTAATACATTGCTGTTTTGTGTGCAGGAAACAAATCGCTGCAGTGTTTGGATAATCAGCGAAACTTCCACACGGATAAATATTTCTTTCACTTCCTTGAAGTTCCCTTCTGTATCCAAATGAGTCATATGGAGCTCTCAGAGTGCCACCCACTTCTCCAAAAATGATACAATGTATGTTGTCAAGGTCTGCGAAGACGACTTAATGAACTAAGAAGACAATTCCTCCCCTCATCGAGGTAGAAGACTGGTATGACACCGAAGCCTAATCCAAATATTGGATGCGTATATGAGTGCATTGTCACAAAATATAGTCACAACCTGAAATCTGGACTATCGCACGTAGCGAAGCCGAGTAAATGGAAAAGCCAGATTTCATAGAGTGATTATATTCAGCGACCTCCATGTAGACACCAACCTCAGAACTCTTTCACCTACCCCCCCCCCCCCACCCCCATGAGATGGAAGAATGCACGATTAATGAATGGTTCGATACATTCAATAGCCCCAAAATTATGTCCCTCGGGAAAATGGAACGGTCCTGGGATTACTGAGGAATGAATATATCTTGAGATGACGAGACGTTAAATACCATAATGTGGCATGGCACTCTTGGTTCTCCGTAGCTAACAACCAAACAAAATGATTGATTCATTTCAGATCTGACTCGAATCGGTAATCTTTATAATATTGTGAGAAAACATTGTGGAGTTTCACTTTCACACACCCTGAACTTATGGGACATTTGCTTGTCGTAAATCAGGGGCGTATCATTCTTTTACTTTCGATTGATCAACATTTTTGGAATCTGAGTTGAGGTAGATTTTACTTTAAAGCTCACCATTTACAGTTTGGGCAGTACAGTATTTTGATTCGGTCGGCCGACATGGATCCATGCCTAAATGTAAAGTTCTTTTACGCCGCGCTTTTCTGTGTATATCTGAGTGGTAAGTTTTCGCAAACATTTTCTTTTCAATTCAATTCAATTCTATGGGCATTTTTGAGGTATGGCGGACATCACTATAGGAGTGCGCTGTTTGGTTTGGGTGTGTACATACAAATTTACCCAAACCAAATTGTGTCCTGGTAATGTGTCCACCATCTCAAAATAGCTTGTAATGTTTCCACCATTTTGAGATATGGTGGAAACATTACTTGGGCACTAATTGGTTTGGGTAGAATTGTCTGTACACACCTAAACTAAATAGTGCACTGCACTCCTATTATTATAGTGTCCGCTATACCTCAAAAAGACTGTTCAATTTATTTAAAGCATGTGAAAAACACATGAACTTTGTTTTTTATAGTACAGCAGTAAAAAAAAATCATTAACAACCATTTTGGGCGTGTCGTTTAATGGCAATTCTTTCACCATGTCGGAAATAAGTGAGTTTCTGGTTTATATTATGTACAAGCAAGGCACGCTGCAGGCTCTGGGAAAAATATTGATCTCAAGAAGCTGGGTAACAACCAAACCCTGCCATGAAAAAGTATCTTGCTATAGACTGGTTCCCACTAGGCCACTGATGCTTCTTTTTACTTCAATCTGAGGCTCTTTGGTGTTTTTAGCTGTTTCTACATAGTCGGAACAGCTATTGTTCCGTCGAGATTTGTATTTGATTTTCTTCTGCAAGCTCTTTTCTTCCGCCTAAATCCTATCAGATTTGTACAGGGATTTTGTTGGGTCCAAAAGTCATACTTAGAATAACATAAAGAAATCAGATCCTATATCATATCAGAGCTTAGGTCATGAAGTTACCATTAAGTGTTATTTGCATAACATAATTAATTAATTGATTTAGTTATAATGACATGAATATTTAATTACACTGTAAACTTGTTTCTGTAAATTATTGGTAGCAAGGGCGCCAGTAATGTACTGCAAAAAGGTACAGTATACTTTGTATTACTGTTAATAAAATAACAGTGATGTAGTGTAAAACAAAACGGTATTATACGATGAAATTTTCATATTAACTACTGTTCAATATGAAACAGCTATTTACTGTTATATTTTATTCTGTATTACCGTAGAATATTGATATTTCATTCTTATTTAGGGGTGTGTGCTGTTAATTACATTTACATTAATGGTTCATTTTATGTTATGAACTATTTAATACAAAACTATATGCACTACACATAATTCTACAACCCATGTTACCGTTACAGTATAACCTCAATTCCTGTATACTAAAACACACACCATGTTTTATATATATTGACCAAGTTTCATTACGCTTCCAGTCATAGCTGGGTGTTTTGATTATTGTTTTTTCCCTTTTCTCTGATTTTTATAAGCAAAAGTAATGTTTTGTTTGCACGTTTGGTAATATCAACAAAATCATTGATAACACACACAGAAACACACCAAATATACATTGAATTGTCGAAATTCGTCATTTTGTTATGATATTTTCCTGAGTTTTGTACCACTTCTATGACATGCCTACAAATTTGCATGTTTTGTGAATTACAGCATGATTTAAATAAACCAGTAAAATACTGTTACCCGTGACAGTAATTCACCGTTGGCCATACATAGCAATCTTACCGTAAAATTATACATTTTACTGTTACACGTGTTTGCGACAATACTGTAGTTCAAATACAGTAAACCACGGTAGAACCAGCTTTCAAACATTTTACTGTGACTTTTAATTACAGTAACTTTAATGTTAACAAGACTGTAAATCAAACAGAAACAGACTGTGCAGGCGATTCAGTACAGTAAAATATTGAGGGTAAATGCTGTATGAAAATTAATTTTTTACAGTATTTTTTTACAGAGTAGGCAATCTTTAGACTACCATTTCTCAAGAAGTTTCCGTCCGATCCTCAATTTCTTTTCAATTATAGACTCATTTTATATTGTAGATATGCACTGCGGCATATTTGTGTCTGTCACGTCATCACGACATCATTATGGCGCGTTTTGTTTCTTTGTGCAAAAGACATGGCTGAAAAAGTAACTATTTGGTAGGACAAACTTATTTTTCAACATAATTTAAATTTTATTTTCCTATATTACATAAGTCGTTTAGAAAACATGAATGCTTTCACCAAGAGTTATTCCAGACCATTAAAACTAATCAAAGCACAATATATTTCCACTATATTAACACTTAATATTGGTCAATCTGAGCACCATTGCTAAAAACGCTTATCGGGGATTGCGCACAGTTCGCGGATCAGAATTCCATATAAATTTGAACGAGTTGCAGTAAAGTCTGTTTCCCCAAAAAGTTTATACAATGGTGTTTGTCCAGTTGTACTAGCATACACACGTTTTTTTGGTGAAAAACTTCAAACATTTTATGCACTGGGGTAGCGCTATTTAATCAGCGTTTTTAACTTGATGTTCTCAGATGTTACTGAAATCGTGTTCAAAACCAATGGGAGCTGTTGCTAAAAAGTTAAAGTACAAACAAAAGAGGAACAATAGGAAGTCCCCGATTGGAGGTAAATACACACTGTGGGCTTACACATCGGCACTTGTGGGGTCCTGACAACAGAAGAACAATGGACCCCACAAGGTAAATTCAATAGGAACAAAAGGACCCCACAAGGGAATTCTTTAGAAAAGGGACAATAAGTTGAACAATGAAGTACCCCACAACTGGCCATGTGTAAGGATGTGTGTGTGTGTGTGTGGGTAGGCACACACACCGTTGTGGGGACATTTATACAATGGAACAAAGGTCCCCACAACGTTTTTCTTTGTCAAACTCTGTCCCCACAGAGGGATTCTTTAGAAAAGGGAATAATAGAACAACAATAGGGAGTCCCCACAACTCGGTGTTAAAAAGACTGTGTGTGTATGTGTGTGTGTGTGAACCCGTGCCCCACAGAAAAAGTATTTAGAAAAGAATGATTTATAACAATAATAGGCCGATTGCGTGACCCGCGTCACGTGACCCCTCTTGGGTATAAAATGTAAACACACACGTAATCCTCCATAGGAAAGGGTGGTACGGTACACGATGATTAATTCATTTAGTTTATTCAATCGAGGCTTTTCTTGCTCGAAATCTGTGAAAGATATTCCAGAGTTTGTACCAGAGACCTTCAAGTGGCTGAATAAAGCCAGTAAGGACAGTTCCAGCAAGTCTTGAAAATTGTAAAAGTACCGTATAAAATAATGTGCACGATGTGTACAGCGCACGACGGAACGTTAGGCCAGACGACCGCGATCACCACACACTTTTCAACACAAACATTTCAAAGTTTTGAAGCTGAAATCCTCCAAAGAAATTGCTTTCCAAAACTGTGTGATTCCTTTGCCTATTTGAAATTCTGCAAGGCTAGGTATTAATGCTCACTTTTCCAACGTTGTTTATCCCCCCCCCCCTTTTTTTTTTACAGACGGGTGGCTACATAATAGTCGTCAGACGCCGGTAGTGCATGGCTAAAAAAAACCTCTTTTTAGTAGAATTCTGTTAAATTATGAAACAGAGATGTGATTTAAATTAATGCGACAACATACTACTTTAAATAAAGGGGCTGATTAACTAATTTATCACTTAACAAAGTAAAATCGACTGTTTTCGAACTCACTCTGTGACACGGCCTATCTCGTTACACGTATTTGCCATCAGCTGTATGACGTCATACCCGACAGGGGGTCACGTGACCGCATGTAAACATTGTCGCGCAATCGGTAAATAGGGAGTTCCCTAAACTAGGTGTTAACAAGACTGTGTGTGCGGGTGTGGGTGCCCTTACACTCACCAACTTACGGGGCACTTTACACAATGGAACAATGCTACCCCACAAGGTTTTCTTTGTTCTAGTGCTACCCCACAAGGGAATTCTTTAGAAAAGGGACAATAAGTTGAACAATGAAGTACCCCGCAACTGGCCATGTGTAAGGGTGTGTGAGTTTGTCTTGAAATTAAACTAGGGACATACCGTAAGTGAATAATAGAGTTCCCAGTTCGCCAAGTGTCCCCAGTTGCCAAACGTGTACAAAACATGGCTGTGTTGCAAAAAAAGTACAAACAAAAGAGGAACAATAGGGTGTCCCGATTGCACGTGAATACACATTGTGTGTCTGTGTTTTGTCGTTGTTGTTCCTTAACTCTGCGGTTATACAAAAAAAAATCTTAATAAGACACTTTTTTA
Source organism: Marthasterias glacialis (assembly GCA_911728455.2). Classification (NCBI taxonomy): domain Eukaryota; kingdom Metazoa; phylum Echinodermata; class Asteroidea; order Forcipulatida; family Asteriidae; genus Marthasterias; species Marthasterias glacialis. The sequence continues at coordinate 9,126,478 of OU452240.1, forward strand.
AGAGAAGGCCTTGTCAAATGTATACTCACACTCGATATGGTGTACCTAACCCCTTCCATTGTGCCTTCAATTGTGTTCTGGAATCTCAAGAATTCTTCAAAGGATTTTCAGAGGGAGGGGGTACATCTGTACCAGAGAAGATTGTGTTAGAGCAATGTTTGACTTTTGTCTTGGAGACTATCAGAGCACTATATCAAACGTCAAGTTGTTACACCACTGGTTCTTTTCAGATCCATCACAACGGATAAAGCGATATTTCATGGACATGGTGACGGTGTTACTGCAGACCTTATATTCTTACCATGCAAACTTTCACATTTCACTTAGTAAAGTTTATCCTCTATTGAACTAACTTCTTTGGACGAATCAAATGTCAACCCATTCACTTAGCTTTGTTAAGAGGATTTACTTACGTAGACATATTTTGTTTGATGGACAATTTAGACATTTTCTCAAAATGTGTTTAATTCTGACAGCGGCGAAGCGAAGGAACTTTCTTTTTTCTTGTCTTGTCTTTTTTTTTTTTTTTTTTGGGGGGGAGAGGTGGAAGGGGTTGATGTGGAAGCCTAAATTTGCCGACTGACATTACCAAATGAAAAGCGCTCATGATTTTTTTCAGTGATTTGACTCAGACGACTCATATTCGAAATGCATGAAGTGCAAGGGGTGGAAATTCTGCAAGAGCGGTCCAGGGCGAAGCCCTCGCACGCTCTGTGGCTTTTAGTGTTTTCAGAGCGTTTCCGCACGTTGCCGCGAGTATTAAATTTAGTAATTCAAAGTTTGACTTCTCGAACTACAAGGATTTAACTAAATTTTCAGTCGGAAAATCTCTAGGCTCGCCGAATGGATGGATTTGTGTGCAGCCCTAGCCCTTCGGGTAAATTTTGTGCTCAATTTGCCGACTGTGGCTCTAAATGCCGACTTAAGAACAATATTGGGGGTGGGGGAGGGGTGTTACACCCCACACCCTCTGGTCACTATACGCCGCTGAATTCAGACGAGACCCAGATTGCAGCCCAGAGACCCAGGAGAGAAAAAGATCCTGACAGTTCCTTGAAAAAAAAATAATAAAAATTAAATAAATAAACATTTTTGTAAAACATTGGTCTCAAACCTGGAAATTATAAAAATGGTATTATATTTGCGATTTTATTTGTGTTTATCTAGGACTGATGAATTCACCATCACCCCATGTGTCTGGTTTTTCGGTCTCTTTTATTACTAATGCCTCATCGTTCATGGAGCACCAACCTGTTTTATTCACATGTAATGTCTCGGATCTCAGCTCTCCTCTGGTGTTTGAGTGGTGGATCGGTTCAAGAAGCCAATCGTCGCAACGGAAAGTCTCTGGTAAATTTTCTTGATTTAATAATTATTGGTGTGTTTTTTTATGAATTTAATTACATCCTAAAGTTTTTGATAAAAACATGATGCATCCAACCTGTGAAAATTCATCAAAATTTCGTGACCTCGTTTTCATGAAAACAAAGATAATCATTTATGTCAGAAATTTTGTACACTTCCGTTGATTATTTCGATTGCAGTAATGTTTGGAAGTCTTCCTTGTATGGACGTAACATTTTAAACAGCGCCCTCACTGAGGTCAAAATAAAGCCGTTTCCTGAGAGTTGTGAGCAGTGCATACATATTTGCGTGTTTCCATTTCCAGCGATAGATCAATATTGATCTACATTGTATACAATCCTTATGCATTGACGTCACCACACCGCCATCTTAGAAGTAAAACGATGATGAAACATTGAAAACGCAAAGCTATGACGCGCAGCGCCCAGGATGGGTCTATGAGTAACCTTTATTTTAGCTGAGGGCGCCCTACTCAAACGATGTCATGTCCGTAAGGTCTATTATGACCAGGAAGCTTTCAGAATGAAAGTGATGAAATCTTGCTACGATATTCACAAACATTGATCTTTGAACCCAGGAGAACTCGTTTATACTCCGCAAAGAGAAGACTTTGGGACCAATGTTACATGCCAAGTGAGTGAAAGCACCATAAGATATTCTCGGAATGCAACATACGGCCCACTGGAAATAGAATGTAAGAGTATAATTTATTTTTATTGTGTTTTGGAGACCACGGTTTCCTTGGCCATCGAAAACACGTGCTCTCGGCCAGAAACCAAAACTGTGGTTTTGAAAACACCCTTTGTAATAACATTGTAATTATATTTACGATATAAAAGTAACTGACATCACCATTGACTTGAAATCCAATACTAGAGTGGCAACATTGGTGACTTGAAACGCATTCAATGACAACATCATTGACTTGGGTGTGCAAAGCATGGTGGTTTGTGATTCGACGGAGCCGTAACCGATTAAGGGACATCTCTAAATGATTTAAAGATATATCTAAATCATTTAAAGATATCTTTAAATGATTTAGAGAAGTCTCTCAATGATTTAAAGATATCTCTAAATCTTTTAAAGACAACGAAGTTAACAACTAAGCGTGTAAACACCGTGGCGCCTAAAATGCACACTACGTTTTTTAACACACAGTGACAATGACTTCAAAAATGGCGCAACCAAGATTATTGTGATGATTACAAATACACCGGTACAAAGACTAGTAGGTTTTTTGCGTTATATAACGTCACAAAAAACACTGCCTGGTCAAGTTGCTTCGGTGGCGTAGTCCAAAGTCTACTTACTAACAAGCCGTGGTACGAATCTTCGTTTGTCTTTTGTTTTCTTTTAATCATCTACTTTTTTCCCTTTTTGATGTTGTTGGCAAGTTTTTTTTTTTAAACTTGATTGTACTTGCTTTTTAATTTCCTTTGTTTTTATCCAAGATCCGCCATCAACCACTCATATTTACGCGATGCAAGAAGAAGAACGTGTCGATTCAAAAGGAAACGTGCTGATTCTGTCAGGGGAAATATTGAACATTTCATGCACGGCCCTGGGTTCAAATCCTGTCAGTCACGTGGTGTGGGAGGTCAAGGGTCAAGAAGATGGTTATACGGTGTTGCGTGACGATAAATTTACCAAACAACTTGGCGATGTGACAAGATGTGGATGGGATTCGGAGGCCTCCATGGAAATCGAGTTTCTCTGCGGACCGTGTCAATTTGTCGTCGTGTGTCATGTGATGTTTTCAGAAAACGCCAGCTATGGAGAGGAACAACTTAGGATAGGGGTTTTCCCAAACCAAAAGGATACAGGTTAACATAAATGATACATTAAATCTCAACCCATGCAGGTACCAATTTATATATCTTGTCGAGAAGCAAACCATGGTTAATACTTTGAATAATCTTGAAAGCAAAATACAGCATTTACCCCAAATCGTTCACAAATAATCTGATTCTCTGTTTCTAAAACAGCATTACACAATATATTTCTCAGTCAAGGACCCGGCTATCTTTCCCAGCAAGGGCAATCATGGGATTTTTTCCTGTCTATTTTTACAGTTTTACCAACAGACTCCAATCAACCGCAAAGTTGGAAGACGCTTATCATATCTACATGTAGCCCATTGGTTGTAGCCTTTGTTGTTGTTTTATTGAGGTGTATTCTTGCGAAGAGAAGGAGAAGAAATGAAGACCGAGTGAAGAAACGTCATGATAAACATGTGAAGACTATTGACATATCAGCTCCTCTAAAGGTAGTAAACTTGTCGTGAGGGGTCATCTATTAAAAAAGTAAACTTTGTCACAACATCGTTGGTGTTGTCGACTAATTTTATCATAAAGTATCGTTAAGTAATTAGGGTACGCTTCATGAACAAGTTCCAGCACAACGATTCACTAAATATTGTGGTAATTCACGTCAAGTTTTAGAGATTGGAGTAAAGGGGCTTGTACAGTTGAAATTAGGGCCAAGTTATACACCCAAGTCTGTGTAGTCAGACGGTAAATATTCAAACGAATTGTGCACTTTATACGTCATAATATAAAAACAGCATGTGTTGAACAAAATTAATAGATTTCACAATATATCCTACTAATCAATTTTTTTCTTTCTGGGAAACTCCGGCTTTGGCTTGGGTCCAACAATAATGAGCTGCCTTTTTGAATCCCTGGCCCGACGGTGCACGTTTTTAACATGACTGATAGAGCGCCCAAGCCGTGTTTCTTTAAAACCTCTTTTCTTTGTTCACAATACCGTCTCTTTAGATAGATCCTCCCCAGTCAAGTGGTACCGGTGCGGTCCGTCGCCCCGGTGTTTGTTCGAAACTCACGTCCAAGCTGGAATTTCCAAGGCATCAGTTGACCCTACAAACGGAATTAGGAGAAGGGCACTTCGGGAAAGTCTTCAAGGCAGTTGCTCACGGGATACTCCGGGATGGGGTGGACACAACAGTTGCCGTTAAAACCGTCAAAGGTTAAACTTTGTGAATTTTCTTTCTTTCTTTGAAACAACTGTTTTATCTTCATTGGAAAAGACGATGGCTCGAGCACTGGTCATCTTTAGTTAGAGCAGCAATTCATGTTGCAGGCTCTTTTTTCATAGGACCTACTTTATTGTTTGATTGCAATTTTTAACGGATAAAAACTAACATTTTAGGCAGGCAGATTGTGTTTTGTCAGATTTCGTTCTGAATACATTTGGGGAGATCGTTCCTTTTCACACTCCAGACCATCTTTCTGAAATGGAATTTAACTGAAACCTTAGACAAGAAGACGTTCTCTCCAGCTTTACAACTTGAAACTCAATTGTTTCAGTCAAGGCTTTAAATCTGACAACAAAGTTTTGAGCTACGGGAACTGTTTTTCATTTTCACACATTTTTAGGCCGCGAAACTTGCTCAACTTTTGCTGAGTTCATGAACGAATTAAACATATTCCAATCTCTGCAACCACATCCCTACGTTGTGTCAATTCTGGGTTGCTGCACTAGAGAAGGTAAGATATCAAGAGGTCGCCATCTTGTGTTTTTTTTTTCTCCATACGGATATGGTGGTACAGAGAGTAAAAACCAAATGGCTGCCTGTGTTGAGAAAAGTAGGCCTATACAACAAACAAATACAATATTTAACTTTATAGAGACTTTGAATAATGGAGAAAGTAGCATGTGTAATCAAAATGGCGGCCACCATTATTAAAAGCAAACTGCACATCATTTCCGATTTGGTCATTTTGAATCTAGTTTGGGTCCCGTTTTCAAATGGACAGTGGAAGGTAAACAAAATAGCGGGGTTCATGACTGTTCCAATCTATTTCTGATTGACAGATTAAGTTTCAAATTAGAATTCGGCCCCTTCTTAAGTGGCAATTTAGAACGTCAACCTAAGTAGAATCCTCTGTATAATAACAATAATAGCTTCATTTATTAATGGTAGCCATGTCACCACGTAGATGATTTTCAATGGGCCGTCATAAACATATTACATTAAGAGCAATACATTAAAACATACGAAATTACAAAAAGAGGCATTTACAGGAGTAAATCAAAACAAAAATCAAATAAATAATAAATATTATCATTAAGAAAGGAGGTTTAGAGGCTCAGGGTAAAAACACCGACAAGGAGTAAGACCATCACTCAAAAGATATATTAAGAAAACAGAAACAATCAAATATAAACAGAGATATAGGGTTGTACCACAATGAAGTATGTAAAACAAACAATGCTGCAATGGAACACTTTTTTATAAAGAGACCCAGATTCATCAGCCACAGACATAGCCGTAGCCGCAATTTCTGTTAAATTATAACCGCAGCAGTGTTGCCAGGATTTTTCACAGGGAGCAAGGGGGGGGGGGGGCATTGTTTTTCAGTGGGGTAGGGGGGCAGGTACCTGTTTTTTAATGAATTACATGCGTCTACATTTTTTTCATGGGGCCACCGGGGGGCACCTGAAATGTGTGGGGCGGGGGGAGGTACGTGCCCCAGCCACCCCCTCCCCCACGGGGGCTACGCGGCTGAATATTAGTCACGGTGATCGTGTGCCACTTTGAAAGAATGGCAGCTCACACTTTCAAATAGTGAAACATCTTACCCACAGAGCCTTTCTGCTTAATACTGGAGTACGTTCCCAACGGAACGCTGCATGCGTTTCTTACACGTAAACGGGAAGCCTGGGGCAAGCAGCCACCCGAGATGAGGCGTGGGAAAGAAGCAGTCAGCCCACTACGTCTACTCACGTTCGCTTGCCAAGTCGCTAATGGGATGGATTATATATCATCTAAACATGTGAGTTTAAAAATTAAATGAGCCTAGAAGTCAGGGATGCAGAACAAATCAAAACAGAAAGTACAGAAAACCGGGAGTTAGGTTGTGATAGATGTCACCCGATTGTGAAACCCTGAATGGTCAATGCCGTTCGTATCCCACAGTTCACTTCCGCATGTAATGCCTACTCAAAATGGTATCGGAGCCTGTGCGTGTTTGGGTCAAGTTTTCTAAGCTCTCGTAATTTTTGGCTGCACAAGAAAAGCAGGTATCAGCAATGGCTCAAATAAGATGTGCTTTTAAACAGGAAAAAAAATCAAAAGCTTAGCAAAATTATCCGCAAAGCAAATGTTTGTGGGGATCAAGTCACATCACCATGCAGTATTCATTCTGCATGTTATTTATTCATACACTTGGTAACATCACTAAGTCTTGGACACTTTGTGTATACTTTGATAATAGTGTAGCATTATGAAACTACCTTCATTGTCACTCCACAAAACCTTAAAATCTAACACTTTTTAAAAACATCGTCCATGAGATGAGAGTCCAGTCACTTGTAATTATCAACTAAGTTGTATTTTGACAGGTTACTTTTTTCTGTACTGGTCATCATTTTTGTTTTTATGTCCTTTGTAAATGTTGCTTATCATGTCATTACTGAATGGAGTTCCCTGTTAATACAATGAAAGTGACATTAAAACTGAACACGTTTGTATCAACACTGTCCTTGTGGTCAAAGAGACACACGTGCAGTCCTTTAATTTCATTTTCATGTTGACAGGAATAATAGTCAAAATGCAAATTGTTAATTCAATTATGTAAACAAAAGTCAGTTTTCGTAAAATACAGTTGATCCATCGTGACCTTGCAGCACGGAACGTCCTGCTTGCTGAGGGATTCGTGTGCAAACTGTGTGATTTCGGTTTGGCGCGTGACGTCACCAAATCTAATGATGAATACAGCATGATATCAGGGGTGAGTAGCTCCAGGACATATTTGAATGGCTATGGTTATGGGTCTTGTCATTATTATTATATATTTCTGGCAATAACACCAGGGATTCATCATAAGTGAACTTTATCACTGTAGCTGTTAAGCCTGAGGAAACCTGTAGACAAGGGTGCTTGCTGTGAACCAGAAACACCGGGGTAATTCCCCATACTCTTTCACGATAAGTTTTCTGGGTTCTTTTACAATCTTGGTACATGAGACCTATTGTTTAATGCCCCATCCGAAGTAATTATGGTAAAGTATCTTATTCAAGGATACAAGTGCCGCGACCGGAATTAGAACCCACATTCTGCTGCCGACAACGCCTGAACTTGAGTCCGGTGAACTAGACCACTCGGCCAAGACAGTTGTGTTGATCCACTCTAGTGAAGTTTTTTTAATCCAAAACCGAGATAACAGATAGTCTGGTTCCCTGACCAAAGATTCTTTGACGACTCTTGTTAAAAATCTAAGGTCAGGCATCATCCAAAGCTAAACATAGATTATGACGCAACATATTCATTACTTGTCACCAACGGTGGACGATGTCATTGGACACAAAACGGAGCGCTGATGACGGGCCTTGTTTACTTCCAAAAAGCCTGGGATAATCCGTTTGCAAAAATGTTACAAATAATATATTCAATTATAGTGTTGAATTTGTTTGGGAAAAAAAGAAAAGAAAAATGATAATGGGATGTGTCTGCATTTTTTTTTGAATTTTTATCAACAAAAGAAATGTCCGACCATCAACGACACTGTCCGAATGTTGACGACAACGAGTTCGGAGCATTTCGGCATTTTTCGGTAAAAGAGGAATTCCTCCTTTTTGTCACGTGACATTTGGGTGATACCTGACCCTAAAATCGACAGAGAATAGTCGGAGAACCAGACTAGCTAACAGAGAGCAGACAACAGCGCCCTCTGCCAATCAACACGTAACGGATTTCGTTGTGTATTTCTTATTATTTTTAGGGCGCGGTTCCAGTTCGTTGGTTAGCCCTCGAGTGCCTCTTGAACGACAGATACACAACAAAGAGTGACGTATGGTCTTTCGGGGTTCTTTTATGGGAACTTGTCACCTTAGGTAAGACTGTTTATGTAGGCTTGCGATTCGCATAATTACTTAAAAATGTATTAATAAATAATAACTGTACAAGACAATGAAACGATTTTCATAATCCATCAACTAACCACAAATTTGGTTTAGACAACAAAAAACAATCTTTACCACAGATTGGTTCCCGGTCCCTACATCGTTTTTGTTCTGATTGTATGTAGGGACCAAAAGTGGGTAATGAAAATTAGCATATATCTGGCAGATTGCTGCTAACTAGAATTAGCCCTTCCCATGAAATATGCTAATTACATTCACGCATGCGTACATACACAATTGGTGAGCAAACGCCATAGAGTTTTGCACTAGGCAGACCATAGATATAGAATATAAAGACTAGATCGGACGCGCGTGCACGCGCATCATTGCATGTGCACAAAACGTTTTGGTTCATGATGGACGCAGTAAAAAGTCACGTGAAAAAGGCAACGCGCTAAAAAAACGTCTCATTTTAGTCAGATCACAGAAAGAGATAATTGAGCCAGTTCTGTGGTATGAGCGTAAAAAAAATGACGGGGACTATCCAAGACTGTCCTCCGGGGAACTGTTAAGGAAATAGCAGAACGGTAGACAGAGAAAGATGGACCAACCGTCGCTGAGTAGACTGGAATGAGCTTTTAAAACCCAGGCACTTGCAGTGCTTACAACAGTGTCAAACTGAGGCTAAAATGGTGCAGCGGTCTACTATGCAGTGCCCTATAAGAGACCCAAAGTCACGACAGTAAGTTGTAAGATTTAAGAGTCTTGTTTTCAAAACAGTTCAAGAAAACATTTATTCCATACTCTGTTAAATTCACAATATTTATAAAGATACGATATTCAATCAGTAGTACAAACCAACCAACCAACAAACAAACACATTTACAAACAAACAGCAACAATATCACAACAACAACAATAATCACAATATCACAAAAACAACAATAACTAAACGAAAACGGACAACGGAAAGAGGACAACACAGAGACGGTTAAAATAAGAGCTGGAAGAAAAAGAAAATACACACACAAAAGAACAATCAATTCCACATGCTCGGGAAAGCAAGAATGGAAAGCAGGTAATATGTTTTCTTTTTCAAGTGCTCGACTGGTGTGTATTTTAGTGGCATAAATCTGTGTTGAAAAGTGGGGGATGATTCTCGGAAAGTTTGGTATGAACTGCCAGTGTGAACAGAAAACATGCACGCCATTGTTTGCTTATAGGCAAAGCTAGGGTATGGTAAAAAGTGCGTAATATTTTAAAACAAGATATTTTCATCATTGTTTGCTTTCTTTTTATGAATTAGTGAAATAATAAGCACATTTTTTTACCACTTGGCAAAATCTTGGGGTGATCCTATGGGACATCTCCCCTCTCCAAAAAGTGTGTGTGTGTGTGGGGGGTATATATCCCCAATCCTCTCAATATTCTTGTTAAGACACCACAACACCCTGCTGTATAAATCTTGATACCCACGAGCAATAAACGACGAAAATTCTTTACCAAATGCAAAACTGATACAATTTCACACTCCTCACCGAAGAAGCGTTCGTCACGTTGCGAGCAGTGCGCGTTTAAATTTGTTGCCTTTTTCACGTGACTTATGGCAGCGCCCAGTCAGAACCTGCGTATTGTGCGCGCGTCCGATCTAGTCTTTATATTCTATATCTATGTGGCAGACGTGCAAACGCGTGTGCGTCGCGCAACCATCATCCCCATACAAAATGGCGCGATGCTCGCTATTTTTGCCAACCAGTAGTGTTAGTGTGCACGCGTGATGTGTAATTTACATATTTCATGCATGGGTCTATTACTATTATACACATATGGACTGGCAATGAGGACAATAGTGCACGTCTATGCACCCCGAGGGCCTGTGAGTGACCAGGAGAGGGTCCTATTTCCCGAGGCCGAAGGCCGAGGGAAATAGGACCGTCTTCTGGTCACTCACAGGCCCAAGGGGTGCATAGACGTGCACTATTGTCCGAATAATGCCGGTCCATATGTGTTTTATAACACACCTCAGTCTAAAATGTCATGTGAAAAAAAAACATTTTCAGGACGCACAGTTTTACAACGGTAAACTGTTATGAGCATTGTAAACCTTTTGAGGGCGCTGTTTACCAGTCAATAGTTTTTGGGTTTTTGAAACTATTTCCCGCTTTGCAAACTATTTCCCCCAAATGAAGCGCGTGCGGTGCGTTGACGCGCGTCAAGTTTACGGTGGTGCAGATTTCATGCAATAGGCTATATTAGTTCACCCCACGTGACCGTGTTTCAGCCAATCAAGATAAAGAACCAGTGAGAGGTGTGTTATAATATACACATATGGACTGGCAATGAGGACAATAGTGCACGTCTATGCACCCCGAGGGCCTGTGAGTGACCAGGAGAGGGTCCTATTTCCCGAGGCCGAAGGCCGAGGGAAATAGGACCGTCTTCTGGTCACTCACAGGCCCAAGGGGTGCATAGACGTGCACTATTGCCCGAATAATGCCGGTCCATATGTGTTTTATAACACACCTCAGTCTAAAATGTCATGTGAAAAAAAAAACATTTTCAGGACGCACAGTTTTACAACGGTAAACTGTTATGAGCATTGTAAACCTTTTGAGGGCGCTGTTTACCAGTCAATAGTTTTTGGGTTTTTGAAACTATTTCCCGCTTTGCAAACTATTTCCCCCAAATGAAGCGCGTGCGGTGCGTTGACGCGCGTCAAGTTCACGGTGGTGCAGATTTCATGCAATAGGCTATATTAGTTCACCCCACGTGACCGTGCTTCAGCCAATCAGGATAAAGAAGCAGGGAGAGGTGTGCTATAATATACACATATGGACTGGCAATGAGGGAAATAGTGCACGTCTATGCAACCCGAGGGCCTGTGCGTGACCAGGAGAGGGTCCTATTTCCCGAGGCCGAAGGCCGAGGGAAATAGGACCATCTCCTGGTCACTCACAGGCCCGAGGGGTGCATAGACGTGCACGATTTCCCGAATAATGCCAGTCCATATGTGTTTTATAACACACCTCAGTCAAAAATGTCGGTTAGAAGAGTAAATCGCGGTTTTGGCCGGAGATTCTTCTCGATCCACAGACGCCGTCGTCCTTTTGAGGGCGCTCTTTACCAGTCAATAGTTTTTGGGTTTTTGAAACTATTTCCCGCTTTGCAAACTATTTCCCCCAAATGTGTTATAAATTCTATTATAGCACACCTCTCCCTGGTTCTTTATCCTGATTGGCTGAAACACGGTCACGTGGGGTGAACTAATATAGCCTATTGCATGAAATCTGCACCACCGTGAACTTGACGCGCGTCAACGCACCGCACGCGCTTCATTTGGGGGAAATAGTTTGCAAAGCGGGAAATAGTTTCAAAAACCCAAAAACTATTGACTGGTAAAGAGCGCCCTCAAAAGGACGACGGCGTCTGTGGATCGAGAAGAATCTCCGGCCAAAACCGCGATTTACTCTTCTAACCGACATTTTTGACTGAGGTGTGTTATAAAACACATATGGACTGGCATTATTCGGGAAATCGTGCACGTCTATGCACCCCTCGGGCCTGTGAGTGACCAGGAGATGGACCTATTTCCCTCGGCCTTCGGCCTCGGGAAATAGGACCCTCTCCTGGTCACGCACAGGCCCTCGGGTTGCATAGACGTGCACTATTTCCCTCATTGCCAGTCCATATGTGTATAATAGGTCTACGTAATCCCATTATGCAATGCGGCCTTTACACAAAACATGACGGACACAGAATCTCAGAATCTCCCATCGTGCAGACGATGTTCTTATAAAAGTCAGCTTGAATGTCAATGTAGAATGTTGATATATATTTCCAGGTGAAGGGTTACGATACACACGTGTGCTAATGTCAAACAACAACATGTAGACGTCACGAGCATGGCCGACGTCATCTCTAAAACTAGACAATTATAACTTCACCTGCGCATTCGAGGGCCTATCAAAAGCGCCATATCGGTAGTAACTACCGGCCCCTATAACACAGTCAAAAGAGAATGCCGTAGGGACCGGGAACCAGTCTATCTTTACCATCTGAAGATAGTGCCCTCTTGTGGCAATATATTTGGGAATAACGAACAGCATGCCCGTCTTGAATTTAGTTGGATATTTATTTTTCGACGATACAAGATGCAACTTACCATTTTATGATTCTGATTGTAGGTGCACAGCCTTATCCAGGCATAAATACAGAAGATATAATCGAACGCTTAAAGAGCGGCACCAGACTACCGAGACCGATACACTGTGGAAAAAGTCTGTAAGTCTTCAGCGAATTTAAAGTAAACTTATCTCTTTTTGTGAGGTCAAAAAATAATGATAACCGACCGACCGACCGACCGACCGACCGACCGACCGACCGAACGACCGAACGAACGACCGAACGAGCGAGCAAGCTTTGGACGTTTGCAGACGTAAAACGAAAAAAAACCCCCGTTTTTATATAAAAAAAAAAGGAAATAAACTAACAAAGCTTTATAAACATATATTTTGTAAATCATTCTGTCAGTTATCACATTATGATGTCATGCTGGAATGGTAAACCCGAGTCACGGCCTACTTTTAGTTCACTGCAAACGCAACTCCACCTAATACTGAAAAATGATGTGGTAAGTAAATAATTAAGGACACTAGATTTTTCTTTTCACACCCCAATTAATATATATGTATATATATAGAAATAAGAAAAAATACCCATGTGTACATTTGTTTTTCTTTTTTATTCCATTCTCTTTGTAGGGGGTCATTGATATGTATGGATTCTACCCTTTCTTACGCATCTACCATTACTCAGCGGACAAGTGAGTACAAAACAAAAACAGAAAAAAACAAAGAACGTCTTGCCCAATAATGTTGATTAATTTTCGCCCCTTCTCTATTTGATTTAATACAGGGACATTATTTGTTTGTTTGTTGGGTTGTTGGGTTGTTTGCTCGTTTGTGTTGGCACCAGAAGAAAGCTGAGGCTTATACAAGACCTGGTCTCGTAAGTTAATAGATAGTAATAGTTTAGGAGTAACATTAATAACTAGACATTAAGCTGTTCTGGTTTTATTTTACTGTGAAAAATACAATCCATACCCTGAACTTGACCCTGTGCCTAAACTTGACCCTGTGAGGTAGATCAGGACCTTCCAATCTTTGATATACAGAAAAAGTTGTGGGTTTACAATGAGGCTCAGCGCATGGATTTCTCTCTATTTAGTGTAGTGCACCCTTAGGAGAGGTCAAGTGGTGATCCAGAAGATTCCACAGAAGAGTTTATGCGATATGGTTAAAGGGACACACCGGCTTACTGTTTACCTAATTTAGTGATGTGGAATAACAGACAATAATATTTAAATGGTTGTTGTAAAAAAAATCATCAAAATATCACGTAACTAACGAAAAATGTGTAAAAAACAAAACACGGTCAAAGGTCAGCTTATACGCTTTTCCAGCCGTTGCAACTGTCAAGTTTACGTGACAATGTTGCGCAATGTTGTAAATAGACTGGTGCTCTGTTAAAGTATGAATTATTACAACAGCGAGGCATGGGGATCCAGACTTCAAATCCATCCAGCACAAATTCACGTGTAAATAAAAAATACATAATCGTCGTTGTGGTGCTGTACTCTGATTATTCAGACATAGCACGCCTTGTTATGCTCTTCCAGCCCCCCCCCACCCTGTCAAATGTCAGTGATTCTGCCTCTTGTACAATTTTCAAATTCACGTGTAAATAAAACACAGACATAAACGGACAGTTTGTATTCTGTGTACGACAAACTGGCGAACTTACTTGCAATGGAGAACGTTTCTTCGACATCCAAGGATCGGTACAAAAAAACATCGCAAGGAAAAACCAGAAGGCGGTCCAACGAAAAGTAAAAAGTAAAAAAAACAAAAAAACACGATAAATCCAAAGGGAAATCCAGCATGTGCCAAGCGAGCCTCCCGCCTTCGCTGCAAACGGATTGCCTCTCTCCTGGCAGCTTTAGCGATGGCATTCTCCCGTTTTTCGGGCGATGACTTCAATGGCCGGCTGCAGCCACCGCCACTGGTTTTTTGTTGTTGCGGCGATTGGGGGTGGGGGTGGACATTATGCAGTTATCATAGAAGTAGATAGTTCAGCTGTATGGGATAAACCATGGAGGTAGAAATTAGTCTAATTTCTACCTCCATGGATAAACATTCCCCGTCGTCGTCCCGCCGCGCGGCCGTCTGTTGGCAAAAGGGTGTATCTCATACTTAAACTTTTTTTGAGATTTTTTGCTTTTAAGCAAATTTGAGGGCGCTCTTTCCAATTATTCAAGTTTTAATTCGAAGCGAATTATCGTTTAGACGACAGCATGTGCTATCTTTGGCATTTTTCCAAGTAATGGTATAGTTTGTCTGGCACAATGGCGTATGTTCTAGATACACCCTCTATAAATTTAAGTTAATAAGTGTATCTATTATTTACATAATGTTTGCCAAAAAATAGCGCTGGTCTTTTTTTAAATTGATTTATCAAAATAGTGTATGTCCGGATAGACCATTTTGCCAAAAAATTGTCTAAATAGAAAACACGTTCAGAGAAGCTAACTACCATTTTGCATTCATTTGCCAGGAAGTAACCTGGTCCGATTCCCTCGTGTTAATTTGCAAAATGGTGTAACTACAAGATACACCTTTTTTGTACACTAACTCAACTCATCTGGCAGAAAGACGTAACTTTTTTAAAATGATAATTACTGAAAAAATAAAATACATCAAATCTCAAGATTAACAACAATGAAACAAAGTATTTATCATGTGTCTTTGCTCTAAAATGTGGCACTATTTGAACAATGATTGGAAAAGTTACGAGAGTTTAAAAGTTTAGAATCAGTTTTCTCAACTTGCACTTTTTATAGATACACCCTTTTGCCAAAACAGGGCCGCGCGTGTGTGTAACGCAGGCAACACGTTACAATAGTCAGGGGATAATAGCTAGGGGTACAGACTAAAACAGTCGTAAAAAAACGTAATTGTTGGTCTGGCACCCTACCCCCCCCCCCCCACAAGCTCCTAAGCTTACGGCTAGACCGGCAAGCTGGGGAGTTCATGCCCCGCGGGGTTTGTCTCTCTGGCCCCACGAGACACGGCACCGGCTGTAGGGGATATGCCCCAAGGTTTACGTTCCGCTAGCTCCCACGCTGGTGCGCCGTAAAAGACACGCATCGGTTGCACGGACTCTCTGAATGCGAATATTACGTTCGATTTTTCATCATTATTTACAAATTGTATCAATAATCTGAATACACAGTCTTTTTTGTCAAATACTCATAAATAATTGTAAAAATAAAGATTTAAATTTGGTCCAGTAATTTACTTTTATACGGCTGGAAGTAAAACTAACTCAGATCACGTGATTTATCCAACCACTTTTTTGGTTCGGATAAATTGTTATTTGAAAAATGCTCGAAAACGGCAAAATTTGATGGTTTCTTTTATGAACCATTCTTCTCCATTCCTGGAAGACCTTTTAAGTCATATGTTAGCCTATTTTGTAGCCCAAATAGCCCAACGAAGCCGGTGTGCCCCTTTAAGAAAATGTGAATTTTTACCATCAGTTTTAAACTTTCTAATAGAGGGCGCTGTAACAAATGATGACGTCATACAACCTTTTTGAGAAAGCTATGGACACCTTTGTAAGTTACAAAATGGTGAAAAAATTATGAATTTAGCTACCTGTTGGACCAGAAAGAGAGGTAAAAATGGGGTCAAATTTTTATACAAAATGTCGCACGTCCAACAAGTTTCAAAATGGCAGAGAGATTATGACCAACACACGTGCTTCAGGAGATTAAAAAAAAACACCTTGATTCAACGTAATTTGATACCTGATGACGTCCACTGACGTAAATATGTTTTCCGTACTGAGTTTTTTCGTTACCTAGAATGTGGTATAACTTTTATCTCCATGCTATGAATTCAAACGAAAGCACTAAAATACAAACATTCTGCCCTTTGATATAGATTAACATTTACCGATAGAGGGCGCTATAGCATATGAGACGTCATTTTTTTTAGTTAATGAAAGCCACACTAACATCTGAGAACACATTATGAAGTTAAAAATGCTGAAGAAATAGCGCTACCCCAGTGCATAAATTTTGAAGTTTTTCACCAAAAACTTCTATATATGCTAGTACGACACGACAACCACCATTGTTTTAACGTTGGGATTTACGATTTACCGCTGTCTTACAAGTCTTAAAAGAACAATTGCTGCGGAGAAAAGTCACGTGTTAAGTCAATCAGAGTTTTAGCGGAAAGTATAATAATAACATTAATGAAAATCTTGACCTGACTGCGTCAGAACAGTTAATTATTGAAAAGTATAATACGGAGAAGTGTACATGTTTAATATAGCACTAGCTTTTACTTTGACATTTGTAAAGTTTTTTATACAGAATGGAATGAATGTGAGACAAAAATGAGGAAAAGTATCGAAATGATTAAGTAATTACAAGACTCTATAAATTGGAATGTAATTGTAAGGAACCCAAGTGCGCCCTCATTGTTGTCCAAATTGTTCGACCGATTTTGATGAAACTTGCTACAAAATGTTCATTTCACCAAGTTCTTCATGACGACGTCAACATTTTTTCAAAAAAGGGTCACTAGAGGGCGTTTTTTATGTATAAAGAGTGAGAGGCTGTTTTGCTCACCTAGGTGAAAGGACCATGTGTTTGATACCTACAGTGTTATTTAGGCCTAACTTCATTTGTAATTAAAGTAAATCTGTTTCACCATGCTGTTTTATTAAAGTCTTATTTAACATGTATTTTCCAATTTGTAATTTGGATCTTTATACTTCAAGACAGATATTTGGGTCTCTGTCTTTAGGTTCATCTTTATCTGTACTCTTGGAGTGTCCTTGGAAAGATTTTATGGCATTTTGGTATTATGAATCGATCACTTCATTAATGGGTTGGAAGTTATTTTGTTTACACTTGAATTTGAATTTTAGTGACGGATTGGTTCAGCATTAGTGCCTGACAATTACAAGATGTGTGTATTTTTATTGGCTTCCCAATCCCGTATTTATGGCCCTAAGTACTCTTTGTGACCGGGTGTTTCTCTTTCAAGTGTAACTGTTTAATAGGCAAATATTTAATCAGTCATCATGTTTATTCCCGTATAAGGATGTAAGTTGGTAGTGTATATTCCGCTGTGTTCTCATGTGTACGAGACAGCTTGCTTTAGCTTTCAGTTTAATGTAGGATGCAAAGTGAGTGATTGATACTTTTTAGCTTTAGCCATATCGTCATCCATTATAGTTTTATGCTCCAGCTCTTCTGATTTTGACCTGAAGTTTGACTTTGTAATAAGTTGATCTTTCACTGTTTGGTTCCGCTGCTCTAGGCCCGAATATTATTGTCGCACAATGTATGTTTATAAAGATCATTGTCATTGTTTCTAAACTGAATTTCAGGTTGCTATAGATTTGTCAAGTGCCTTTCCACGATATAGTGTATACCATGCAGTTTTATTTTAGGGACAAGTGTTTCCCACGATTATGATGTAGCCTTTGTGCGACCTCAAATTGGTGCATTTGCTACATTGTGTCAAATTGATGTTTGTGAATCCAAGTAATTTGTACTATATTATGTATTATGCCTATGTGGATGATCACTTCCAACCTGTTGCTTTTAGGTTGGATACGGACAAGTAGTTTTAAGGCAATAACGGGCCAATGTTGTGTAATAAAGTCATACTAACAGACCGATTGCGCAACCCGCGTCGCGTGACCTATTGTGGGTTATTAAAATAATGTAAACAAACACTACGTCCTCCATGGGAGAGTGCGGTACGGTTCATGATAATTGTTGCATTTGTTTATTCGATCGAAGATTTTCTTTCTCCTGTGAAAAATACTTCAGAGTTTGTACCAGAGACCTTCGAATGGTTGAATAAAGCCAGTAAGGACAGTTCCTGCAAGTCTTGGAAATTGTACAAGTAGCGTATAAAAATATTATTTGGACGATGTCTACTAGTGCACGACGGAACTTTTGGGCCAGACGATCGCGATCACACACTTTTCAACACAAGAAGTTCCAAGATTTGAACTAAATCATCCAAAGAAATTGCTTATCAAGACTGTGTGATGCCATTGCCTGTTTGAAATTTCGCAAGGCTAGGTGTAAATGCTAACTTTTCCAACGTTATTTACCTGTTTTTTACTACGCATACATTACAAACAAAATAACAGGCGGTGGCTACATATAGTCGTCCGACGCCGGTAGTGCATAACTAAAAAAACCACCTCTTTTGTATAGACTACTGGTAGTTTATGAAACAGTAATGTGATTAATATTGTCATAACATACTACTTTAGTAAAAGGGCTTAGTAACTGTGTTATTATTATCAAAAGCCGACTTTTGGTGTGACTGTCGGTCATGGCATGTATTTGCACGTAGTTGCCATAAGCTCAGATAGCGTAGTATCCACAATAGGTCGCGTGATGACATGTAAACATTGGTCGCTCAATCGGTCTATTGTGTCTTGAAAATTTGTGTAGTACGGTTGCGTGCAGCATGCCACGTTTTGACCCTTGACCTTCGCATTGTACTTCTACTTAGTAAAAAATAGTTGCATTTTAATCTACTGTGGCTGTACAGTGCTGTTGTAATTTTTGAGAAGTCCATAAGAAGTCGTTGTGTATGTTATGTTTGTGGTGAATGCTTATCCTTAGAGGAGCGACTTCCTTCCCATGTCTCTACATAATCATATTATGCACATGTGCCCTCATCTCAGGTCTTTGCATCTTAGATAATATTATAAATAAGTAGGCTTTTTCAGTTATTCCTTAAAAGTGTTCACCTCGAGGGAACGAAATGATTTCGAGAGAGCAACAAATATTTCGAAGGAAGAAATGTTATTTCGGGTGAACAAACTATATTTCGAGGGAACGAAATAATGTATTTTTTCACCTTTTCAATGTTTTCTACCTGTCTTTTTAGGGGATCCGTAACATACGGAGCCCCTAAGGGGACAAGTGAGAAAACAATTTTGGACTGTTGAAATAATTCGTCACTTCGAAATCATTTCGTCCCCTCGAATCATTTCTTCCCCTCGAATTATTATTTCGTTCCCTCGAAATCGTTCATCAGCTACGGGGCCCCTGACATGACATTTCTTTTTAACAGAAATATTATGACGTAGCTTAAATAAAGCTAAATCGGGACTTTTCAGCAAAACGAAAGAGGCCCCGTAGCTGATGAATAATTTCGTGAAAACGGAAAAAGTCTCGATGGGACGGATTAATATTTCGAGGGAATGAAATAACTCTGAAGTTTTTTTTCACCCGTCCATTAATTTTGTTTTCAACTGTCCCCTTAGGGGCTCCGTTGAAACGAGCTAACAACCTGTCAATAAAATTGAAATTTAAAAGACTTAATCTAATCAGATTTAATCAGAGTTTCCTCCAGAGCGGGATAATAAGGAAGACCCGCATCTTCATGTGATCATTAAAATGATTGTTTTCTTGTCTAACAAACCGAACTAATTGGAAAAAGTTTATAAAGCCTTATTATTTTGTATTAAATGAATCTGTAGATGCAATTAGCAGCGCAATGAAGTCGTTGTAATCAATAACACCAACAAATCAACCATCCTAATCAATCATCCCTTGATTTAAATGAGCTTTTGGATCTGACACTCCAGTGACAAACAAGTAGGCAGGTGGTTGCTATGGAGATCGGTGCATGCATTGAAAATGTTTAATACTTATGTTGTGAATAATAATAAAGTTTGTGGAGGGAAGTGTTGATGTCTTTTCTCCACGAACAGATACTACGAAGGTACAGCTCTTATATCCCATGAGTTGCGTGCTATAGCGTGCATTATTGATCGAGTCGTCGTGATTTGATCTTCTTGTTGGGCTGTGATTTGGCGTGGTTAGCCGCGTCCAGAGCACTTTCTGAGTGTAGTCAACGAAAGGCTTTTCCGGAGTTCATTGTCTCATGAAGTATACAATCAACCTAAGACAAGACATCGATTAGTGGCATGTCATTTCCCCGACAGGATTCTCATTCAGTTCTCATCACTTGGACGAGCGTGTCAGTGAATAATGTTTTCTTCTAACTTGGTACTCATGCTCAGTATATAAAAAAGAAAACTACGTTAACGTGTTGTTTCTACACTGCTGTCATTTTATAACTTCTGACTGGAAATGTTGATCTTCCCGCAAAACATTGTTATTCTGAAGCAGATGCCGATTGAAATTTATATCGTTTAGAACACCCGGTATTGGAGAATTTTCAACGTTGTAATCGAAATCAACTTTATATTGAACACTTTGCAACGTTATATCGAAAACAAACCCAATTATATCAGGCTCTGAGATGGCGGATTTAAACGCAACTACTGTGGATCCGTCGTCAGATTTATACGTTGATAAATTAGAAGTTACACGATGGGCAGTGTTTTCATTATGGCTCGTGATTTTAGTCACAGGCGTTCCGGGCAATCTCATGATTGTTGCCGTTTATTGGGCAAGTGGGATAAAGACCAGTACCCACATGTTCATTGGTTCCCTAGCGGTAGCCGACCTCCTAATGTGTTTGTTAAAGTTTGCGGACGCGATAGCAATCGTATCTGTATCTCATTATTTAGCATACGACCGTGAAAGTCTAGTGTACTTCTTAAGTGTTGGGCTGTTGTACTCATCTTCATTGTTAACAACGGCGATCGCAGTCGACCGGTTTGACGCCGTATGTCGTGCCTTACGGCGCACGATGACACTTCGACGAGCGAAAATAGTCTCCGCTGTGTGCTTCATTGTCGGTTTTATTGGGCTTATTCCGGAGCTGGTTCTTAAAATACAAACCGACCACTACGGAAAAGTAGACACTTTCGACCAATCGATCGTGAAGGTAATACCACTTTCAATTTACATCATTTCGCTTATAATCGTCACTGTTTTGTACTCTTGTATTTTTGTGTTTTTACGCAAACGAGGAAAAGTTGAGTCACGTGATGTACATCATGGAGTCGGTTTAAGCATAGCTGGTGCATCGTTTGAGGGTGGCGAAGAACGCGCTGCGTCTATCGCAGAAAACAATGTGTCAGACGCACATGACCCGGGGAAGTTGATGACCGCCATACGGTTGCCCGACGTCGCTGGAGCGCCACTCTTATCAGCGGACAACTCCCAGCAATCGCAACAAGCTCATGGCATCGCTTCCATCAGTGGACAAAACCCCAGGACTGACCGGCGTAAACATCGTCGCCATCATGGGAAAAACCAATCTCGCATAACCAGAATGTTGTTCATCACAACGTTTTTGTTTTTCATCTTGTGGTTTCCAATTGTTTACCTGAAAGTCTATGCCCTTGGAACACTGTTCACTGATTTTCAGAAGTCCCACCACCACGCTAACTTAGTGTCTGCCTTATTGGTTCTAAGGGACATTGCCTTTCTCAACAGTGTCATTAATGTGTTTATATATGGCGTAGCGAACAGACGCTTTCTACTCCAATCTAAACTTGTGGTTAAAAACATCAGAACGAGGTTTGGATGAAACCTCACAGACCCAAAGATGCTAAAAAGAACGCGAACAAGATTAGGCCTACAATAAAAAACGTTGACAATGTAAAGTATTTAAACGTATTTACTTATTGGTAGACTGACTGTGAATGTTTCCATTCTTTGCAAGATATTTGTAATAAAACCAACCTGTAAAAATGTCAACTCATTTCGTTTTTTTTTTTTCGTTTGCGAGAATACGGTAAATGCATTCAGCATTTTTTGAACGCATTCCTAATTTTTGAACGAAAACTGATTTTGGATCTTATTTAATTCATAACGATACCACTTCAGACCATCATTATACCACTTTCTACCATCATTATCTTTATACCATGTAAGTTTTGTGTAAATCTGTGAACATTTATAGTTTTTTCTTAGTGTTGAGCTCGGGCTTTACTGCATGCTTAGCCTTTTTCAGAGATCGCATTATTGACCCTATTCACCTGACGTCATCACCGACGATCAATCTTGGCAGAGCCGTTTTGGGAGCTGGGTTCCGGTGTGTTTGGCCGCGTCCAACCAAGCGACTTCGACGAAGGCTATGGTCATTTACAGTGACAAATGAGGTTGTTCATTGGCCAATCCTGTGCGCCGCGCGTACAAATCTCTGTGTTTCCATTGTTACATCGTCGATTTACCTCTAAGATGGCGGCGTGATGACGTCAATGCATAAGGTCTATATGCGTATTTTAGGTACGCGCACAACGCTCCCGGTATGCTGAAGTTTGAAATTACATCAGCAATAGACCTTATGCATTGACGTCATCACGCCGCCATCTTAGAGGTAAATCGAAGATGTAACAATGGAAACGCAGAGATTTGTACGCGCGGCGCACAGGATTGGCCAATGAACAACCTCATTTTGACCTCTAGACGAGGGCGCCCTACTCAAATGACGTCATGTGCATAAGGTCTATACTGTTAAGACTTGTGAACATTGGTTGTACTCGCACTACCGATCCAGTAAGTCCCGCCCACCATAGTGACTATCAACCAACGGCGTTTAAGTGGGTAGCGTACGGCAAATGCACCTTGCTCCGCCTAGTGCCGCGCCCACAAACAAACGACACTACACAGCAATCGAAAATGGTGGAAACTTGTTCATTATTATCTAGTAAAGTAAACGTGGCGGCTCGCACATGTAATTGTGATTGGTCAATGCATTATAAGGGGCAGAACTTAACGAAGCAGTGTATTTATAACGGTATCAAAAGTTCACGATTACAAATAATTTAAAGCATTTTCAAATTGGGTAATTGCAATGTATTTAGTGTTTTTAAAACGATATGCCTACCACTCTTATTCTATAACAAAAAGACAAAAACAACAACCATAACTACGTTTTATTATAATATATGTACATGTACCTGTAAATTCTGTAACAATTTTCACTGAATTATGTAAACACTGTTATATCCACTGCAAAAGATTGTACTTTCAAAATGTATAGGCTAATTTTAATTTTTTTCAATTTTTCCCCATACATTTTCCGATAACACAACTGCCATAAAAAGATAGACTTTGACCATGAACTGCACTATATTTACACTCTTCTAGAAGGACGTGGAAAAATACTGGTTACTACAATATGCAAATGATGTAAACAACCCCAGGTTAACAGGCTAGGGTTATCTATCTGATGATTTCTAATTCATAAACCTTGTCCAGTTGTGCTCAGTTCACAATAGTCATCCACGCGTGAGTGTGTGTTTTCTTGAGAAAGATCAAAACTTCACGAACGGTATTCAAGCAGTTTTCACGGCAGCTCCAAGGCAATACTTATTTAATTATTCCTGATAGATTCTGTTTAACAACAATTTTAACAACATTCTTGAACACGAGTAGGAGTGTGTGGTTTGGGACAGCGAAACTTAGCGATCGTTGTTTCGTCTAAATATTTTCACAAATTTCCATCTACTGCTTCTGAAAGATTTCTCCCCCTTGATATTTTGAAGGTAAGAATTATTTTATATCTTAATCTGAACAATCTTTTGTAAAACAGTACGGCACTTATAGGCGATGTGATTCTACCTAAAGTGATACACGCATTTGTCCTTGTTTTGACAAATTTAGATGAACAAGCAATGGTAGCCATTTTGAAGATTTTGAAAATTGCTTGTTCAGCAATTATTGCTTGTTATTCAGAGAATGTCAATTAAAACGGTCTGCAGTTTGCAGTTGGTGGACGTCGCAGCATTATAATCAATAAAAATGCGAAGTTAATAACAGTACTTTAACAATCCAATTTTTACGGGTTATTTTTAGATTTCTCTGTATCCCAACTCTCATCAACATTCTACCAGATGATCCATTCTTAAGGGTAACGGACGTTCCTTTGTTGGGAATTGAACTCACAACCTCCCTAGTTTAACAACAGATGTCTTAACTCGACCATTCGCAGAGTGTCAATCGAGTGACGTCAGGGGGCAGCCGAGGGCAAAGAATTTTTTTCGGGGAGGCAGGGAATATCAATAATTTGGTGGGTGGCCTTGAACGTATATTCATTTCTGAGCATGCACTGCCTATTCTATGGTGGCCCTGAAGGGACATCGCACATCGCATACGTGTGCGCACACGTATGCAATGTCGTGAAACAATTCGCGAATGTGTGCGCACACGTATGCAATGTCGTGAACCAAATCGCGAATATATGCGCACACGTATGCAATGTCGCGAAACAAATCGCGAATGTGTGCGCACACGTATGCAATGTCGTGAACCAAATCGCGAATATGTGCGCACTCGTCTGCGAATATATTCGCGATGTCGTGAATTTTATTGCATACCATTGTCGCATACCTTTGAATAAAATGTCTATTGATCTGGGGGGTTGAAGCACCAAGTCTGGAATCAAGACGTACAGGCATATACACAATGTACCTGCCTGGTACCCAAGCTCCTGCATTGAATGTCTTTGGTATACAAATGGGACCAGGGCCACTTGCATACTCCCTAGTTCACTAACACATTGTCCGCAACTATGACATCACCCCAAAGGTATGCGACAATGGTATGCAATAAAATTCACGACATCGCGAATATATTCGCAGACGAGTGCGCACATATTCGCGAATTGGTTCACGACATTGCATACCGTGTGCGCACACATTCGCGATTTGTTTCACGACATTGCATACGTGTGCGCACACATTCGCGATTTAGTTCACGACATTGCATACGTGTGCGCACATATTCGCAATTTATTCTACGACATTGCATACGTGTGCGCACATATTCGCGATTTGTTTCACGACATCGCATACGTGTGCGCACATATTTGCGATTTGTTTCACGACATCGCATACGTATGCGCACACGTTTGCGATGTGCGATGTCCCTTCAGGGCCACCATACTATTCACAACGCTCACAAACAGAAAAGCCAATACAAACTCCGATCTTTCCATTTCTTATGATGGGGTGGCATAAAGTTCATAGACTGTTATGAATAAAAACAGTATTTTTGCCTTAGTTTTTTACAGTAGCCATACAACCAAGCTGTGAATATCAAAATGTCACCCGCTTATTTTTTATCGAAAACAACGAACATGCTGTTTATGATTATTTTGTCCGCGTATTTCGTATTCCACACATGGAATATTGAGCTAGGATTTTCAAGTGCTATTTCAGTAGATTTTTGACAGTATTTCAGACGGGCAGATTTTCGCTGGAGGATGATTGACGTCGGTATGACTTTTAGAATCAAGATGGAACTATTCAGGGTCACTAGCAACAATTATCACCATGACTTGTAAAATTGCAAATCACTACAGCTCGACCACCGAGCTCTACACCCCCTCCATTGGCAAATAGCCAACGGCAATCCTACGGAATACACAAAGTCAATGGCATCAGTAATGCTTATCAAACCCTCAACATTGCCTCTTCCACTTGAACAAAAAAATGTTAAAGTACAAGATGTGATAACTGATGGAAATTTCCGTTTTACGGCGCTGCAATCTGTGATTTGTGTTTTGAATTATTTAGATAGCTTACACGACTGATAAATATTTGCATAAAGGGTACCACAAATGTCATGTTTACAGCGCAATCTTTGTTTAGTCGTGGCTCCGTGTCTTTTCAGAGATTGAGTTGAAGGAGTACAAGCCATACAAGATCTTTGAAAACGCAGCACGGTAAACCTAATAAACCTCAAGTGAAAAAGTCCCAGTGGAATGAATAAATTAAATTGTCGACAACGACTTCACCAAGCGTTTGGGAAAGGCCAATTTTCCGAACCATCACCTTTTCCCAGTAGATTATCAAAATTATGTGATTAAGCTCAAGAATTATACAACACCCCTCTCCATCATGCTTCAAAACCTGTTATTAGCTGTTCCGACCTTCAGTCGGAATAGCTATTGTTTCTGTCGGGATTTTTTTTTTTTGGCTATTATTCTTTCTTTCCACAATCCCCATTGACTTAACCCCATGACTTTTCTGCGCAGCATAATTCATTTTTAGGAAACAAAACACCAGACAAATCTTATACCATATGAAAGCTTAAGCCTTGACTTAGTTAATTATTAGTTAATTAACTAAGTTACAGCGACATAAATATTTAATTAGCCAATCTTGTGGCCACCATATCTTAGGAAGTATATATCCGATATTCATTTTGTTTCCAGTTTTCGACTTGTTCGCTATTGTAGATGTGCTTTTTGGATCAGTTTTTTATGTCACGTCATCATGACGTCATTTATAGCACATTTGTATTTGTGTGCAAAGCATATTGAACACTTTTCTAAACTTGATCGAGTCCTAATCCCTTCTCCGTCTGCTGCTGCTGCGTTTTGTATACGCTCGACATACATTTTGTGCACTTTATTACAGTTGCAGACTTACACAAGTCTATTTGTGTGCTCCTTGCATGTGGTGGCGTATCCGTCCACTGTGACGAGATCGACCGTGCACAAGTGCATAACGTTGTGGGGAGGTATTGGACGGTTTTACGGTGCCATTTTTGTGGAGACCTGGTGGTATGTCAAGGTGTGTGGTATTAATGGACGGCAAGTCCGTTGTGTTTCACAACTGGTTACTCCATGAAATCGGGAAAAACTATCTTATCATGGACGATAGTTCCTTCCTACATGGCCTAACTTGTTTTATTCATTATACCGAATGTAAAATAATAAGGCTCAGAACGGGATACACGACAAGCAATCAGACTTGGCATCAGAGCATTATCCGTCCACTGTGACGAGATCTACCGTGCACAAGTGCATAACGTTGTGGGGAGGTATTGGACAGTTTTACGGGGACATTTCTGTGGAGACCTGGTGGTATGTAAAGCTGTGTGGTATTAATGGACGTCAAGTCCGTTGTGTTTCATAACTGGTTACTCCATGAAATCGGGAAGAACTTTCTTATCATGGACGATAGTTCCTTCCTGCATGGCCTAACTTGTTTTAGTCATTATACAAAATGTAAAATAACAAGGCTCAGAACGGGATACACGACAAGCAATCAGACTTGGCATCAAAGAGTGGATTCAGTGGAACGTCCTGTCGCAGTATGTAGATATATGACTCTCTTTCACACCTGCTTTTTAAATCAACACTTGACAATATTAATTAAAAGCTTGGTTTTTAAATTATCAAACCTCATATATCTGTAGTTAGATAGTGTTATAACTTATATTTCCCCCTGGAAAAGTTCCCAGAGGCGTACCAAGTACCAAGTAAAAGTATGTACGTTGAATCATTGGGGAAGGAGATGGTTGAATCATGTAGAATCAAGATTGAGTTTAGAAAAAGTAATTTGTCATTCGTTAAACCATAGATCAACTGAGCAAGAACAACGTTGTTGTTTATTTTCAACACATACTTCAACATTCTACTCTGCCGATATTTTTTCTTGAACATTTGTCATCTGCCCTGGAGAGACACAGAAGACCTAAATATTGACAACAATTTTCTCTCAATTTTTGTTCTTTCAATACAATATTTTAGTGAACGTTATAATATTTTGAGTGAAGTGTTTCATCCCCTCGCAAGAATATTTTGATCCTGCAAAATCATTTCGTCCTTCGGGACAATATCTCAGAGAATGAAATATTATTTTGTTCACTCAGAATTATTTTGTTTCTTTCAAACAGTTACTCTGAGGGAGCGAAATAGATTTCCATGTGAAATGTTATTTCGCACTCTTAAAATAATTTGATCATCAATACAATATTTCAGGGAACAAAATAGTATTTCTAGTGAAGTACTATTCCGTTCCCTCAAAATATTAGTTTGTTCCCTCAAAAGTATTTCGTCCTTCGAAACAATATTTTAGGGGACGAAATAGTATTTCGAGTGAAGTACTCCGTTCCCTCAAAAAATATATCAATTCGTTCACTCACGATCATTTCGTTCCTCCAAAACAATATTTTAGGGAATAAAATAACATTTTGAGTGAAACAATACTCCGTTCCCTCAAGATATTAATTCGTTCACTCAAAGTCATTTTATTTCTTCAAAACAATATTTCAGGGAATGAGACGGTATTTTGAGAGAAGCAATATTCCGTTTCCTCAAAATATTAGTTTGTTCTCTCAAAATGATTTCGTCCTTCGAAACAATATTTCAGGGAACGAAATCCGAGTAAAGTATTATTCTGTTCCCTCAAAGTGTTAATTCGTTCAGTCAAAATCTTTTCGTTCCTTCAAATCAGTATTTCAGAGAATAAAATAGTATTTTGAGCGAGACAATATTCCGTTTCCTCAAAATATTAGTTTGTTCCCTCAAAACCATTTCCTCCTTCGAAACAATATTTCAGGGAGCGAAACAGTTTTTCGAGTGAAGTATTTTTATGTGCCTTAGACCATGTGTGGCATTTTCTTTACACCTATGACCCCAACTTGACCACTCCTTCCGGTCCAAACAGGAAGTTCAAAAGTTTCAAAAATCATATCTCCAGAACTAAACTTCATAAAGTCGTAATCTTTATGTTGTTTTGTAGCTTACATCATATGTGACATTTGAATTAAAGGGGTGACCCCACTTTGACCTTTACTTCCGGTCCAAACAGGAATCTCAAAATTTCAGAAAAATAATATCTCATGTGGCAAATGTCGTGGAGTCATAGTCTTTGTTCTATTTGTAGCTTACATCATATGTGACATTTGATTATTAGGCATGACACCACTTTTACCCTTACTTCCGGTTCAAACAGGAAGCTCGGAATTAAAAAAGAAATTCCTGTGCCAAATGTCGTACACTCATAACCTTTGTACCATTTGTACCTTAGACGACATGTGACATTAAGTTAACAGGCATGACCCACTTTGACCTTTACTGCCGGTCGAAATAAGAAGCTCTAAATAAATACAAAAATGATAATACCTCCTGACCCAATTGTCATACTGTCATAATCTGTTTAACGAGTGGGTACATTTTAAAGGTCTGAAATAATTAATCAAACTTCAAAAACTTCTAGTTTATACAGCTTTTCTCTAAAGATATTGATACATGTTATGTTGCACACTCACCCAATAGACCGATTACGCTCTCCAAGTCACATACCTGTGGGTGTTAAACGTCAACAAACACGGCGTCCCCCATAGGAAAGTGATCACACACTTTCAATACAAGAAATTCACAATATTGAAGCTGAAATCATCCAAAGAAAAAGTTTTCCAAAGCTGTGCGATTCTTTTGTCTATTTGAAATTCCGCAAGGCTAAGTATACATGCTCATTTTAAATGAGCATTCAAAATAAACCTCTTTTGTAGTGGAATACCGGTAATTTATGAAACAGTTATTTCATTGAAATCAATGTCACAATATACAACTTTAATAAAAGGGCTTAGTAACTGTGTTTTTATTACCAAGAGCCGACTGTTGGTGTGACTCTGTTGGTCAAGGCATGTATTTACACGTAGTTTGCCATCAGCTTAGATGATGTTAACCCACTACAAGTCACGTGATGACATGTAAACATTGGTCGCGCAGTCGGTCCATTCGCCATTTGGTCGGAATCCCCGTGTGCAGTGCGCTCCGGGTTGGGACTCCTTCCGCCTGTTCAAAATTACTGCCAGAGCTCAAGCCTCCAGAGCCTAAGCCGAAGCCGTGGTTACAAAAAGGGCCTTCTTATACATATATTGACCGCTTCGAGTTGTTCCCCGCAGTAGGAATATCGGCGACGCGTCAAAACGCAAATATTTACGTCAATATAGAGGTGATACCAGACTATTATTGCATACCAATTTAAATTTCACACATTATTTAATTACACAGGTTGTTACACAGCCTATCAAAATCAGTGCTTGAAGTCATACAGTCAGGGTACCAGGGTATCCAATCACTTAGTACATTGGTTGATCGGCTGTCGTTGAATAATAGTTCATTTAGTCGATGTACAACTTACAGTAGTACAAATACACAACACTACGTGACACGCTTTCGGCCACGGATGAAATTAACCAAAGAGGTGTTATAATAAAAATTGCACTGTGAGAAAAGTTCTTCACACACCTCAATTCCTTAATATAAACTCGTGTTGAAAAGGGTCGATCGGACGAGGCCGCTACCAGAAGCATGACAGTGTCGCTTATCAAGCATTTTTACTTATATTAAGAAACTTCGACTCTGGACAACCACGCAACTATACAAATCAACAAATAAAACAGTTAGAATTAGTCGCACATGTTTGTCCAGAACGTGGCGTGGAAAAGAAACTGCCATTATGGTTTGAGTTTACGGAGCATTGTGTAAGCACATTGGCATTTTGCACGGATTTAATGCAAGGTTAGTATGGATCCCCTAAAAGGACGATCAAAACAATTTAAAGTGGGGCTCTAACGTTTTTTAAGAATAGACTTCCACCACATATCTTATAGCTGAAGTCCTAAGGATTAAAAAAATGTATAATACGAGTCCCTAGCCACATCATGAAAAGAGAAAAAAACATTTTTCTCCCAAACACTCGCAGCAGAAAATCAGAAAAACGCAAGGTCACGCAAACCACGTGACAAACGACTCATGACGTCACTTTATCCCCAGTTGTTTTTGTGTTCATTGCTTGTGTATGGAAGTTACCCCAGTATGCCCAAGAAACTCAAAATTTAAAAACAAAACGGCAGTGAATTTGACTTTTTAACTTACAAGTCAACACACACATAACCAGGGAGCGATTTAAAAAAAATTATTTCAAGGAATTTGGGGGTTTTGTTTATTTTAAGCCAAATTTTGAAAGAGTGCATTTTTGGACGGTATTTTCCAGTGCTAAATAATTTTTTCAAATATAAAAAAATATTAATCGCTATCTATGATGTCTACTTAGTCACAATAATGTAATAACTTGTTTTGTAAAAGCTTGTTAGAGCCCCACTTTAATGAACACAAAAATAACAGTTCTTCATGATTTCGTACGCTCGAAATCATTGCGTTAGCTCAAAATAAATCTTCGAAACGCACTTCATTTCGAACGCATGAAATAATTTGTTTCGAGCGCACGAAATGAAGACCTCAATTAGTTCTGTGTTCATTCATTCTATTTCATCATGTGCCTTTAAAGGCTCCATAGGCTAGATACTAATTTTTTTTTTTCAACTCTTGGAAATAAGTGCTTCATAAAACTGAATCTGACCTAATCGCCAGGCTCTTTAACCGAGCCCATTGTCATAAAGGGTCGTGAAATGTAGGGTTTGCTACGGAACTTTCAGAGCTGCAACCAAGCTCTAGATTTACATGAAATTAAGAGAAAACTCGAATACTTTCGAAGGATAGTTTGTTTATTTACACAATACTCAAAGTCTACTCACAGGTAGAACCAGTCATTCCACGCCGTGTGACGTCAGAAACATGCGTACAGAGGCGGTAGATGGAAATCTGAAGTGCGGGAGGCCCACGAGCTATCGGAGGCAGGTTATTTGACATGAACAAGGAGTTGAATCGACGTTTCATTTGATTGATCCAATGGTCTTCAGAAATATGAAATATCGCGTTTTTAATTAAACAGAAATAGGCTTGTAAACTGTTGAAACTAATGCGCGGGGGGGGGGTAAAAAACAAAATTGATCTCCTTCAAAGATGTTTCTTTAATTATCCTTTGCGTATTTTTGTTCTCAAAGAAAAATGGAAATGACATTATTACTAACGTCAGTTTTCATCACCATCATCCACAACGGTGCATTAGCTTCCACTTCAATATCAACCGTCGGCGATGGCGCCACTGCGTCAGACAATACGCAGGCGCTTTACCCGAGATATCCAGCCTGTAGTAGAGGGCAAGAGTTTGCCGTCCAAGTACAAGATAACGAACGTGTTGAAGGAAGGCGGTACTTTGAACGACAGCGGTCAGATGGCAGAATAAGGTAACATTTCAGTCATTGAGTATTTTTCAAAACACCCTTCTATAAGTTCGATTTTGTGCAAATCTTCGTTTTCACGACTGACACAGGTTCTATTTACCATTGTAATGCACGGTGTGCACCATACTCAATTATAACACACCTCTCCCTGGTTCTTTATCCTGATTGGCTGAAACACGGTCACGTGGGGTGAACTAATATAGCCTATTGCATGAAATCTGCACCACCGTGAACTTGACGCGCGTCAACGCACCGCACGCGCTTCATTTGGGGGAAATAGTTTGCAAAGCGGGAAATAGTTTCAAAAACCCAAAAACTATTGACTGGTAAAGAGCGCCCTCAAAAGGACGACGGCGTCTGTGGATCGAGAAGAATCTCCGGCCAAAACCGCGATTTACTCTTCTAACCGACATTTTTGACTGAGGTGTGTTATAAAACACATATGGACTGGCATTATTCGGGAAATCGTGCACGTCTATGCACCCCTCGGGCCTGTGAGTGACCAGGAGATGGTCCTATTTCCCTCGGCCTTCGGCCTCGGGAAATAGGACCCTCTCCTGGTCACGCACAGGCCCTCGGGTTGCATAGACGTGCACTATTTCCCTCATTGCCAGTCCATATGTGTATAATAATGATCAAAACCAGTCTCGTACCCAGGGGTGATCGATCTCGCCACGCAATTTTTCCCATTGTGCCTTGCTCGAACTCCTGGAACTGGTTATTAAGATGTGTCAGCATATGGCACATTTTTTTTAATTAGGCCTGTGGCTGATCCACTCTAGGTTCGTGCTCAAGTATGGTAACCCTGCAAAAGAGGCGTCAAGTCAAAGAGCAACCAACCTTACCACCATGGGCAGCGCGTTGTATCAATACCTATCGTCCATAGAGCTATTGACTAGAGCGCTAGCATTGTTCGTACGTTGAAGCCGCCTGGGCGCATCTATGTTTGTGGAAAACTTGAAATCTTGTACGGCTGGGTTACGGCTATTTGCATACCACTGCTTCATTCCTTTTCTGTGCGTTATGGAATCACTTATACCAGAAATAAAACGCACAGTCAGTTAATGCGCGTGATTTAACCTCAGCGCAATCGTATCTAGTCCTGCATGCGTTCGTGTTGTACGTCTCGTGCGCGTTTGAACATGTGTGCCGTGGCAATTTTTTTGGATTCCTTGCATCGCTTAATTTTCTGCAGTGAAGGGAAGAACTTTGCACCATTTACTCAAAGATTGAAGTAAGTAGGCCCTTTTAATAAAATAGACATTTAGCCTACTGGCTAAGACTCACGATATACATTTATTTATATTCTTTTCTTAACTTCTTTATCCAGTCAAAATTGTTATTTCTTGTCAGTGCCGGTGTCAGATGCAATTGTGTCCGCCATGCAATACTGTCCGCTCCGGACACTTTTGCATATATGCAATCGTGTCCGGGGCTATGCAAAACCGTCCGACGTACATGTACATTGTGCGTCAGCGAGCGTGCATGCACTGAACATACGTATGCACATGTGCGGCATGAATATTCATGTATTATGATTGCAGCTTACTGTAACGGTTTCAGCGCTTTAGTTTTTCTTCTGTTTTAAATCTTTTGACATAAACATAACCCGGGGGTGTCATAGACAAGCAAAATTTCCACGGGCCCGCCGTGCCTGGGGCTTGTTTTCGCCGAATATTTGAACATAGGCTTCGAGGACCGTTTTGCACGGTGGCGGACACGATTGCATATGCAAATGTGTCTGGGCGGACACAATTGCATTATGCAGCAGCGTCCGGGCGGACACAATTGCATATGCAAAATCGTCCGGCGGACGGTATTGCATATGCATTAATGTCCGCCGGATAGTATCGCATAGAGGACATAATTGCATGCGACACCGGCCATGGAGCTGTCTCTTTGGTGCCGGCCCGTCTCATCCCTCGTCATCATCCGCGTCCCGTTTTCAAGCTGCAGTGTGACGCGTGCTTGAGTTGCATCATGTAGCCGTACACGCACGCACGCAAGACATGGAGAATACTCGCGGGCAAATGCTCTTTGAAAATTAAAATCTTTCTTCAATGACACACAATGACTAAACATGTCTGCGTGCAGCGTGACCTCAAAACGGTTGTGCATGTAGCATGGTTAGCACTCTAAATAGCGCTATGCTCTCGTCTCAACCTCACCACCATGGGCAGCGCACCGTATCGATACCTCTCGTCTCTAACCCCTGGAAGGGAAGCACCGAAAAACAACGCTGATTGGCTACCAAAACTGGCTGCTACGCGCGCACGCTTGTTAAAAACTATTGAGTGCCCCTTCAGGCGATTAGTACGCGCGTGTCCAAATGAGCACGCGCATTGCATGCAAAATGCAAGTATTTTGAGGCGATCACTCACTCATCATCATCATCATCATCATCATCATCATCATCATCATCACTCACTGCGATGGCTCTGTCAACTGATTCCCAAAGATTAAAAAACCAAACCCTTTTTGGAGGAAAGATCCACTGGGTTACTGCACAGCAAAATAAATCAAGATTTGAACAAGTTCTGATTATGGGTCTTTAATTACTACCGATACCAATTATAAATGATAAATTTCTTTGCCCGAAACTTTACAAATTGTACCCTTTAATAAGTCAAAGCTATGTCGATATAGTATGCCTGTGTGAGCACTCTCAATAAGTCAGACGCATCACTATTACTTTGTCAATGTTGACAAATTCAAATTACGCCCAGGCGTGCCTGTAGTCTGGTGCCTGAAACACTAAAAAAAACCTGAAATATAATATCTCAGTGCAGGACGTCCGTTTTGCCAGTTTAATATCTCCTCACACCTGTTCAGTGAGTGTGATTTCTGATCAGTTCTTTATAGACAGTTCTCGGTCCCACCTGTGGGTTGTCACGCTTCGGTGAATCTGCGGGCCGACTGTGCTGCCGTGCGTAACGCAGTAGCGGTTAGCTGTCTGGCGGTCTGTCTTTGTTAGCCTCCTAAGCCGTCTTGTAGCTCCTGGGCTTACGCCTATGGTAG
This sequence comes from Marthasterias glacialis, assembly GCA_911728455.2. NCBI lineage: Eukaryota > Metazoa > Echinodermata > Asteroidea > Forcipulatida > Asteriidae > Marthasterias > Marthasterias glacialis. Next base: position 9,161,585 of record OU452240.1, read on the forward strand.
CACCCGCTCAATTGGGGAGCTGAAGTATGAGAGCCTCACGGCCTCTCGCCTCCGTCGGTCATCTAAATATTATAATCAAATTATTAATTAAAAAAACAAGATGAACTACTTAAATCTTTATGGCTTTCGTGCGTCTTCTTCTTCTCATAAGTTAAACATTGCTAAAGATCGTGCGTCTCTCTTTGCATTTCAATAGAGAAATCAATTTGCTGCTCAGTAATGCAAAATACCTCGTACACTCTGAAAGGGTATGCATCGGTCATAGGAAAGAGCGTACCTATTTCCTTATTTACAAATGACATAAGCTCTACTTGTTCTACAACTTTACGAATGAGAGAATGGTAACCTGAACTGATTCATGTATCCGAAATTCTAATAACACTATCTACACAACCAATTGCATTTATATTGTATCTTAGGAAAGTAAATGTACTTACAGTCAGCATATGAGTATGTTGCCTGGACTAAAACACTCGGGGAAGATTTGCCCCGTTCTTTCCACAGCAAACTTGTATAGGGCAGAATTATCTGCATTTACTTCCAGCTCAATGCCGTGATTCTACAAATGAACCTCAGTGTCACAAGATATACAAAATTATACCCTGAATTTTACATGCTGGAGACTGGTTATTGCTGGTGCACCAGAGTCTGCAATCTTAAGGCTCTGCCCCGCCTAGTTCAAAAAACTCGCCTGGTATACCACGTCGTTCATCCCAGCATGCCTTGCACACCGCACCCCAAAATTCAATAATTTATTCAAAGCTCCTGGCCTGCGCTAGCAAACACCAACATTCTAACAAACCCAATTGACCATGACCATTCAACAGTGTGAGACTGTACTGGTGTGCCGTGTAGCCCTGAAAATTAAACTTTCACTAGTCCACAGTTAGAAAATAATAATAATACATGTAGATGCACACCACATTGTGGCAGGCTCACCAAACACTCCTGTCTAGCATGCAGGGCCCAATTTCATGACTCTGCTTACCGTAAGCGAAAAATCTGCGCTTGCGGAAGCAGAACATTCCGCGCTTACTTAAGCGTATTTCACGGGTTAGCAAGGAATTTTTGCTTGTGCGCGTGCGTAGTTCACGTAACTAAGGATTCCGTGCTTACACAACAGCTAGCGCAGAAATTCGGCGCTAACCTCGTAAGCGGCGAATGGTCTTCGTAAGCGCAGAATGACGCAGTAAGCAGAGCCATGAAATTGGGCCCAGTATCCTCACACAGTTCATCAACATAGGTCTTTGTTGGACGTCCTACATTTCTCCTGCCCTGGTTTTGTCTCAATAGAACTAGATCAGACACTACCTGTGTGGTACTCCTCAGGCAATGACCAGCAAATTGTAGTCTCCTTGTTCGAATCCTATCACTCACGTGTGGAAGACCTCCATACAGTTTTCTGTTTGTGGTATGTGTAGTAAAATTCAACACGTGCGGTGTGCAGTTGATCCTTAATATGCATAATGTTCACACAAGTTCAGGTCCCACGGTTAAGGGAGGAAGATACGCAGCCTGCTAACATTCAATTTTGAAACTCTTTGAAAACTTCTGCAGCAACTGTTTATGAGAGAAGAGTGAAATCATACATAGCCGTGGAAAAGCAATTATGTTGAACTCTGCAACCCTCAACGACGGTCGTTGACGGATCGTTGAGGGTTCAGCGTTAACTATAAACCGTCCAAAAGTGATCGCGCGACACAACGATCATCGCGCGACCATCGCACGACCGACTATAAACCGGCCTCTGCAGCTGTATGTAGTCAAAATACTTGCATTTTGCAACACGCGAACTCATTTTGACACGCGCGTACCAAGAGCCCTAAGGGCGCTGGAAAGTTTTTACCAAGCGTGCGCGCATAGCAGTCAGTTTTGGGAGCCAATCTACGGTGGCCCACAACTGTCACGGCAAAAGCAAAAGGGCCACGGCAAAAGCAAAAGGGCCACGGCAAAAGCAAAAGCGCCACGGCAAAAGCAAAAGCGCCACGGCAAAAGCAAAAGGGCCACGGCAAAAGCAAAAGCGCCACGGCAAAAGCAAAAGGATCACGGCAAAAGCAAAAGCGCCACGGCGAAAGCAAAAGGGCCACGGCGAAAGCAAAAGCGCCACGGCGAAAACAAAAGGGCCACGGCAAAAGCAAAAGCGCGATGTAGATATGGGAAGGTTGAATTTGGTTACAGTGTAATATTCAACACGGACGGTGTGCAGTTGATCCTTGACCTGCATAATGTTCACACATTAGTTCAGGTCCTGACTCTGTTTTCCTGTCTTGGACGTCTCTGCGTGATTAGAGTAATTTTTGCTTTGTTCACTGATTGTTTACAGGCATTTCTAAACAAGACTTTTTGTCTTCTGAATATGCCTCCATAATTGCCTCTGTCTTATTTGTGTCACATTACAACCTTATTTATTACTGTTGCTTTCTTTAAATTTGTTTGTCGTAATGACCTCCTGCAGTGATTGTTTGTTGTGCATTTTGGAAATAAATGTTGAAAAGAATTAAATTGAATTGAATATAAGGTCAAGCTTCGAAAAACTTTGAATGCGTCATACGTTTTTTAACGTTCGGGTTGGGGAATGTAGGACAGTAGGAGGGACGAAGGAGCAGAGAGAAAGAGAGTTGGAAAAGGGGGTTGAAACGGAGGGAGATAGCAAAAGAAGAAAGGGGGAAGGAAATAATACAGTAGTTTATTGTAATAAACGGCCGGCAGGGGAAGAGAGCACGGGTACAAAACGAGACCAAAATATAAATGGAACAATTTTTTTTTTTTTTTTTTTTTTTTTTTTGGGGGGGGGGGTCAAGGGTGTGGAAAAACTAGGTGCCTTATGGACGCTGTTCTGCCTAATTAATCTTTGGCAATTGGCGTTTTGTGAGTGATGTGCTTGAAATTTGAAACTAATTCCGGTGCAACACAAAATGTTAGCCTTTTGTCTTCGGTATTGCCTTCGGTAGTTAACCTTCCCACGACTGGTTTGATATTTTTTCATTTGATTGTATTGCATGTTATTATTAAAAGTGTTGCCCAATTTTGATATGGATTAGGCCTACATACTAGTAAAGTATAAATGTTTTGTGCTTTTTAATATTGTTTGTAAATCATGAGTTACTAAATACACTTGCCCATAAAATACATTCTTGATCATTGTCCATTGTTTATAAACAATAATCAATGGTCACTGTTTGTAAACCGTTTTAATGAACATCTAAGAACCGTTTTGATTTTTAAACAATGGTAATATGGCGCTTTGGTGTCTTATATGGGATCTGAACTTGTGTGAACATTATGCAGGTCAAGGATACTGCACACCGTCCGTGTTAAATATTTACCACATAGTCATATCACATGGTTCACCTTAACCAAATTCGACCTTTAACCCATATCTACATCGCGCTTTTGCTTTTGCCGTGGCCCTTTTGCTTTCGCCGTGGCCCTTTTGCCTTCGCCGTGGCGCTTTTGCTTTTGCCGTGGCGCTTTTGCTTTTGCCGTGGCCCTTTTGCTTTTGCCGTGGCGCTTTTGCTTTCACCGTGGCGCTTTTGCTATTGCCGTGGCGCTTTTGCTTTCGCCGTGGCGCTTTTGCTTTCGCCGTGGCCCTTTTGCTTTTGCCGTGGCGCTTTTGCTTTTGCCGTGGCGCTTTTGCTTTTGCCGTGGCGCTTTTGCTTTTGCCGTGGCGCTTTTGCTTTTGCCGTGACAGTTGTGGGCCACCGTACCAATCACCATTGTTTTTCGGCGCTTCCATTCCAGGGGTTTTGATCGAGCCAACCTCGGTACCAAAATAAATGGTGCGGCGAGATCAATACCCCTAGGAAGGAGGTTGTTCTGATTGGGTCTCTTGACATACTCGATTCGAAAAAAGAGTCTGGAAACTTGGGTAGAGAGCAGTTTCCACAAAACCAAAGCTCATCGGACAGGTCATATAGACGGCCATATTCAATGCTAGACATACCTTGGCTCTTGGTGTCAAACCAGGATTGACAAGTTGTACAAAGTGGACCCACACATGTTTATCCCAAGTTGCTGGGGAAAATAAATTCACGCTCGAGTGGGCTTACAACAGTTGTGAATTTATCCATCTATTTTGACGGCAATATTCAAAGAAAAGAGCAATTGGGTACCCCCTAAGAACCGAGATGTAGCTCTGGACAACTACATCAACTCAGTTAACTCTGAGGTGCTTATAAAGGTTCCCAACACCTAATAACCTCCCCCAAGATGAACGCAATGCCTTAACACAACTTCGCCAGTCACCCAACATAGTGATTAAACGTGCTGACAAGGGGTCCGAAGTTGTAGTCATGAACACAGACGACTATAGCTGAGGGCCTCAGACAGCTCAGTAACACTGATCATTATGTTGAATGTGATATTGACCCCACTCATTTATTCTCCAAACAGATCATTCAAAATGCTAAGGGTATCGACAAGGATACACTTAACTATCTTCTCCCACAGGATCCCCGAACAGCACGCTTCTATCTTTTACCGAAGATACACAAGCCTAACAACCCAGGCCCACCCATTGTAGCTGGCAATGGTAGCTCCACAGAACATATCTCTGAATTTGTTGATAGCTTTCTAAACCCTCTAGTACCTCGTATTCCCTCCTTCATAAAGGATACCAAGGACTTCCTCCGTCAGCTAGAGGGAATCAAACACCAAATACCCGACTCTGCTTTTCTAGTGACTCTAGATGTATCATCACTGTATGTTTCCATACCCCACAGAGAAGGAATTAATGCATGTGGTTCTGCACTCAGAGCCAATAAACAAACCCGCCCCTCTGTGAGACACCTTAAAGAACTCATCAGCCACATCCTAACTAAGAATAACTTTTCTTTCACAGAAAGGCATTTCTTACAGACACAAGGTACCGCCGCCATGGGTACTAAAATGGCGCCCTCATATGCTAACTTGTTTATGTCTGAGTGACAAACTATTGTCCTCTGCTCCCAACCACCCACTCGTCTGGTGGAGATTTTTTGATGATATTTTTTCTATCTGGTGTGGTAGTCAAGATAGCTTGGAAGAATTCATTGATCACATCAACTCATTCCACCCAACCATCAAATTCACTGCTGATTTCTCTGTTACTTGTGTAAATTTTCTGGATGTGACTGTAACTAAATCCCCCATTGGCATTGTGACAGATGTTTTATAGCAAACCCATGACATCCATCAATATCATGCTTCTCTCTGATAGCTGCCATCCTAGCCATTGCAAAGAGGCAATTGCCTACAGTCAGGCCTTACGTATATTAAGACGTATCTGCTCCACAGATACTCTGTACAAAAGGCGTTCATCTGACTTAAGGCACCACCTTGTTTCCAGGGGCCATAGCAAACGAAGGGTCCAACTTGCCATCAACAAAGCCTCTGGCATACCCCGCCATACTCTCTTGGTCAACACAGGTACCAAGAGAACCTCGACCAATAGAGTTGCTCTGGTTGCTACTTTCCACCCAAAGCTACCCAAGCTTTCATCTATCCTCAACAACAAGATGCACATACTTCACTCCTCTATAAACAGGTTGCGTTCAGCAATTCCTGAGCGCCCAATGGTCGCCTTCCGTCGCCCTAAAAACCTAGGTGACATTCTAGTGAGGGCTAAACTCCCCCAGGTATACCTGGGGGAGTTTAGTATACAGGCTAAGCTCCCTCCTCACACGACATACGAGGTTGCCATCACTGCACCCGCTCTAAATGTAAAACTCGTCTATATATCAATCCCACAGTACAGGTTAAGAGTCACAGTACCGGCTTTACTCAAGACCAACTCCCAATGCCAAAAGTTGTAAGTCGTCCCGGAGGAACTTAACGACTATCATTTTCCTTCCACAACTTTCAATCAACTGCAGATACTATTTCTGTTCACCATGTACCGTTTGCGAGAAAAAGGGTCTGGCCCTGGCCTCCCTGTGCACCGAGCGCTCAGACACAAAATGTGCCAAGGATTGCCTCGTGCCCGGCTGTGTATTTGACATGCCTGGAGACACGTGTGTCCCCTCTACTGAATTTGACCCTCCGGTTGACCCGGAAACAGTTGGGAAAGATAAGCAGCGTCTGTGTCAAGCCCCGGTGACGTCAGACGGGTCAATAGTAAAGAACTACAAGTCGGTGCTACCAGACAAAGGTAAACTTTTAAATAATTAGATGGACGAAAAGGGCTGTTCTTTTAGAAACTACTGATTGGGCTTGGGCTTAGGCTCCGTGAGTTATTTTGAAAACGTGTGATTTTGGTACGGGGATTTAAAACAGACGAAGGGAGCCTAGCCGGACCAAAGAAGAGTTTCAAGTTTCTGCAGTCCAGGTGTGTGACTGTGCTAGGAAAGAATGAGTTGATAGTTAAAAACCAATGAAGATTATTACATTTAATATTACAATAAGAAGTACTTTATTTTATTGTTCATACAAAGCATGTTACACATGGTAAGAAGTAAAACTTTAAAATATCAATTTGATCGAATTTAGTTTACAATTTCCTGTTTGGATTCATTACACTGATTGTAGAACTATGCGTTGGCGCCAATAAAAGTAATTCGTTGTTTTTCTCGAATAGGTTCAACCGGAGTGAATGTTACCATTAGCGAAAATCCAAAAGTGTACAACAATAACCAAGCTGCAAAGGGTGAGTCCGTAATGTTTTGTCAACTATATATAGAATAGTATTGCTACATACAACTGGCAACAGAGTTGTTGTTGTATACTACAAACTCTATCGATATTTCCTTGTATTGTTTTGTTTCAGGGGAGCAAGTGTTACCATCAGTTCAAAGTACGAGACGCCACAGTTCACCACAGCTACAGGGCTTCACTTGGACAGCCAGTGAGGCATTATTTGGCGGCATTGCCATCGTCTCTGCCGTGGTCATTGCGAATGTGTTTGCTATCCTGTATATCCGTCATAGGAACAAAGAGGCTTCAAAGCGTAAACGCGCAGTGGAATCAACCGATAGTCTACATGCAGCTATGGCAAGGGCACGATCAGACAGTAACGTGGACGGGAAGAACAATTTGAAAGATATTGTCTTCGTATAGCGGTAACGACAGCAACCTCGTTCCTGTAACTCGCGCGGGTTTGTTGGTTTCCCCCTGTCGTCATCGATAAGGACAGGTACCGGTCTTACAAAACCAATGGTTTCATCGGATAGACATAAAATACCGTCATGTAGTAAAACATAACTACCAGACTACACAGAGAGTATTAATGACATGTAAGGACAAAGGTACATCTGGCAAGTAACTGCCAGGTTCTATAGGCCGGTATCTGGCGTTATTCACGAGCCTCGAAGTGTGGTGGCAGATGTTCGGACGGTATGGTACGCTGACTGTATGTTAACTCTCATGGCGAAGACATTATTAAGCAATTATATTGGCAAACTTAGAACAAAGAAGATATTTTTTATCTAGCCTGTCTAGGGCTTGCTTCAGGTAGACTATGTAATGACGTATAAATGTACTCTGATAGGCGTGGTATTAATACTAGAAATGCAGACACTTTTGACGTTGCTTTCCCTAAACCTAACGTTGATTGTTTGAAACAGTTCTTTAAGTTTGCTGGTGCAAAAGCTTGGAACGATGCTCCCACTTCAATTCAGAATTCCCCCTCTGTTGGCAGTCTTAAATGTTTATTCAAGAAACTGTATTGTAAGTAATTGTCTCCTTTATTTATTTTTTCGATGTTGCACTGTTTGCTTGACTGTTTGTGTCCTTTTAGTCGTTGAATTTGTTGGCCTACAGGGCATTGGTTTAAAAAAAACTTTTGCTGGTCTTTTATCCTGTAAAAAAGATATTGAAATAAATAAAATAAATAAATAAATAAATAAAATAATCACAATAATAATAGAAATAACAAAGATCCCAATTCGGCAACCACCTTCAGTCCACAAATGCAGGAGGCAAGATCATCCTTATAACACACAATTTTATTTATTTATTTATTATTATTATTATTGTTTTTTTTTTTTTTTTTTTTTTTTTTTGGGGGGGGGGGGGCAGGGGGAATTGTAAAAACCCCTGCCAATCATTCGTCACATTCGTAGTAATAAGTTTTCTTTTAAATCAGTCAACTTTTAAGACCTATTTTGGGTCCACAGTACAAAACGTTTTTGAACACGAAAAGGTGAGCTGTATTACTGCTGAAGCCATGATAAACATTGTGTAGTACGTTTTAATACCTTTTGAATTGTCAAACAAATAATATAAATAATGAAAATAACAAATGTCCCAAATCGAACATCTTCATTTCACGAGACAAAGCCGGGTGAAATGGAAAAGCCAGATTTCACCTAAGTGATTGTATTCTGAGATAATGCACAAACGAAATGCATTCCAGATCTGCTTTAAATAACTCACACATCCTGTTCACAATAAACACAAAATAGAAACGGTTCCTAGTCCACCCACACTCTGAAAATTCTACAAAAAACTTCTAAACAACGTGGACGACGCCATGTAAACACCAACCTCGTGACGCAGACGAGCTGTATCACTCGCTGCGCGCAGCATGGTTCTGGCTCGGCTGCTGCAACATACAAACTCTGAGGATTAAAAGGCTGGCCCAGTCTTTAATTAATATTTGTTTTTAATTAACTGCCATTCATTCTTGACGGATTTCTTTCTTTCAAAGTATCAAATAAAACTTTATAACTTTTCCTACTTCATAACTTTAGCAATTTGAAATTCAATTATGCGTCTTTGACTTCATTCAAAATTGACGCGCAGCTTAAAATAGCGCAGTAGGCAGACTAACTGTTATAGATTTAACTGTTGAATGGGAAATAGTACGCCTAGGGTGTCATAGTTTTAACCATATCACTCGCAGCAGTCAATGTTTGTATAATATAAAGCAACTCTTGTTGCTATAGATCGACCGATCAGAATCGATGATTCAAGTTTGCTTGAAGATTGTCTGTTTTCATGAGGCAGATGAAGTTGGCTGGAAGATTATCACACGCGCGCTTGTGGGATGTGGGACGAAGAAGCGCTATATTTTCCCTTTTGATTTATTTTATTTTATTTTACTTTCATTTAAAAACATCAATGAGTTGTACAAAAGTACAAAGGGATAAAAGAAAAAAAAACTGTCATCCAACTGTCAACAACAGCAACAGCAGCAGCAGCAGCAGCAGAACGCACCAGGACCACCAGCAGCAACAGCAACAGCAACAGCAACAGCAACAGCAACAACAGCAATCCAACACAAAAGCAGGCTTACACTAGACAGGCAGGCAGGCAGGCACATTACAGAGTATACCACTCCCGCTTGTGTGATTATATGAACCCAATATTTATTAAAGCTTAGTTCGCCCTCATTAAAAAATAAAGATCATTGGGAGGGGTTGTATAATATCATCACTGTTTTCACGGAGAGAAAAAAGAAGACTCTGCTCCCAAACTGTCATGTTATAAGAAAATCGCGTTTGAAGTGAAACTATTTTTGGAAATTTTTGTGTCGGAGACTATTTGTCACTTAATCTTAAATTTAAAAGCCACGAACGCAGACATCTGGAATCTTGCAAATCTTCTTTTACAAAAAAATGTCTTTTGCTCACAAAGATGACTGATTTACACTATTTAAGTGGGAACTAGATTCTATAGAATTTAAAAAACAAAACGGGGAGGGCATAATGAAATAATTCCGTTGGTGCATATGAATAGAACTCTCAGAAAAACAGCCTCAGTGAGGCACCGTTATATATAACTTTTTTTTTACTTTGGATTATCATTTTATAAAAATACAACCGTTTATTAATTGGTGTTTAACAAGGTTTTCTGCCGCAGAGCCTCGTGTACAAACCAACGCATAAACGAAAGTAGCACTTCGTGAAAAATTTAAGTCGAGGCAAACTTGTCTCTTAGTGAAAACCATAACACTCGTTTTGGGAGCTCTGTGACTGCGCTATCTATTTTATTGTAAAATAAAAAGTCATAGCGAGGACTGTCTGTTCGTAAAACTCCAATCTATACGTTTTAATTTCAAGATATTCGCAGTTTGTTCATTAGTATAATTATAAAATAGAGACTGGATAAACACGTTGATGTCAATGCAAACATCCAAAATGTTTAAAAAGAAACACAAAAAGTTGAACTTTTAACGAAAGTGTCTCTTCATAAGGGAGCCTCTCAAAAGTCGGATCGCCTGGAACATCCAAATGGGCATAGGGTATTGCCCAGCAGATCGTGGGCAAATTCCCATTTGGACGTTCCACTGGGAACGCTATTGCCGGTATTGGAACAATGTTCTCATCACGATATGTTACCCATGCGTAGATGTTCTCAATGGAACGGCCTGGAGTACGTTGGCCAAGTACGAATAAAGTCCATATGCGAATGTGAAGGCTTCTGACAAAATGGCGTCCCGTAGGCTGCACGGTGAATAAATAATTGTTCGCGGATTTTTTTAAAATTGTTTTTACTACATTACGGAACCAGCAATATTTTGAAGTAGAGGGTTTCGTAAATAGCGATATATAAAATTGTCTATTGTGTAGATTGAGTTTGAATTTAGGGTTTGGATCAGGCCTAAACTAAAAAAAAAATGTCGTTCCGTTGGAACGCACAGCATGGAATGCGGGCATTATGCTTGCGATCCATTGGATCGGGCATATCCAAACGGGAATGTTCCGAAGGATCGGGAACGTGTCCGATTTTGGAGACGCTCCCTAAAAACAGTAATTATAGCCTTATACTGTTGCAGCCTGTATTTGGACAGGCAAAAAATATAATAATAAACAAATCATACGTTTATTCAATTACTGACGTTGATTTCGCCCACAAGGTCGCTTCGTTGTTATTCAGCCTCCAACTCAAAGACTAATCACGTTTTGAGCTACAACTACGCTACATTTGGTGAAATTAGAGGAGATGTCCCTGAAGGCCCGTGGCTAAAAGAATCATCATCATTCATTCCAAAAATCATTATTTTGGGATGTCTGAGTGGCAAGGCCGTAGGTGTTTGCTGTCTCACAGATTAGAAAGAAAATAGGTGAACTTCGGGCTTGATAATGGCTCATCCGCATTTAAATTGAAACAGATAAATCCTATCATTATTTTTGTCGAAAATTTCTTTTTTGTTCTGAACAAGTTCTTTAAAAACAAGTAATTTGCGTGCATCCTTGTATAATAATTCATACAATTCCTATTCATTTTCATAAAAACTGCGTAGTCATATTAAATGATGGTAACAGTGATCTTATGGCATTTTTCACAAACTTGTCATTTTGTTCCACGTTCCGGGAGAACTGACCTGCTATATATTCCGGATGTAACCCTCGACACCTCTCAAGTAAGAAATACATAGCATATTGACCACATACTGGACTCTTTCCCTGAAACTCCACCCGGTTATAAATCGTCCGGACTGTGTTTTTTCGGAGGAACTTTTGAAGCTTGGGATGATTTGGTGGTCTTCCTAGGGGATCGAATAGTTCCCCTTCTCCATCCGGAGTAATGTAGAGCGCCACCCAGTGGTTGGTTTGAAAAGTTGGTACGGATTTGGTGGTGAGGACGTAGGCGCTCGGCCAAGGCACTTCACTCTTTGGGAGCCCGTTGACAGGAAAAACTCCTTGGAAGATTTGACAGCAGTAAGGATCATCCATTAGTACCTCCTGAATCCGTAGGTTATCCATTGCTTGAATTACAACTTGAATTGGAGACTATAGGAGAAACAAAAAATGTTGGTGGATTAAACTCTTCTGTGACTTAATGCTTGAGCCCAAAGTTCCGCGGCTTGAATGCAGACTAGTTGAGACTCAGCTCTTGCGATAAACCCTTTGTAAGCTGCAGTTTTCGTTTTGAAAAGGAGGTTAGAAAGGTTGCTTACCTCACTCAACTTTCTAAGAATTGAGGGGATAAAGAGTGACTTTCTACAAAAGGTTTTATCTAACATTTCTTTTGAGTGAAAACCTTTCATTCTTAACTACATTATTGTGAGGGCCTTGTTCGTTTTGAAAGTAACCTGTTACTTGTTGTTCATTTTGGATTTTATTATGTACACACGAATGTACGGCTCGTTTATACCCTGAATTGTAAACAAACAACATGTTTTTGCGCAACCTTGTTACCGCCAGTCAACCTTCCTCCTCCAAAGACACACTTTTGACGGATCAATACCTGGTATCTAGCCATTATAAAATACAATAATAACTGGCAAAAACTGCACAGAATATAGATGCACGAATCCCCCGCCTACGCCCCTAGCGGTCTGCTGACTGACAATTCAGTGCATGGAAACTAAAGTTAAAAGCGTTATGATGATAAGTAATGCATGCTGGCAGAACATGTAGCTATGGGAAGCAACGAACTAGCCTGCCGGGCCACTTGCCTTGCTTTCAATTAACGTACTTTTCCTTCTACATTACATGTATACATGAACCCAATTTCATGGCACTGCCAAAGTATTGTGAAACTCCGCGCTTTAAAGCCCGTACAATCATGCGCTTATGGAGTCAAAACATGCCCAGCATTCTGTGGTATAAGCATGCGTGCCACGAAAATGGGCCTTAATGGTTTAACTGTCATTTTGTGAATGCTTCGGTAATGATAACATTAAGACAAACTACAGTCACCTGATGACAAATGGATAATGCCGGAATTAATACATTATAAACACTGACGAAAACAGTGGTTTAGTGATGGTATAAGGTGTGATCTACGTAATTCGTAGGTTGACTCTCATTGACCTTAATACCGACATCGCCAACTTTAATCTTACCTGCATTAATACATACAATCAGAAGTCCTGTGGAATGATCAAGTTTCACAACATCTTTATAAAACCCAAAATAAAACAACAACCATGACAACTTACCTTGGATCTTGCAGTTATTCCCAACTTATTAGATTCTTGTCTATAAAATCAGAATAAAACCATGGTCTCTGCAGTTACAGAGTACCGAGTGGTGTTCCAACAGAGTGAGCTTTTTATCAGTGAAACCGTGAAACCTATAGACTTTATTGACTGTTCAACAAGTCAGGTCATTCAATAGCCCGGATATTTGAATGGAGACAGCAGACCGTAGCGACAAATGTATAGCATTTTCGAAACTCTGACTGCAGCATCTATGGTAAACGCTGAACTTTTTAACCGAACCATAAACTTATGAAATTTCCAGTTTGTGTGTGTGTTCCGGTTAGGGGATGTGAATACTGTCGAAGATAGCAATGTTCAAACCCATACAGTCATGTATGGTTCAGTAAAACATCATTTCAAATAAAACATGGTTTGAAAATGGACAGTTAGGCCTAGCAGTTATGACTTGCACTTCTTACCAATGGTTTCTTTTCTTAAAGAAGTCCCTCCATTTTTCGCGTTACGTTGCATCTATGTTGTGACTAATTTCAATAACATGGATTTTAGTTTTTGTTTTTTTGTTTTTATAGTTTTCCCCATGGATTAAAAGCTTTTTGATAATTACGTAGCTTGGAAATCCAACAACCAGCACATTAATTTGAACATAGTTTTAGCTTTTTCTGGTGATTAGGATATATTGCCCATGTTATTTCAATGACACTCCAAAACAAAACGTTCATAGTAAAACCGCGTTACTTACACCGTTTCAAGTTTCCCTGACGACTCTTGTTAAAAACTTGCGGAACCAGACTGGGTTGTCATACACAAGTTAACGTAAAAATAATGCTGGGTACCAAACTAAATGGGTCACGTGGTCGCCTTTGACTTCTTAGTCTTGATTCAAGACCTTCCTCATTCACTTGAGCATACCGTTTTGACCTGATGTCAAAGGTTATTGCAGAGCGGCAACCCATCGTAAGCGGCGCCCTGTAGAACGGTGAAATGCAGAATTGAATGATGAAATTGAAGAATGGAATGATGAATTGGCGAATGGAAGGACGAACTTGTAAAACCGAATAGTAATGCCATGCATAAAGAATCGATTACTACCGAATAACGCTAATTCGCTAAACTGAATGATGACATTGCCGAATTGAATGATGAAATTGCAGAATTGAATGATGAAAATGACAAATGAGATGGTAAAATTGCCGAATGAAATGATGAAATTGACGAATGAAATTGTAAAATCGCCGAATGAAATGGTGAAATGTTAAACTGAATGATAAAATTGTCAAATCTAAGGATGAAATTGCCGAATGAAATGATGGAATAGCAGAATTGAATGCTGAAAATGCTGAATGAAATGGTGAAATTGCCAAATTGAAGGAAGAAATGCCGAATTGAATGATAAAATTGCAGAATGGAATGATCGAATTGCAGAATTGAATGATAAAATTGCCTAACTGAATTATGAAATTGACGAACTGAATGCTAAAAAATGCATAATGAAATGGTGAAATTGCCAAATTGAATATTGAAATGCCGAATTGAATGATGAAATTGCCGATTGGAATCAAATTGCAAAAACTGAATGATGAAATTGCCAAATGGAATGCTAAAACTGCAGAATTGAAAGCAAAAAATGCCGAACGAAATTGCCGAATGGAATGATGTAATTGCCAAATGGAATGATGTAATTGCCGAATGGAATGGAGAAATTGCCGAATTGAATGGTGAAATTGCCGAATGGAATGATGTAATTGACGAATGGAATGATGTAATTGCCGAATGGAATGATGTAATTGCCAAATGGAATGGTGTATATGCCGGATGGAATGGTGCAATGGCCGAATGGAATGGTGTAATTGCCGAATGGAATATTGTAATTGCAGAGTGGAATGATGTAATTGCCAAATGGTATGATGTAATTGCCGAATGGAATGATGTAATTGCCAAATGGAATGATGTAATTGCCGAATGGAATGATGTAATTGCCGAATGGAATGATGTAATTGCCGAATGGAATGATGTAATTGCCGAATGGAATGATGTAATTGCCGAATGGAATGATGTACAATGTAATTGCAGAATGGAATAATGTAATTCCAGAATGAAATGATGTAATTGGCAGAATGGAATGATGTAATTGCAGAATTGAATTATATGAGCCACCGAAGGCAGCAGTGGCGTTCCATAAGTATCAACCATAAATCTGTCAACTTATAACACATAGTTTTTGTTTTAAAATATTTAACGAAAAAGTCAATTAGCACTTATTACAAACTAATCTGTAATCCAATAGTTAAAACACACACATAAAAATGAATAAAGACACATACATTACGTCAAATCTGCTTTGTAAACACATAATATACCGATACGGTACACGATGATTAAAGGCAAAGTATACCTTTGGTTTTTGGAACCGTACGTTTGCCTTAATGCTATATAATTGTAGATATATACCATAAAACTAACCTGTGTAAATTTCATTTCAAAAGGTGGCAGCGTTTTTTAGATATCGCCAAAAAATCTGGAGCGGTTGCGTTCACGCAGAAGAAGTATCCGTCATTGGAATACACATTCTGAGAAGCGTTACGGCCATAACGCTTCTCAGATTCAAATTTTTGGGGGATAAAAAGTGATATATTTTTCCATAACTGCAGTACTTCGAAATGAAACGTTTTCCCAAAATGCAGTATACTATCCAAAGCTGCTGTACTCCTTACCAAGTAAGTTTTTATTGCCAAAAATTTTCAGAGTCATTACCAAACGTATGCAATGCCTTTAATGCATTTAGTTTATTCGATCAAGGCTTTTCTTGCTCGAAATCTGTGTAAAATATTCCAGAGTTTGTAACAAAGACCTTCGAGTAGCTGAATAAAGCCAGTAAGGACAGTTCAAGCAAGTCTTGAAATTGTACAAGTACCGTTTAAACGTGTATACGATGTGTACAGTGCACGACGGAACGTTAGGCCAGACGAGCGCGTTCACCACACACTTTTCAACACAAAAAATTCAAAGTTTTGAAGCTGAAATCCTCCAAGGAAATTACTTTCCAAAACTGTGTGATTCCTTTGCCTATTTGAAATTCTGAAAAGTTCACTTAATGCTCACTTTTCCAACGGTGTTTATCTTTTTTTTTTTTTTTTTTTTTTTTTTTTTTTACAGTGATTTAGGCCAACATTACAAACAAAATAACAGACGGGTGGCTACATAATAGTCGTCCAACGTCGGTTGTACATGGCTTAAAAGCCTCTTTTCAGAAAATTTTTGTTATATTATGAACCAGAGATGTCATTTAAATTAATGCCACACCATACTACTTTAAATAAAGGGGCTGATTAACTAATTCATCGCTTAACGAAAGTAAAATCGACTGTTTTCGAACTCACTCTGAGTCACGGCCTATCTCTTTACACGTATTTTGCCATCAGCTGTACGGCGTTATACCCAATAGGGGGTCACGTGACCACATGTCAACATTGTCTATCATTTTTCCAAAGTGGAACATTTTGCGCAGCTCCAAAAGTTATATCTTTAATCGCGCACGTTATCTTAAAAAGTACTGAGTACCCCTCGTGGGAACAGTTGTGCATGTAATTTGACATAAGTTTAACACGGGTGACACTTTGCATTGTGCTGTTATAACTTGATTTGTGAATTTTCCCCCTATTGTTTTTTCCCCTCGTTTCCCCCTATTGTGGGAAACTAACGTTATATATATATATATGTGTAATGGGATGAAATTGCAGGCCCCCATTTTTTTTGTAACTCCTAGTTTACCTATGTCCCGCTCGGACTAGGGCGAGTCTAGGAGTGGGTGGTTGACTGGTGTGTGATGAGTGGGTGATTGGTAGCAGGCTTTGCAACCAATCACGGGGCATTGAGGAAGGGTTGTCCAGAGGTCAGTGACCATTACCAAGAAAGAGTTTGGACACTTGGCCACTGGACTCCGACAGAGGAAAGTTGTGAGAATTAACCCTCCAAGTTTCTTCAGTGTGTACACTTTGCCTCTGTCGGATATCTGTATATATTGGATTGCGCCAGCCCAGCTCAAGAAATACCATTGTTATGTTCTTCCCTGTCCTGCTCTAGGCGGAGTAACAAGTAAAAGAGCCAGCAGGACAGCGTGATTCCCTCAATATTCATCATCTTCATATTTTGTAACGAAAACAGTATCCTGTCCCCTGATCAAGGACAAGGAGCTGTTTTTGCATCGCTTCAAGTTCCCCCATCACCTTCGACATCTTCAAATTATTGTTTCTTCAACTTCTCGACAGAGAATATTCTACAAGTCTTCATTTCTTCATTTCGTCGTGCACCAATGTCCAGCCACCACAGATAGGCCATTCATTTATTTATTTATTCTTTCACTTTGCCATTCCAATATTTTCATTGCATTTTTCATTGTATTAAGTGTATTTCTCTTTTTAATTGTCGAGAACCGGCCGATTTTGTTTTTAATTATATTTCATTTTTGCACTAAGATTATACTCATTTTATCTCAGTTATAGTTTATTGTCAGCGTTTAATCGTCCTCCCTTCATGGTAGTCGGGATAAGAAATAAAACTTTATACATTTACAAGCAAAAACAGCGTAAACTTGTAAATTTATTATGTACCGGCATAGAGTGCGCTAGCCGCATTCGTGCCCGTTGCATATATTTTATTTTTTATCTATTTTTTTTTTCAAGTGCGTATGTGACTGAAAAATAGAGCAACCAAAAAGTAATCTGTTTCCTTCCGTACAATGTATACACAAAGTTTGTGAGCACTATACCTTGGCACCATGGAGCCTAAAGAAAGTATGTCCAGTCATACATCAAGGCTTGCTCTATGGCACAGTGTACATACATGTACATGTACATGTACATGTACATGTACAATTGGACTGTTGTAATAATTTTTATGTACATATGCATGTACATGTACTGCATGGTCACAGGTTCTTACTCTATGATCATGTACGTATACAATAGGAACTTAATGAAAAACTGAAAGTGACGTGTGTGAATGATCTATAAAGGGGAAATATAGACCGAATGGACGAAATATAGACCATAACATGGTATACTTAACGGGCTAAATATCGACCCACGATTAATTACACAATTGGATTGTACATCACTCTCGTTAGATTGACTCAATCATCATTGTTATACGGGGGCGGGGGGTGGGGGGGGGGCTGGTTTTGCAATCTTTTGCTCTCCCATCCTTTAAAGAGATATAGTTTCAGACAAAATAAAGGGGAATTAATAATATATGGAATAACGGACGTATCGACCCACGATTTTATTAAGTTAAACAATGGGGTTGTACCTCGCATTTATACTGCCATCCTTTAAAAGAGATCTAGGTTCAAATTAAAACAGTAAAAGGTTTAAAGGTTCATCAATGGGAAATGTCTCTCATATTATTATAATTTCACGTCAACGTATCTGAATGACAGATTAAAGGGGAAATATATATTGAATGGGGAAAATACCGACTGATTGACCATTATCATGCTGCCACCGTCTTGGTCATGTTCCTTATATCCAATAATAGTAATGAATGCTAAAATTCACTATACAAAATGAAACCAGACTGTTTCTCCTTCCTGCCTCGGTTTGGTTTAACTGATTTGAATGGGAGAAAATCAAGATGGCCGCACCATGATCAAAGTCTATTATAAATATATTGCATCTAGGAGAGGGTCCTGGTCACTCACAGGCCCTCGGGGTTCATAGACGTACACTATTGCCCTCATTGCCAGTCCATATGTGTATACTATTGTGTAAGAAATGATACTCTAGTTGATGTTAGTTTTGTGAATATATGGGAAAATAACAATAATATTCTAGTTTTTTAAAGTTGTGACTTTATCATAGGTCATTCTGTGTCAACTCAACTCAGTTTTCGACCTGACCCTCACGGATTGAAACGAAATTCAATGTACTGCTGGGACTCCATGAGAAACCCCCAGAACCAAAATCTTGTGTCATTTTGTTAATTATTTTTTGAGATAGGGGTTAATGAACTTTTGACTAATTAGCATGGTATGCTACGTTAAGACAGCCATATCTCCAAAAGTAAAGAACATACAGTGATAAACTTTATATCATTTGAGGCTCTTCAAATGGCCTTCATAGTTATTGTGACCAAAATATGTGACTAGGTATTTTTGAGTTGAAGAAATCAATTACCCTAATCAAATGCCAACAAACTTGTTGACCATTATCCATGTTCCAACAGACACCTTGACCAAATACCACCAGATGTTTTAAGTTTATTGAAGGAGTACAAACATTTAAAAAAACATGTACCATAGCATTTTTCTGTGAGGTGTCACGTTTTTCTGTGAGGTTTCACAATGCAGAAAATCTTATGCCTTACTCAGTTGCTATTCAAATTGTTTTTCAATTTGGTAATTAATTTTAGTATATCCTTGCACAATTTCTCAAGGTTGTTGGTCTCTGGACCTGTAAAGTCATAAGTATTCATTCTGGTAACAATTGTAGATTCTGTATCATCTCGCAGGAAATGAAATAACACGGCTTGCTGTGCATTAAGAATCAAGCCAGCCAACTCCTTTTGCTTTGTTAAATCTGTGCAACACTCATAAAACAGTTGTTTTTTGCTTCGCTCAGAAATATCCCCAAAGCCACTTTTCACAGATTCTATCAGTAACATATTGCCATCTATCAATTTACATGTTCCGTCCGGCACAAAAGTGTATTTGTCAACAATGTCTGGAAAATTATAATCAGTAGGCCATGTTCTTTTCACTTCCCTATTGCGAGAAGTGCGCTCCGTATTTTGGTCAAGTTCTGTAGAAGCATTTGATGGCGGATTGAACTTGAAGTCTCCATCTTCTGAAGTCGAGTCAATTTCATGAAATTGAAATCCTATTAGATGGGCATTATCATCACTCCTTGAATTGCCGCCGATGTTTCTTACTTCGTATATGGGAGCACTATTATAAATCCCCAAAAGATCCTCAATAAGTGCCTCTACAGCCTCCTTCCCTGCAGCATTCGAGAATAGCTTTAGAAATCCATATTTAAGCCTTCTCATCTGTACATTTGCTTGTAGGTGGTCTGAGAAGACAAAAAGGTAATGAACATGAGCTAGGGTCAAATTCTTTAACATTCAATATTAACACATGTTGGTGAAACTATCCCAACTGTTAAAAGGCAGCTATGAGGAGCGGACCTGAAGATTTGTTTTGCCCCCTCCCCCTGCCCCCTTGTGAGCATGTACAATTTGTCCCTTCAAGTGAATGTTTCCAGTCACCTTAGACTTTTAACTTACACTGCCAAAAAATTCAAACTTTTGTTGAAAATCGGAAACTGATAACACTGGATATATCCACTATGGCGTAGTGAAAGGGGTGGGGAGGGGGTGGCGAAAGCCAATTTTGTTGACTGACATTACCATTTTTAGAATTTAAAAACATCGTAAATTCTGCCGGACACATGTTCAACCTCAGCTCTAAAAACGCTGCTGAAACTATTTTGCTTATTTCCCCTGAATGAAACACCAGAATTTTAAGCAATAAATAAAATAAATAAACCATGCCAAAACTTGTAATCTTTGTGTTGTGCACATTTGAAATTGATTTAATTCCACACATACAGAGCTAAGTCTTGACAATGCCCAGGGCCAGGCCCTGGGAAACCTTGGAAGATTAAGATGCTCTTTTGTGCAATCTTAGCATTTCTGGGTGTTTTTTTAAACCCAAAATAGTTTGAATTGTTTGTGATTTCGATCTTTTGAGCAAAAAATGTGTAACGCTACAGAGATTGATAGAGTGCAACTATCTATTTAAAAAAAAACAGGATTTATCCTTTTCAATGATAACTGATCGCACGAAATCAAAATGCCGATATAACATAATCACACATAAAGATTCAATATTCCTATTTCTTGTGGTTACTGAGAAGTCTTGACATTGGGTAGCAGGACACCCTTTCCTTAATGGCAATCAGCACATCTATGCAACTTCTCACAAGCTTTCCCATCATGAATGCCATGGCATAATGTTCATTGCTTTTTATAAAAACGTTGGTAAAGTTTCATTCGGCACACACAGGTAAAATCCTCACTGCATTGATATAAAAAAAAGAGTCCTTTCTCCTTCACTTTGGACCTCATATTGCATGAGTGTTGGCAGCCATCTTGGAAACACTGTTTCTACACCGGCTCCCCATCAAACATATTTTTATGTCATGTCCATATCTCGTACTGGTACCCAATGCTTGTGCATATGGACATGAAGTGTGGGAACCAGAGCAGAAACATGCTTGTGTTTTTTTAAGGTGGGAAGTTCGAAATTTGTAATCTAAAAGGCTTTTTTAAAGGACAAATTTGAAATTCGTAAATTTAGTAAGGGCACTTGTTAGACATTTTTTGCAATAGTTGGCAGCTATAAAGTACCAACCTATGTTTACAGATGCCAAATGACCTAAACCAAACTGTCCTAATGAGTAAAGTGTTAGTACAAACTACATGTACAGCTGTACTTACTTTCCACCTCCCAAAAAGAATAACCCGCCTGTTCTTTGTATTTGATGTCTTTGATGGCTTGCTGCAGGTCTGTTGATAAATTTGGTTCTGGTAGGTTGTCCAAAATTATTGTTGAGTTTATGGGCAGTATCTTCCACACCTTTTGTTTGTCTTGTGTTGTGAGCTGTTTATATTCTCCGATCCATTTATATTCTTCTGGTCTCTCTGAATTCCATTTTACATAACTTCTTTCTATGTCCAGAATGATGATTGCCTGCAATTGAAATAAACAAAAAAAAGTAAAGCCTGCGGTGAGCATTCGAGCATGAACTCATGTAAATATACTGCGGTTTTAAAAATCCTGTAAGCCACAAATTTGTGGACCACGTCAGTCTTTTTTTTTCTTCTACTTCACTGGCAACTGAAGAGAGGTACAAAAGTGCTGGTCACGCAAACGAATCACATAAATGTTATCCACGGTAACACTCTGGATACTATGGTAACAAATTGTTCCATAATTTTGGTATTTCGGGATTAATAACTTTCAAAGAGGAACATAGCAGCAACAAAATAACAAAATATAACTTTTTTAAGGGTTTTCTTTGTTTTTTGGTCATTCAAAAATTCATGAAACTTAACAAATTTTTCTGCATATAGGGTCATTCTGTGTCAAATCATCACGCCATCAGGGGTCAATCTCACAGATTGTCTTTAAATTTGCTGAATTAGTTTGGTCCTATGAAAAAACTCTGAAACCCAAATTTGAGCATTCTGGGTCCTGTGGTTTGTGAGATACAGGTCATTGAACTTTTGACCTTGTGTTTTTTCACCATAACTTCTGACACTTGTATCCCCCAGTTATGAATGTTGGACAAAGATTAATTTTAGCTGAAATTAAAGCTCTTGATACATCAAATTAACTTATTTGCAAATATTTAAAAATAATCAAAAATTCAGTTGGAGGTTGTAAAAAATAAACTTTGAACCTTGACCCCTCGCTGCAACTTCAATTTTTTATTTTATTTTTTTAAAAGAAGGCGGTGTTGAACAGGTGTTGCCAGTGATCACACCAAACATAAAAATGGGACCTCCATAGATTTAGATGGGACATAAGTTTCTATGTGGAAAGTATACTGAAAAGACATTAAAACGTGCACATTTCAATGGCATGCACACAAACATGTAAATGTATAAACATGGTTTGAAACTAGATTTGTATTTGACTCTAAATTTTTGATAATAATGTGAAATCACACTGGCCATGCAACTGTTGCATTGTCTGGGTGGTGGTTGATCAATGGCAACCGAGGCCTTCATTCGGCAAAACTTGCAAAAAAATTGAAATTGCGGCTCTCGAGGGGTCAAGGTTCAAATTTTATTTTGCACAAAATAGTCCCGGTCACGACACTTGTGTCCTTGAACAAGGCACTTAACCATAATTGCTCCGTAAAAGTTGGGGGTAGAGCCTTCTACACTACCAGCCAGGCTTCTGATGGATAATACCCAAGCCTACATCGTTACAGACTGTAAAGGGGTTTACCCTGTTTCAGCCCCAGGAGTAGGTGGCAGGGGCCCCTGGGAAAACTGTTGATTTGTAGCCCACACCTCCAGTGGCTTACTGGCCTTGTGTGTCTGGGGACTTCCATAAAAAAAAAATAATAAAAAAAAAACCAACTGAATTTTTTTTTTTTTTTTTTTAAATATTTGTAAATAAGTTAATTTAATGTACATGTATCAAGAGCTTTAATTTAAGCTAAAAATAATCTTTGTCCAACATTCATAACTGGGGGATGTGACAAGCCTCAGAGGTTATGTTGAAAATACGCAAGGTCAAAAGTTCAATGACCTGTATCTCACAAACCACATGACCCAGAACGCTCAAATTGGGGTTTCAGAGTTTTCTCATAGGACCAAACTAATTCAGCAAATTTAAAGACAATCTGTGAGATTGACCCCTGATGGCGTGATGATTTGACACGGAATGACCCTATAACATAACTGAAATCCAAATATTTATCGCAAACAAACTTATATGCAAAACATCCAAACTTTATGTGTGTTTTTGTGCCACTAACGCATACCCAGCATGCCCATACGGATGTGCAGGCTTTATGTGTACATGTACAAGTGAGGATCGATTCCATGCAAAATGCACATGAACATGATCATGAACTGCACAATCCTCGAGTGTCGAGTTTGTGGCATAGATCGCAGCTAGCATTTTTTCCCAGTTTGAAATTGTGATTCCCACTTCATTATTGTGAAGGAATCTTTTCTTTTTTTTCAAAAAAAAAAAAAATTATCATAAATTATTATGACAATGGCAATTTCGCACTACAGACAAAACAAATTTTGACAGCTACGTGTAGCTGCAACCATGAGCCATGCTGCAACATGCAACTCAACCTGAACCAGCAGATTTGCTGGCACCCCAACACTTGTTTTGAGTACTACACAATATTGGCTGCTGTCATCAAGCAGTCTTTTTTAGAACTCAGCCAGATGCTTTGGTGAAAGGTAAATAGAATGGATATTTCAAGAGAAAACATACCATTGGTACAATTATTTTATATAAATTATAATAAAAAAATTCTGCAAAAAGTCAATAAAGTCACATTTAAAAATATAATAGTTTTTTTTGTGAAATTAGCCATTTTCTCAATCTACACACACACACTTTCAAATTGAATGGCCCCTATCATGTTAACAAATAAAACCCCTCACTCACCCCATTTTCAAATATACTTTTGGCCTAATCAGCATGTATCAGGTCATTTGTTTAACTATATATTATGCTAATTACTACAATACATGTACTTACCTCTAACTTTACATTAGTCTTCTTATGTCTAATATTAGGATCTGTTATTGGCCCTCCTGCCCTCTGCAACATAAAAAGACACGTCTTGTAATTGTGTTACATGACCAAAATGTCTAGTGGCATTTGATTAGGGTATCTGTAGACATCTGTGTCTGTAGAATCTGGTGGCATTTGATTAAGGTGTCTTACAGCATGCACTCAATATGTCTACAAGATTATTCAAAAATATAAAAACAATACATGTATACCAACTGTAAAAAAGGTAGACTTCCCATACATCCAAAGAGCAGCGACATGTACTTCATAATTTTAGTACTTAAACAGAACTTATCATTGATTTGTGGACGCTCAACTCATGTCGACCATTTCTGTGGCCTTTGACTGGTTGTATCGATTTGAGAAAGTGATGAAAATTGATCAAATATGGACACAACCCTGACAAAAATGGGTGAAATCGCAAGTGTATAGTGATTTTTAATCTGCCTTCGGATGGGGGCTATGTGTGCGCAACTACTGCTAACGTTATAAAATCATTGAACAGTGGCGTATTGACTATTGGCTACAAGGGTGCATTTTTCACATTCAAGAAACTGTCGATATATACATGTATCCTGATCCCATAAAGCATTCACACACTGGCTAATCTGGTTCCCAGACCAATTCACAAGAGTCGTTAGGGAATCTTTGGTCAGGCAGCCAGACAAATCTTGACAACCAAAAACTAGGCAGACCGTTCCTCACCGTCAGCATGGTTGTGGTCCCGACAGACATAGATTTGGAGCACAGAGTACAATTTATTACCTGGTAGGCACCTCTTCATCTCTGACATTATTGAGAAAACAGTAGGCAACTTTCAAGCTACATGTATTTTGTGATGTTTTTGCAATCATTTTGAGCATTTTGTTTTGCTGGACATGCAAAAAAAAGCTGAATTGCTCTGCACACACTCGATTCTCCCTGGGGCTCTTGTACGACCGACAAAACCCCCAAATCCCCAAAAAAGAGTTCTACTAACTTAACTTCTACCAATAAACCAATGTCTACATGTGCTATAGAGCTATATATATTGACTAGAGCGCTAAAAAATGCACAACCATTTTGAAGTCGCGCTGCACGCAGACATGTTTAGTCATTGTGCGTCATTGAAGAAAGATTTTAATTTTTAAAGAGCATTTCCCCACGAGCAATCTGTATGTCTTGTGTGCGCGCGTGTACATGTACGGCTGCATGATGACACAACTCAAGTACAAGTCACACTGAAGCTTGAAAACGACAATCGAGGGGTGAGGAGACGTGCCGGTGTCATAGGGTATTCTGTCCTAGGGTAATGTGTCCACCATACGGTAAAATAACATGGGCTGGAGGAGTTTATTCAAAAGAGGGCGCTATCAGAAGGAGTACACAATTCGCTGTAATGCTCAGACAGAATCTCCTGTCGGACAGAATCTCCTTCCACACCGGCACCAACGAGACAGCTCCATGGCCGGCACTGACAAGAAACAACAATTTTGACTTTACAAAGAAGTTCAGAAAATAATATAAATAAATGTAGGCTATCATGATCTTAGCCAGTTTAGGCTAAATGTCTCTTTTATAAAAAGGGCCTACTTACGTCAATCTTTGAGTAAATGATGCAAAGTTCTTCCCTTCACTGCAGAAAATTAAGCGATGCAAGAAGAAAAAAAAATCGTCATGGCACGTACGTTCAAATGCGCACACGACGTGATGCACAAGCGCATGCAGTACTAGATACGCATGCACTGAGGTTAAATCACGCAAATTAACTGATTGCGCGTCTTATTTCCAGTATAAGTGATTCCATAACGCACGGAAAAGGAATAAAGCAGTGGTATGCAAATAGCTGTAACCCAGCTAGATTTTAAGTTTTCCATAGGTTTGTACTTGTACAAACATGGATGCGCCCAGGCGGCTTCAACGTACGAACAATGCTAGCGCTCTAGTCTATATGTAGCTCTATGACATGTGCCCAGTTACTGGGCATGCTGGGTAGGGTCTAGCCCCATACTGGTGACAATACACTGGACTCCCTCCGTACCCTTGGCCCCAGCACAGCATCTACATGTACACAAACAGACCAAACATATTTTTTTTTAAATCCCATTTATCTCACCATGTGTAGACCCAGTAACTGGGGCGTACTCCTTTTTTGAGATTTTGACATTATCGGTGGTACTAGTGCCCAAGTCAGTAATGTACATGTATCGTCACCGACGCCATGAACTAACACCTTGTGTACAAAACCATATTTTTTTCAGTTTTCAGTTTTTTACGTTTTTATACAACATTTGTCATGCCCTACAATTTCATGAAGTTTCAAATCTTCAAGAGCTTTACTTTTTTAATTATAATAATTATGTATGGCAACATTTGCCCGGATTTGACAATCTTTGTTTTCACGAACTAGCACACAAATAACATTTACCATTGAAATGCACGGCGCGCACCATACTCAAATGTGAACAAAACGATTCCACGAACTAGCACAAAACTTGTGCGCGAAGGACATGCACGCGCACGCGCCCATAAGTTTGCATTACTAATACATTGGAGAGTGTTACTTCGTGAAATCGGAAATAGTCTATTTTGCTTGTTTTTCGGTTTCACGAACTAGGACGCACCTTTTTTCCTTTATTGCTTGTTAATTTAAAATGCAAAGCGGACAAAAGCAGTATGTTTATCAAGTTCAAAGCATCCAGATTCAGCAAAGGGAAAACTAGTTGAAAACACTCTGAAATTTTAAAGGATAGTGGCGTTTTAAAAAGCGTTCAGCTTTAGACGCCGTTTTCTCTGATTGCTACTTTTTACTGTTGTCTACATGTGTGCTAGTTCGTGGTGTCAGTGACTGTATGTGGGAACTCTGACGAAGCGGATTTTTTTATGAATCAGACATCAGCTACTGTTTCCTAACAAAAAGGATTGTGTGTTCCCTGATGCCCTGGCTTGCATATTGTTTTGCGCGGTCAAGACAGGATACCAGTCTTCATCAGCCAACACACAATCCACACTGTATAGAATTTTCCATTGGTCATGATTGGCCGAGCGCGCGATTCACATAGCTGGTATCCTGCGTTGACTGCGCAAATAAACATGCAAGTCATGGCATCAGCGAACACGCAATCCATTTTGTTAACAGTAGTTGATGTCACGTAGTAGCAAAACGCAGATCGTAACAACTGCATTTTTAGATGGCCTAAAAAAATCATCGATTTGGCGGACAGAAAAAAATCATGAGTATAATTAAATGCATTTTTATTTTATCTTTGATATCTTGACAAGCCAGTAGGCGATTTTCAAGCAAATCTGTTGAGTCTTTGTCGTAATTTTGACAATTTTTTAACAGATTCATAAAAAAAATCTGCTTCGTCAGAGTTCCCACATTCATTACGGACTGGAGCGCTAGTACGACCGATAATGTCAAAATCTCAAAAAAGGAGTACGCCCCAGTTACTGGGTCTACACCACATGTATGATCAATCTCACTGTCATGACTGTTTGTTCAATGATGCAGACTATGATGAACATTGTATGATTACGAGTGCGTGTACAAGAAAAAGTAGATCAGATCAAAAATTGTATCTGTTTAGTGTTTGCTCTGTTTGTTACACATGTGGTTCTTGGGCCAAGGACGGAGGGATTCCAGTGTATTTTTGGCACCAGTGCTGTAGAATATTGGGGCTTGGATGTTACATGCACTGTGCATCGTCATCAAATTCAAGTTTCAATGTCAGATGTACAGCGACCAATTTCATAGAGCTGCTTATGCAGCAAATATTGCTTAGAAATGTTCTGCTAAGCAAAAATAAGCAGAATAACAGCCACAAATTGTACATCGGGAATGGTATTTTGGCTGGTAACCTTATTCTGATAAGCATAATTTTATTGTGCTTAGGCCTTAGCTCCTGTGTGCTTATTTTATAAGCAGCTCTATCAATTATCATTTAAGATGTTTGTCTATGTTATAATATAACTTTGTATGAAATTGTGCCCAGGCCAGGCCTAAATAAAATTAACGGAAAGAAAGTCACTCATCATGACCAATAATAGACCTTATGCGTCTGACGTCATGAGTCCTACAGAGACATGTACAACAGCGCCCTCAATGAGGTAAAAACGGCCGTAACTGCGTAAGTTTACTGTTATGTAGGAAAACGGCCGCCTGTGCATACCCTCTATGCCTAATAATATATTAATATCTTTTAATTTTAAGAGTAAAACATACTAAGATTGGTCGTAATAAATGAAAAAGTGTCGGAAATTACCTTCTTGACTAACCTCGGCTCACTGGTGCGTACTGAGCTTGTAGCCCTGGTAGTGGTAGACGCCATCTTTATCTGAAAATTTTACAGCCCTAAAAAATATGCGTCTCTCTACTGCTGATGATGAGACTGACTTCATGGGTCCCGCGCGCCCCCCAGTCCCCGTGTAACAGCGCCCTCATTGAGGTCTAAACGGCTAGGCTATGCATACCTCTTTTGGTCGCTGACGTCGTATTTCTGTCCGCATTGTTGTTTTCCCATTTATTTTTTTAGTTTAACATTTTCATTTTCATTTTTTTAATTTTATTTCATCGTCCCAAGTTAGCAGTTATGCCCGCGAAAGAGGAAGGAATGTTCCCTCACCCGTCGTCCTCTGGACAGATGATAATATTTCCCACAATGTAAAAGAGTGAAAAAACACTCTTTTTGCTCGCCATACCACGCTTGCAAGGAGCCATAATTATGGCGGACATTTCTTTTTAGAGTGAAAAACATGTATTTTCACTAGATTCAGAGTGAAATTCACTGAATCCACTTTCACTCAAAAAAAAAAGAGTGGTGAAGAGTGAGTTTCACGTTCCAAAGAGCCTATTACCGACACCACTCTGCCCTGGCAAGCGCGAGTGAAATTTTCACTTTTTACAGTCATTTACAGAGTACTTCGCCCATTCGGTCTATATTTCCCCTTAAGTATATCATGTTACGGTCTATATTTCGCTCATTTGATCCATATTTCCCATTTGAAAAGATGTTGCAGACATTTCTCATTCATTGGCTTGTACAGCTATTACTGTTTTAATCTAAAACTGAATCAAATACCCCTCAAACATAGACAATGACAAAGCCATATTTCACAGATTCTACCAATAACACGTTGCCAGTTATCAATAATCACATAATTTCCATCGGACACAAGGGTGTGTTTGTCAACTACGTCTCGGTGTTGCCGTGGGCCTTGGTGGGGTGTCCTGTTTTCTACTACCGTATGTGTACGTATTTGGTTATTATGAATGAAAACAGACAATTTTGACCTTTCCTTCGGTCCAAACAGAAAGTGCGTCATTGAAAAAGTCTCTTGATAGGCCAATGTAGATACATTTTTTGTTTTCTTGTGTTGAATGTTTTGTATTTTTATTAAACGTATGTTTACATTAACGAAAACATGATTCATTTGGATACATTAACGTAACCGGGACAGCTCTGTGATTGAGTGATTGTAATTTATAATCAACATCAGTTCTTGGTATTATAGACCGGTTGCGCGACAATGTTGACATGCGGTCACGTGACCTCCTATCTGGGCATAACGCATAGAGTTATAAAGAACTAGAGGGCGTACACACCATGCGACATGGCCCGACAAGGAGCATTTTTTGACCATTGAGAAAATGGCGCGGACCATTTATTTACACTGGTTACTCAGCCGTTCACACAGCAGCCATTTTTTAAGTGGACATTCGTATGCAATTTGCCCATGGGGATTTTCGCCCATGGTGAGTCAGTGGAGCTCCGTGCGTGGCATAGTGAGTACACCCTCTAGTTCTATTATAACTCTATGGTATAACGCAATACAACTGATGGCAAAATACGTGTAAAGAGATATGCCGTGACACGGAGTGACTACAAAAACAGTCGATTTCACTTTTGTTAAGTGATAAACTAGTTAATCAGCCCCTTTATTTAAATTAGTATGTTGTGACATTAATGTAAATCACATCTCTGTTTCATAATTTAACAGAATTCTAGTAAAAAGAGGTTTTTTAGCCATGCACTACCGGCGTCGGACAACTATTTAGCCACCCGCCTGTTATTTTGTTTGTAATGTATGTAGGCCTAAATCACTGTAAAAAAAGGGGGGATAAAGAAGGTTGGAAAAGTGAGCATTAATACCTAGCCTTGCAAAATTTCGAATAGGCAAAGGAGTCACACAGTTTTGAAAAGCAATTTCTTTTGATGATTTCAGCTTCATAACTTTGAAATTTTTGTGTTGAAAAGTGTGTGGTGATCGCTGTCGTCTGGCCTAACGTTCGGCGATCCGTCGTGCACTGTACACATCGTGCACATTTATACGTTACTTGTACAATTTTCAAGACCTGTTGGAACTGTCCTTATTGGCTTTATTCAGCCACTCGAAGGTCTCTGGTACAAACTCTTTATACCCAGAAAGGGTCACGTGATGCGGGTCGTGCAATCAGTCTATAACGTAGTTGATGATAATAGCCTAAAATAGAGTGCGTCCTCTTTTGAGTTAATAACTTTCCAATAATGTTATCGTTGAAAAGGCCAGAAATTTTACCTTTTCCATGATACCGTTTCCTTGGGACTTTTCATGTGTGTATAAATTATACTTCCTTTGACGGTTTGTGTTAAAATAAGTGAGGTTGCAATTACTTGCGGGTCAAGCCATTTTTTTGCCACTTTCCTGGACTAAAAATCACCCATGAGGCTGTGCAAAGAAGAGTCACTAGTTCCTGTTTTACATAATAAAGTTTTTGAGTCCCTTAATATTATACGAACAACATCTCACTCAACTTAGCTTGCCCCTCTGTATTATAAGTGTTTTGTAGTCACGCGCCTTCACAGAGTGACGTACATTCCTACTCTACTTACTAGAACCAAATACACGCAAAGTCGATCTTGGTCTTCAAACACAGACTCACCAGAACTAACTGACTCATGTAGGCCTACACTTTTTTCCAGGGCGGATTTAATTTGTTTTCTTGAAGTTAATAATAATAATAATAATACTACACAGTTCTTATAAAGCGCACATATCCTAGACACTAGATCAAGGCGCTGAACAATAAAATAATAAACACTAAACAATTAATTAATGAGCTCTGAACAGTTCAGTCTTCAACAGTTTCTTGAATTTTATCATTGAGTCAGACTGACGGACTTTTGGAGAAAGTTTGTTCCACAGGTGGGGACCGCTATAACCAAAGGCACCCTGACCAACTAATTTTTTACAGATAGTAGAAGTAAGTGTTGTTGGGTCATGCAGTTTACGGAGTCGGCTGTCTCGTTGATAAACGGTGAGAAGGTTTTCAAGGTAGACAGGTGCTGATGAGTGAAAACATTTCCAAACAAAGAGCATTATTTTAAACTTAATTCTGTCAGAAATCGGAAGCCAATGTAGTTGTTGAAGGATGGGAGTGATGTGTTGGAATTTGCTAGTTCTAGTTATTAGGCGGGCTGCGTGGTTTTGGATTCGTTGTAGTCTAGCAATCTGACAACCTGTAGCTCCGTAGAGGATGGCATTACAGTAGTCGATGTTTGAGATAACCAGAGACTGGATGACACTGCGACATGAAGATGTGGTGAGGTATTTCCTTATGTACTTTATTCGTCGGATGTGAAAGTTGCATTTTTTACAAATTGCCGATACTTGAGCACTCATGGATAGATGACGGTCAAATGTTACGCCAAGGTTTCTGCACGTGGAGGATGGCTGAATTACCGTCTCACCGATGCAGATATTGGTAGAGCCAAATTTGCGTAATTGGTGTGGGGACATTATTTGAAGAAACTCTGTTTTAGTGTCATTCAGTTTGAGCAGGTTTTTGGTCATCCAGTTACGAATTGCGCTTGTGCATGAAGAGAGGTGATTCTTTGCTCGTTCAAGATCACCGTCAAGGTTTGGATTGTAGAAGACGTATAGCTGGATGTCATCTGCATATTTATGGTAGTGGATTTTATGGGATGTGATGATGGCTTCAAGAGGTGCAGTGTATACATTGAACAGTATGGGGCCAAGAACCGACCCTTGTGGAACACCGAAGTTAAGAGGGAATTCATCAGATGTGAATGAGCCAATGTTGATGCGGTGGGAGCGATGTGAAAGATATGATGCAAACCATGCTTTGGCTTTGCCTACAACTCCAAACTGCTTTTCGAGAACACACGTAAGGCGATCTAGGTCAATAGTGTCAAAAGTAGCGGATAGGTCTAACAACACAAGAAGGCAGCCCTTATTGACACTCAGAGCAGTAGATATGTCATGATGAACCTTCAGAAGAGTGCTTTCTGTGCTGTGGTGTCTCTTATAAGCCGACTGAAGATCTTCATTGAGGTTATTGACATTGAAGTGGTCAATGAGCCTCTTGTTCACTATTTTTTCAATGAGCTTTCCGACGAAGGGCAAGTTGGAGACTGGACGATAGTTCGACAGATTTTCCTTATCAAGGTTTGGTTTCTTAAGGATGGGGGTGATGACTGCCTTCTTAAGATGCGTTGGAAAAGTGCCAGTGAGGAATGACGTGTTAACCAGATTAAGGAGGACTGGAAGGTGAGCTTCAACAGATTGCTTCAAGATGTCTGTTGGGAGAGTGTCAAGTGAACACGACTTTGAGGGACTACCTTTGATGACTTCCAGTAGCTCAATAGGGTTTGATGGTCGAAGTTCTGTTAACTGGGTTGGGCAATTGCGAGATGGTATGGATGTCATTTTATCATATGGTAGATGAACAGCTTGCTCTTCCAAGCCATTGCGAATTGATTTAACTTTGTCAGCAAAGTAGTTTGCAAAACGATTACAAAGTGATGTAGCGTCTGGAGTGGTAGATGGGAGAGATATTTCACTTCCACCAAGAAGTTTATTAACCGTTCTAAAGATTATCTTTTGGTTGGAAGTACTCAGAATATCGTGATAGTAGCTGCGTTTGGCCTCTGCAATAAGTTTATTAACAGTAGAGCGACAGTTTATATAGCGTTGTCGGTCACATTCTAGACCTCTTCTGCGCCAGATCGATTCCAGATGTCTTCTCTGATGCCTCATCTTGTGGATATCTGGAGTATACCAAGGATGGTGCTTCCTTTGAGTGTTTTTTCGAGTGATCAGAGGAGCATGCTGATTGACGGTATGAGAAACAGCCTGGTTGTAGTTATGAAGAATGGTATTGGGGCAGCTTTCAAGGGGAGTATTACTAAGCTTAGCAGTCAGGTCCAAGGCGAAGCGCTGCTTGTCAATGGATTTGAAATTCCTATACCGTATCACTGATTCCATGGATGGAGTGTGATCTAACTTATCAATGGAGAGGCCAAATAGTACACTGAAGTGATCAGAGATGGAGCTTTGGGTGATGTTGAGATTGATCCAATTTTGGAGATCGTCCTCATGGACAACAACAAGGTCAAGGGTGTGGTTTTTGACATGTGTAGGGCCATTCACAATCTGAGTGAAACTGGTCACTGTCAAGAGCTCTTGAAGGCGTTGTACATTTGGAGAATTAACATTTTCAACGTGCATGTTAAAGTCTCCAGTGATAACAAGTCTACCTGAGTAGAGTGCCAGGTCAGTGATTAAATCTTCAAATTCATCAAAAAATTGTGTGATGGATGAAGAGGGAGGGCGATATATCAAGACAATCCGAAGATGGTCGGCAGCGGTTGTACAAACATCAGTGTGTTCAAATGAGTCAAAAGAAAGAGCTGGGACAGAGGGCTTTATGTTTAATGATGACCTAAACACAACCCCAGTTCCACCACCCCTTCTGTGTTCTCGGCAGGTCCCAAGATATGAATACCCGATGGGTGTGAGTTCATCAATGACTGGTGAATCTCCATCCTGTAGCCAAGTTTCAGTGAGGAGGGCGATATCAAGACTGTTGTCAAGAATGTACTCAGATATGATGAGGGCTTTGTTACAAACAGAGCGGCAGTTCAGCAGTAAGAAGTTGATCGGCTTACAGTGATCAGGTATAGGTTTGATTTTGATCAAGTTGTTCTGGCATACCCCTGCTTGGTGTACAGCGGTGTTCCTGTATTTATGTTTCTTTTTGCCACCTCTGCATCCTCGGCAGGTAGCACGTATTGCATTTATACCAATTTGGCGTATGTTCTTCATTACCATAGGGTCTAAGTATGCATTTCCTAGGAGTTTATATGAATCCCTAATGTTAATCAATTGACTGATGCTGTATTGATACATGTTACCTGCTAGCAAGTTGTGTTGGGGTAGAGAGGGTGTATTCAGTTGAGTGCAGTTACAGTCCATAACAATAGGCAGATTGATTAGTTGAATGCCAACAAGCTGGTCCACTAAGCTGAGTGACAGTTGAGAATAATGGTGTCTTGGTGGTTGAATTGGAAGATTCACTACCCAAGTACAAAGGAACAAAGCAGAAACAACAATGAAGGTGTCCCTCTGTGTAGCACAAGGAGTACATGTATATGCCCAGTTCTGTGGGGCGAGCATACTGACACTCAAAAAGTTCAAACATATCTTGCAAAAAATCAGTGGAAAGCAGAATCTTGACTTTCTCAGGAATCATCCAATGTGAGCTATGACTCAATAATAAGACTCTGTCAGAAGACTGGTTAGTTGAAGATAGAGTTTCCCGCATCAAATTTGTAAATTCGGGAGAGTTCAGACACACATGCTGCCACATACTGGCGCTATGCTGGAGATATGTTATTATTTTTATATAAGTTATTATTTTTTATAACTATTGATCTTCTTAAAATTCGCTGGAGAGGACAGAGCCTTTGTTTCTTTCCGGTAATCCATAAGGCTCTAGCTGCTTCACTTTCCCCTTCCTCTGTGTTTTATTTATTTATTATTATTTTTTTTAGCATAGTTTACTGTTTTTGCTTTTTGTGTGTACTGTTTATGACCGCCCAAGAATTAAATAAATATAAATACAACACTTTACTGACAAGTATTCTTCATTCCTGACATATTTTTAAAAACAAATTCATGCCGTTTTGTTCAATTGACCAAAAGGTTCAGGAATCAGTAAATCCCTTTGTATCTTTCCTGCCATGGGTAGTGAAATGGCCACTTTCTTTAGCGAGAAGCGGGCTAGTCAGTACATTTATATTCTTTACCTTTATACAAAAGTAATAGGCCTTAATGTTAATGAGATCAATATCAATGTCAGTATATGCTAGACTATAATTATTACCTATTCGCTAAAATAGCCTACTTTTGCTGATGAGAATTCCGAAGTAGTGGGTTAGATCAAGTTTTGCAACTCGTCTCTGCAGCGCACGGGCGTGCTTGCTCACCAAACATAAATACCGCCCTCTTTTGGTAGTCGGACGTTTGGTACTCCACAACCTGAAAGAAAACGGTCACAAGCTTGCGACGAGTTTATTTTATTGTTAATTAAAATAATGATACGGATTAAATTATAGCATATTTTTTAATATTTCTTGTAAAATTATATAAGCTTTAAATGTTGTTAACATTTGCAAGTAATTATTATGTGTAGACCTACTTGGGTCTAAAAAAAATAGCAAGTTCCCCTTTTATTAAAATTATTGTTTAATATGTTTTTCACGAAAGTATAACCCTCTTTTCCCATTAGTCTGTCTTCACACACGGTTAATAAAGACATTTTATAAGCAATTGATTGCAGTTTTGTTGTACAATGTTGAATAAAAAGTGAATAATTATTTTGTGCAAATTATCAAACGACGTTGCGTTCCAGGGCATAAATTCCTGTGTACTTACATAATGTTACAACTACGTTTTGAGCTAATTATAAGGTCTAGTTTATTATTATGCACCATCAGTTTTATGGATATAAAACATTACATTATGAGGGAGTGAGAATTCATTGCAACATTAGTTTATGTCAGAAAGCTAGAATATAAAATGGTCTTTTGGAGGATTAGTGTACATGGGCAATTAGTTCGTTTTTCTGCAAAAGGGTTAGGTTTGTGACTTCGTCCCCAATGATTAAATAAGATTAATTAAATCACGCCGCGCCACTTTGAGCCATTTAGGTATGGGTATTCCTCTACTATCACAAAGTTCTGTAAAAAAACCTTCTGACACAATCAAGAATTTCACTCCCTATTCAAGTGTGGAGATGTATTCACGGGGAATTATTAAGGAAGAAACGGAGTCACGTTTTTTCCCGTCAATAAAACGAAAAACCTGTCAATCACAGATAAGCTTTTTAACTTGTACAATGACAGTACCAAGCAAGTGACAGATTGTAACTGGAGGTCACAGGTTACGCTTCGGTGAGTCCAAGACGAAACATGCTTACAATTTGGAACTACTTTATCTAAGAGAAAAATCATCAAAAAACATCATGTTTCAGTGTAAAATATTCTGAAATATAATTCAGACCGATTTAATGGATGTTTATTGTTGTTTTGTTTTTTGTTTTGTGACTTGGTGGTTTTGTTTTTAAAGAGGGGGGAAAAACTGTGGCGGAAGGATATGATGGTATCTGTACGTATTGCTAATGTACACAACGATACCTGTGTGAGATAAAACGCTGTGTGAATTGTACTTACAGTTTGGCGTGTACACATACACACACGCATACAGTACATCCAATTAATGCATGCATAGTACGCTGTGAAACACGGAATCGGTCAACGAGTTCGCCCCACTCTTGGGTAATTTTCATGGATAATTATGCTACAGTTGACGGAGATATCATGTAGGTGACACCTCGGTTGTTTACAGAGATGGCAAGACTATGGATTTTAGTCTTTCTATGCTGTTTACGAGCCCAAATTCGAGGTAAGTTTTGTGGCAATATCAGAGAGGTCGTGGGGGGATAGAGTCCCGCTTATGACCAAGCTGTGTTGCTTTGTGCACTACACGGTTTGTACGTAGGGTCAGTGCGGTGGTCGAGTAAAAAAATCCACTTAGTTTCCAAGAAAACGAGGGTTAAACAATGTGTTAAGAAACCCTTTCTCTAGTATGATGGGGTTCGTGATTGTTTGTGGTATTAGAAGTGAAACAAGTGTGAGTTGTGTGACTTCTTTTTGAAACGGTTTCTTCCTTTAATTTTAATATCTTATTCTTAAGTTAGTACTCTTATTTTTAGCCTTGTCAACATTCAAACAGTGCAGTGTTGCCAAGTGAATAGAAATAGGGGACCTAAATTGATAAGACCAAATTCATGGCGACTGCTTCACCCATGTTTAACATCGCAAAGGGTAGAGTAGTTAACACATCAAGAAAGAGTATAATAAACCAATTATTGAAAGTTGGTTTTATAGGAAAAATAACAAAATTTGTAATGTTGTTAGTATCATTCACAAGGTTCACATGGTTCACGTTTATTGAAGTTCGTATATCCTGAAAATTATTTTCACTGAAATACTGTCAAATGTAGCAAAATTGCATTTGAAAACCTAGAGTTGCAATAATCGTAACCCTAGACTTGAATCTTCCACCTCCTGACTAAGCTCCTGACCATCGACCGGAGAGTCTCTATTTTAGGCCTAATATTTCTCTAATTCTACTCTAATTGAAAGGGTCGTGACCGAGGTGACCAAGACTCAAGAGCTACAAGTTTATCGTAGCTATTTAATATTACTAATACTAGGGGCTTAGGCCATCATGCTGATAAAATTGCAGATTTGTGTCCGGTCATTTTACAAACTGCATGCAGCTTTTTTTCATTATTTATTATTCATTGTTTCGAATAAGAAATAGTGGTTGGTATGCATACTTCTACATACAATACCATTCTTGCAGCTGCAGTTGAAACAGCAGATTTCATTGGTTGACTCTTTGAGTTTGCCAAAGCGCAGACCAATCATATGACAGGAGAAACAGCACTCAGTTTGCAGTGCACAAATTGGCTGAAGGACCATTGCACAAGGACCATTTGTTGTCAGCGGTAGATATTAACTGGTATCCATGCTAAAAGACGTGTTGGAAGTGGTTGGGTACCAGGCCTCTTGTCAACAGATGGTCCTTGTATGAACTTGGTCAATTGTATTGCATTCTGCAGAGTGCCGTTTCATGAAGTAGATGCTAGACTTGTAGTCAAGTCGACCGATAGGCGTAAGCTGTTTACTCTGTGATCAAATGGTGCGTCACAACACACGAGCATCAGAATGGGATAACAGAAAACAGTTGACGACTTGTCTAAATAAAGCCCAAGTTGAGGGGATGCTTAATCAGACCAAGATCGGACGTTGTATTGTTGTGTGTAGAGATCATTGGCTGGCGACAACTGCAATGGTAGGTACATGTAGGCCAACTGCGTAAAAATATACCCTTTTACCGCTGTTCGATGGTTTGCAACTTGAACATGTGTGCTGTAGAGCCTTTTTTTGTGTAAATAATGAAATTTTTCAGCGTTGACTTATAGAGCATGCAGGTGGTGGACGCTTCATGTTTAAACTTTCATTCCCATGGCCTAATACTAAATAAAAAAATTATTTACTTCAGTGGCAGCAATCAAAATAAGCACGAATGACAACGTGCATCCAAATCTCTGTCAAAGTTTATATTTAACTGTTTTATTTTCATAAGAACCGCCTACATGTACATAAGTTGTTGAAGTTTTCACAAGTTGATTGATGTTAACATAAGAAGGTTTAAAAAAACTTACGAATGATTTAACATTTTTTACATTTTTATAAACTTGAAACCAGTTTTGAGAAGTATCTGTACTGAAATACATGTACTTTGAAATTAAATTGTCACAAGCCTTTAAGTTTCTGAATGTTATGAAATCCACGTCAAAATATGAACATCGCATGGAGGAAAGTACTAATTTCTGCGAAAAAACAACAGCATCCTTAAAAAGAGACAACAAGTTTTGGTGTTACATGTACTTACATTAGGTTTATTAACAGGCCTGGATGTACAGAATGTAAATCTTTTCATGGAGGGACCAAGGCCAAGACCAGGGCAACAGAGGCAGTGGCCTACAGTCATAGCCTCTGTTGCCCTGGACTTGGCCTTGGTGTCCCATGAAAAATTTCACATACTGTACATGTAGACTGAAAGGTTGTTCCAATGGAAGTGCCCTTTGCAATATAAAAATGACCTTGCCTTTTCAAAGATGAAATTCCAGGTACAAGGTCATTGAAAAGTAGAGGATTGAAGTAAATTTGCATCCCACAAACAAATTATACCTTTAAAAATAGTATATATTTTTTTCACAAAACTTTTGGAACGTTGTGAAGCTAACTGATTTTCCGCACCAGGTGTTGCACTGCTTTGAACTTGTGCACTTGTAAAGGTTCACATGTCAAACCAAAGTGCCTTTATACGCTTGAATAGTCATCAGATCAGATAGTGAAAAACTTCAAGTTTTCACTTGAAATGAGAAATATGATTGATTGACTATGATATCTCACAGAAAAAAGTGCACTCGCTTTTTTTGCAGTACGTTTTCTTTAAAAAAAAAATTCCTTAATTTACTGCAAGTCTGATTTAATGGGAGTTGTTGCACCATTCATTGGAATGAATTTATGATTGATGTTTGTGGAGTAAAAAGGCTATACATGTAGGTTTTTCTGTAATTAGACCTTCGGGACTGCATTTTTGGACAAAGCCCCCTTTTTATTCGTTAACTCTTTCAGAAGCGAGTTTAATGTGATAGATGAGATCCCCTTTTCACCTTTTAACCCTAACTCTCTAGATTTAATTGCTAAATCCTTCAAAATCCTCCAAAATGAGTTTGTGCTTAAAGAATAATTTGTGTATAAACGTGAACAATTTGCAAGACAAAGCAGATGTACCCAGCAAACCATTACAGGGCTCGAAATTGGGGGGAAAATCCACAAATCCACAATGCTCTAAAAATCTCGGCAAACACATTGTTAAACAATTTTTCTTTTTCTGATGCAAATACTGGACAAAACTCTCCCCTTGGAAACTAAAAAGTACCTGATACTCTCTGAAGAAAATTTCAAGCAATTTATATATTGTATTTTGTAGAGATTCTTGACAGGACAATGTATTGACAATGCAATAGTGTGTCAAAACATCAGATTGACACAATGTGGTCATAAAATGATTGTAGTCAGTAACTCATCTCGCAGTTAGTAGATTTACAAAGTGAGACCTGTGGAAACAAGTCCTTACTTTTAGTCCATGCAACACAGGGATTTGGGGTTCTAAAACTAAGA
The DNA here is from genome assembly GCA_911728455.2 of Marthasterias glacialis. Taxonomy (NCBI): domain Eukaryota; kingdom Metazoa; phylum Echinodermata; class Asteroidea; order Forcipulatida; family Asteriidae; genus Marthasterias; species Marthasterias glacialis. The sequence continues at coordinate 9,201,807 of OU452240.1, forward strand.
CTTCGATATTAGGATTTTAACACTACAAAAATTCATTTGTAAGGTACATGTATCAGACTTCAAATCGACTACATCCAATGTATACGATCAGTGGTTTACATGCCAAACGACACACTTTACTGTGAAGTCTGCCGGGCACCAAGCAATGAATTCGTGGGCTGCAGGGTTGCCATTCGCTTGTCCCCCAGCCACTCAACCGTGGGTTTGAGACCAAAGCTGGACACAAGCTAACTGGATTGGAAACTTGCATGATAAACAAATACAAAGAAAAATAATCACACTCAGATTCAAAGACAAGTACTTAATGAAAGATAATGTATAAATAATATACATCTTTTTATTCAGTTAAAAACACAAGACCGCTGGACTTGAGCAGTAGAAAAGATGCACTTCCTCTTAAAGATGTCATTTACTTAGAAGAAAATCAGTAAATGCCTTACCCTTTGAAGAATAAAATATGAAGCCTGATGCTGGTTAGATATTAGATATTTTTAGAGTTAGGGATTCTTATTTAAAGTTGGGGTTTTTATAAACAGCCACCTGCACCTCCTGTGACTCAATCTTGCACAATTTTCACACAAAAAGTTATTTTTCTTCTTTACCATCCCACCAAAGTGATACCAAATTGTAATCCAATTAAGACTGTCATACAGGTCTCCCAGAAGGACAATTACACATCTTGAAATTATGCGAAGACACCGTGTTCACACAGCCACCTTTGCTGTCGAGGTAAACCCAGGATCCATTACTGAATATTAATTTCACACCTCCCCTGTAACCACATGAGAATCCTCTAGTTGTAAACCAATCACATTACTGTCTTCCTGACCAAGACTTCAGTCATGCCACGTAACCTCATAAATAATTTTTTGACCACAGATGGAAAAGCTGTCCTAATTGAATGAAATAGGTCTCAGGTGGTTTGGCGTACGTAGTCAACGATTGTCACTAATTTCTCCATCAGTTTTTAGTCTCAAACTTGTATGAAATTTCTTAGAAAATGCTCCTTGAAACATTTTCCCGATGTTTCCAGTGTTTTTAGGAAAGTGATGGATCAGTAGTCATTATCTCCTAGTGGCTTTTAACTTCCAGTGGGTATGAAGATGTGTAAACATGGTAAACTCCTAAGGCAAGGGGTCATCCCCATTCCCTGTGGAAACCTGCAAGCTGTCTTCAATGGGTACGTTCACACGAGTAGCTAACTTCGCTGCTAACTTCGCTGCTAGCTAACAGCGAAAAATTTTTGACCGTGTGAACGCAAAAATAGTTAACTTCGCTGCTAACTTCGCTGCTAACTTCGCTGCTAACTCCAAAAGTTAGCAGCGAAAATTTCCGCTGCTAACTTCAGTTTTACGACTTCAGACCACTTCCTGATACCGCGTGCAAAATACATGCGATATGTTGTTTTCGCCGCAAGATGTACTTCCAAAAACGAAGCCGAGCCCAAGGAGTCGTCTACCCATTTCCCTTTTCCACCGCTGACGAAACTCTCTTGTCTTTTCACCCAACTTCACCTCATCTGCACTCTCTAAAGCAGCCCTAGTACGTACTCTCAACGCAGCCAAAATAACTGCGAAAACTTGTAAAGAACCATGAAATTGCATGTTCGGAGCCATGTTTGTGATTGTCAGAAATAAAACAAAGGCCAACTTCGCACAAAAAACCCAGCTGAGCCTGACTGGTACCCAGCATGTGTTTTGGGGCACGAGTACCAGGCAATACCGGTCCGCTTCCACGAAATGGGAATCGTACGAACTTGGCCATAAAGATCACTAGCCCGCTGCTTTGACAGCGGAGACACATTTTGCCAGGGGCGCGCGCGCGCGAAAACAACCGGAAAATGACGAAATGGTTTTGTGACCTTTGCAGACATCTATCGGCAGTTAGCACTCCGTGTGAACGCAAGGCATTTTTTAGTTCAGTCCGTTTTTACGAAGATCCCCCGCTGCGAATATTTAGCAGAGAAGTTAGCAGTGAAGTTAACTACTCGTGTGAACATGCCCTATTATTAGAAAATCTGGCATTCATACCTTCCGTAAACTTGTTTATCCTTTCCTAAGAAGTATTTTGAAGAATAAAAGTTGCAAAATGTTGTGCTGACTGTAAGCCGTTTAATGGTGTGTCATGGCGGAGTGGTCTGGTGCGTTGGGCTCAAGCTCTGGTGTTCTGATCAGCAGAGTGTGGGTTCAAGTCCCAGTCGTGAAACTTGTGTCCTTAACTCGTTGAAACCAGATAAGTGAATACATGCAAATGTTTCCCATGCCTGGAAACGGAAGCTGTCTTAAGATAATTTCGGGCCACCGGACTGAAGGTCGCCCGGTCATTCAACTGTAGAGCATGCACAGACCACACACATGCCTTCTAACGCTTCGTTTCATCCACACAAGGACAAAAAAAGGTCTTGAATATACTCGCATTTTGTGGCCATTGAGATAAAAGAGAATAAAGAGAATCTTTGTTCTGTTGGCATTGTCAAGTCAGGGTTTCTTTGTGCCAGCACCACACTCCATGGAAAAAATTATGGCAATTCCGCCCAAAAAATCCTACCAGGGGGACGGAACCAAAAAAAAAGAAAATCCCTGTGGCAACTGGGTTAAGCAAGTCATTTGAATCATTATTGCTTTGTCCTTTGGATGGGGCGTAAAGTCGTTTGTCCTGTGTGTTGTGTAATACATGTACACATAAAAGAGCCCAGTTACACATATCGCTAAGATGCCCGTGTGTTTCTGGCAGTGGCTGCTAAATGCACCTCAGCACCTTGTAAATCATGACAAGGTGTTACTTAAGTGGCTCTCATAATTTAAAAAAAGCCTCAAAAACCTGCCTTATAAATGGTATAACAAGCACCAGGAGTACCTAATTGTTGGTAGATACCTGCGCTATTTAAGACTTGGGTATTAATATTATTAAGCCTGTTCATTTATGGTTAGTTTTAAAAGCAGAGCTCTCCATGAAACGGGGGGTTGGATGATTGGTACTTGCAGTGAGCTTAAATACGGAAACAAATCAATTTATTTTAGATAATGACTAGACCTCAAAACCTGTACTTTATCTGAGTGTTGCATCTTTCCTTTAATGCGATGATGAAGGACAATGTGCATCCACCACTACATGATGACATTAGGGAAATACAGTCACATATGGTGATGACACCAAATTTGTACTCAATAATTTGATTGCAAATCTCAGCCGCGTAAAGAGTCTTGCTGTGACTGAAGTCTTCTCAGCATCTGATCAGATTAAGTTGTTGAGTAATCACTTATCAAGAGTGGAACGCTACCAAATTTGCACACATCGGATAGTGTTTTTTTCTTTTCGTTTTTCTTAAGGTATTTTCTTCTTGCTTGAACAAAATGCTTCATTCCCTTCATTAACATACATATGTAGCATGATCACTAAGTAAATGTACATCATGTATGGACCCTCAAAAATGGTATATGAACAAACAGTGCTGGCATTCTATTCATGAGCATTACATTGGGAATTATCCAAATCGTTGTTTACTTTATTTATAAAAAAAAAAACTGAGGGAAAAGTTGGCCTCCAGAATTTGAAAGAGCCTCAAACCAATAGGCAATAAGCGTTTCCTTAAAAAAAAAAAAACAAAAAAACTGATCCGCTAGCCTAATTCTTGTTGAAACACCTGAGGACCAGTAAAAATCTGCCCAAGTGGTCTGACTGGCTAATTTAGTGTTGAAAAGCATGGACCTTTTATGGAAGACTGACTAGTGAAAAAATGGACAGACTAAAATGACAAAATCATTATTCCTGCTGGCTATGGATTGAAAACAGTCCTTTTTGGGGGACATACCCTGACATAGCCTAGATAAGTATTCCTGGGAAAATGCATATTAATTGGAGTCTGATATTTTATTTGAGAAAGTCTGAAGGGCACATTGAACAAGACCAGGGCCATGGTTGACACAGCCTCCCAAAGATTTAAAGACCTTAAGACTCGTTATTTTTAGGGCAAGGCCACTAATGCTTTGAATAAAGTAAAACTTTGAAGGGCACCAAGATTGAAGGGTAGGGCACTAAGACCAGTATGGTTTTGGGAAAAGGGCATGGAGGCCATTATGAAAAAAAATAAATTAAGAGTTGACTTAAAAACTTTGTCTTTTACCATATCCCTTTTTAATCCTACATATGTAAAAGTCTGACTGTGATTTATTATAAATTTATAAATACTTGATTCCCACCTTTTTTTTTAAAAACAAGGTTTCAAGCTTTTGGCATTTTTAGCCTTAAGAAAATAATCATTTTTTTCGCTTTTTTACACGATCGTGTGACGGCATGATGGTGGAGATCGGTGTGTAAAAAAGTTGCATGTGATGGTCAAAACTTTTCATTCTTAAAATTAGGCGGTGGTATCCGACTCGTGTGCTGACTTGACGATCATTACGCTGGTTACCGTACATCATGTACATGTGTATGGGAGACTACACCATGGTGTGATCACGTGTGCCGGCTGGCTGTGATCTAAAAACATACAGCAGGCTATTCAGGCACACTTATCAAGCCGCATTTCGAAGCCGCTTCAACTTCGTATCCATGGGTTTTGATCTCACAGCGCCACTTTGTTCCAAATTGCCTTGGCGCCGTGAGATTGAAACCCATCGGGACAAGGTTGGATTGGAGCCACTCATCAATATCACTGTATAACGCCGCGCCACGTTTTGGGCACTGATCTGAACGACGCTTGTGATGTAATGTAAAGTACGAGCAGCAAATAAATAAAGACAAGTATTATTTTTATTGTGCGTTTGTATGCACGCTAGCTGTACATACAAATATGTGTGTGATACATGATTACTATGACGGGATGTAAAGACAAATCAACAACAGGCGCACAATTATATTCTAAAATCAAACAGATTTCTGGTCCAAGGTCCAACGGCATGAAAAGTACAGTGCACAAACTGTAGCTGTATAGTGTGCATTATGTGTGCATACACAGGTAGTAATTTTTGGGCTGTGTGACACCCACTGATCCACTAAACCAATACAAACCCATAGCATACTGAAAGTTTCTGTCTTACATGTAGTTCCCTTGGCCTTGATGCTCCTTTTAAAAAAAGTCTATGCTAGCCTACAGGGCCCAATTTCGTAGCTGCTTAATTAAGCACACCAGGTTACCAGCCAAAACAGCATGACACATGTGTACAATCTGTGACTGGTATCCTTCTTTGTTTTGCTTAGCAGAAAATGTTTAAGCACTATTTTCTGCTTTAAAAGCAGCTCTATGAAATTGGGCCCAGGTCTTGTGGCTCATAAATTTTCTACATTGAGTGTAAATATTTTCACAAGACTAAACATTTTCTTTCACTTGTAACATTTGCTGAACTATTTGGAAGAGAATTGGACTTGAAAAGTTAAAAGTTGAAGCTTGCCTTAGTTAATCCTAGAAAGGACTGTGAAGGATTATTTGGTCATAGTAACATAACTGGACTCTGGGAAGTAGACCAGTTGGTATTTTGACTCCCAACTTGTTGTGGGAAGATTCCTTGCCCATTTTAAGATAAATATTCCTGTCTTCAAAGTGATTAACATACAATGTACACATGGTCCAAACACCTGAAAGCCCATTCCAACTTTCAAGTTGTGTACACAGTATCTTGGGAGAATGCCTGCTAGTACAAAAGAAGCTGTGGCGACCCCAAAATATTATGTACTTTGTATAGAAGCTGTCCCCCAAACATAGGGGGAAAGACATTGGGTCCAAACTGTTCCCATATGACCCATACCCCAATAATAATGCTTTGTATCAGTATTGTAGTATGAATGTATTCATGATTTAAAAGGTCCAAAAACCCAGTAGAAACAAAACTTTAAGACCAAACTGTCCCACTTGCCTTGTTACCATAACCCATGTAGGTTTTTTAACCCAGAATCAGATAGTGAAGTAGTGCAGTGTGAATTAATTCAGGAATTTATGTGCTGGGCACTGCACACCAGCCTCATGTGTTCTTTACTATGTCTACCAGTGGTCACCATAATGATGTTGAGGTCAAATCACACTGGCATGGAGCTCCACATGGGGCCAAGGAAGTTGCAGACATTTCTAATTATGCAAGACTGTACATGGATGCCCTTGCAAGTTTGTTTCTGAGAGTGTTTTCTTTAAGTTGTGGTCTTCTTTCCTCCATGGTTTTACTTATAAAGAGTTAACTATTTTCAGAAAGACTATTTTGCAGGACATGTACATGTAATATTTACAACCAAGGAAGTAGAATTTAAGGCAATGACGAGGGGCATGAAGTCTTGCCTCTGCAGTGGACGTACATGTACATTAATCCTCCAGTAGGCACTGATCATCCAGTCAGATTGCTTGAACAGGAGTGTGATGGTAAACCATGTATCATGCTCCCACTTTGATATTGCACTCTGCGTGTTGTGAGTGTCTGTATATATTGAACAATGCAAAATAACAGTCTAAACTTGTTTGATGAGGGGATATGAAGTTGGCTGGAAGATAAATTCATTATCACACCTGTGCTTGTGGAATTCGGGAAAATATAGCGTGTCTGTGTCCCAAATCCCGCTTGGCCTGCGGCCTCATGGGATATTGGACCAGAAGTGCTGTATTTTTTTCTTGCACTTGTGTGATAACTTACATTATCACTCAGGTCTAGCAATCATTTTAGACCAGCAGTTTGATATCATAGGCCTACAGTACATGTACATATCTAATTGTCATTCATCCCAGTGTAGCCAACTTATTTGTATTTCAATTCATATTACTCCAACAAACCTCAGTTGTGCAGACAAGTCTGACCACTTTTTGCACATAATGAGAATTAGTCATTTTTGCTGTAGTTACTAGTATACAGGGAATATTATAACCAAGATGGTGGCTGCATGATGGAGGGATGTACAGTATGTACTATGTACAGTACATGTACACATGTACATACAGTGTACAATCCCTTCACTGGGGTGTATTCACAGGTTCCTTAAGTGGACAATGCCCAAGAATTAGACCCCTTGAATCACAGGTCTTCAAGGCATTGTGATTCCTGTAATGAGGCCATTGAATGATTGCTCTAGTGCCTTTGAGAGTCTTTGTGAACATTTTACCCAGGTACATGATGATGTTATTCATGGCAGAGTCCTGGCAGGCAGTGTATAGAGAATGTGCTTTGACAATGGTCTGAATGCATGTAGCTATAACTACATTGTACATGTACATGTTGCGTACTGCATGATTTATGTACATGTACAATTTTTGTTCCAATATGGATACTTTAAACAGCCACAGTACAGGCATGTTACTTCACAGAGACAACAAAGTCCCCTTTGGAGTTGTCTTCTGCTTAGTGCCCCTTAAAATAATCAAATAGAAATTGAGATTTCCCTCATATTAGAAGTGTTCTTTATGAAGGAAACTCCATCTTGCCCTTTCAACAATGAAGAATCAGGCCTGCAGTGTAAACGCTTACCAACACCAACCCTTTGAAGTCCAACTGCATGTTGTTTGAATGTGTTGGACTGAAGATCGCACTAGTAAACTGAGTATACTTTACAGGCATACATGTACATATGTACCACCATAATCAGTTTCCATCATTCCATCAGTTTGGGTAGGGTTCCTAATATATCGATCAAGGGAGTTAAGGTGAAGAGTGTTTTTCCAACAACCCAACCTACTCTCAAATTCTCAAAAATTGATAGATTTTGACGGATCTGATACCGAACCCCCTTAACCAGTTGAAACATGGAACTGCCTGGAAACGTGAGTCTTGTGATGCCATCTTGTAATTTCGGACCACCGGAGCAAAGGTCGCCTGGTCATTCAACTGCGGAGCGTGTGCAAATTTCGCACATGCCGTGTAACCCTTTGATTCACCCACACAAGGACAAAAAAAGATTGTGCATTTACCTTTTGTTCCAAGAAGGGGATCACGAGGCTTCGAGAGGCTTCCACCATTGGTCATTCATTGTATTTTGGCTCAATGGAGGTAAATCAGAGTGGGCTGGCAATTGAGCCATGGTTTCGTGTTTAGTGCCACTCCTATGCTGTAGGTAACGGCCGATGTTTTAAAATTAACGCTGCGTGAGTTTGACATTTTGTCGGGCTAGCAACAAAATGGATGATCCAACAAAGAGAATCTTTGTTCTCTTGGCATTGTCAAGTCGGGGTTTCTTTGTGCCAGCGGTACCCTCAAAGAAAAAATATTCCGGAAATTCCACCAAAAGAATCCTGCCAGGGGGACAGGACAAAAAAAAGAGGATCCAGACCTGGAATTACACAGACCTCTGTTGCCCTGGTCTTAGCTGTTTTGCACCTTCAAAAGTTTTTGAAGGATATTTGTGGATTACTAATTCCATCTTCACAATTGTCCTTAAATTTATTTTAAAGTTGCAGAATTATTTCAAATTCCCCACTATCAAGCCTGACTGTTCAATTACAAGTACAATAAAATTATGGACCAGCCTTTGTAACAAAAATTTAATTGTTTTTGTTTTTGTAGCATTGCCAGAGCTCCTCTTTGCCAATCGGAAGGACATCCGTATCATCAACTTTGGATTGACCAATGATTCTACAACAACGACAACTACCGTCATAGACCGCTTAGAAGATGCTGCAGCTGTAGACTTTCTCTTCTCGCAGCAGCTCATCTTCTGGACCGACGTCAGCATCGAAATGATCAAAAGGACACGCTTCAATGGGTCCCAGATCCAAGAAGATATCATAACATCCGGGTTGACCGCCCCTGACGGGTTAGCGTGCGATTGGGTTGGGAAGAAGATTTACTGGACGGACACTGAGACAAATCGAATTGAAGTGAGCGAGTTAGACGGGACGTCGCGAAAAGTTTTATATTGGAAGAATCTGGACCAGCCGAGAGCAATTGTTTTACATCCGGAAAATGGGTCAGTATTCAAGTTATTTATCTGATGTTAGTCTTAAGATATATCGGACAAATATAATATAAATCAACAGCATCGTATCTAAATTACCATGCATAAACATCCAGGCCTCGAACTTCGTGTTGAAAAGGACACGGCAATAAGTGCCTTGATTTTTCTCAAATTTGAAGGGCATTGCAGCAATTTTGTGAGTGTAACAAGGGCACCACGGCAATTTTGTGAAATTTGGGGGGCACCACGGCAAAAACTTAATTTAACAAAATGCAAACTGCGCTAGTTTTTTGAGTCTCGATGATGAAAATAATTAATGAATTCTTACCCTTTACGAATTATCATCACCATTCATCCTGGGCCCGTAAATAGAAAGGAGTGTTATTTTATTCACTTTACGCATACTCTACATATCCTTTTATTTTGCTGACGCTAAAATGTACTAAAACTGTGGTGAACGCGACACAAACTTCATAATAGCTGGTCGTCGATCGTACACACACACACAACACACACACACACATCAGGAGCCATTTTCCAGCACGCTCCCGTCGCGCAGTTAACAAACACGCACACAGTATACAGGGCGCCAGTCGTGTGCAACATGGGGCCATGCTTCTACTGTACGGGTACCAATGAAAGTTTACTTAACACTAACATATATTGCCGTGAATTTTGGTTGATTTCGAGGGCATCGCGGCAATGGCACAGGGCACCGACGGCAATTGCCGCCGGTGCTGTCGGTAATTTCGAGGCCTGAACATCTGGAACAAAGTATGGCACAGAAATACATGTAATTGTGAAGTTCTTATAGTTGCAATACCCGCTGCTAGGATTCAAACTGTCTTTAGCTGCCGGGCAATCTCGGTGGTTTAGTTGATAAGACGTCTGATCTAGAATTGCAGGGGTCATGGGTTGGAATCCCACCTGAAGAATATATGCCAGTGGGTTTTTTTTCACAGGACTCAGGGAAAGTACTGAGTATACTGTGCTTATCACACATCTGTGTATGGGTGAAAAGACAATAAGTTTTTATGCCCCATGTGAAGTTGTTAAAATGTGTTCTAGACTAGATACATGTAGAACAAAATTACAAAGGAGCTAATATCTTTTTAAAATATTCTATTTAGGCCTAGTGATATGTGAATTTAGCAATTTAATATACATGTAGCTGAACCAAACCCATGCCTAAGGACTCTTGCAAAAAATCTTGGTGGTCAATGTAGCATAGATAGAATGGAATTATCCTGTCTCATGTGTCCAGAACAAACAAAACTTTCCAGCCTTTTATCTGCAGTGAAGTTAAATCTCAGTGAACAAAATTGGTAATGATAAGTTACTGCCTTGAATATCAGCCACTTCACCTTCTCCCACCCCCCACTCCACCCCACTACCCCAGCCATAAACACCCAGTAATTGTCCTGCATTCACACTGGCCCATTGTCAAGCCTCCTTAGTCATTCACACCTGGGGTGTATAGCTGGTGTTTGCATGAGGTAATCTCATTGTGTGGGTCAATCAGTAGAGGACCAGATGACTCCAAATTGCTTATTGTCTGTCATTGACCATCTCTGATGATAGGAGAGAAACTTCACATCAAATTGAACAGTAATTGTGGCAAAATGAGGTCAGACTCATGTGTTTTAATACCAACACCACTCCATGGTCTTTTCACACTTGATGCAACTTTCCTGAGGAAAATGCACACTCAGTACATGTATGCTGACCTTGAGGTTATCAAGCTTAACCCTACTCCCAAGCAGGGGTTGCTATTTCCCAGGAATTGGCTATTTCCAGGGATTTTGCGGGAGTTAGCAATTCAAGCGTGAAAAGGTCAATAAAAAGTTCCTGGGAAAATGGACTAGTCTGAAAGGGGCTTTACATGTAGCAATCCTAACCCATCCCTCTGGCCAGAGGTATCCCTGCTAGAGACCCCTGCCATTACCTACAGATCACCTGTAAACTTGTTTATATGTACACGCTGGTAGTCATGCTACAGGGCGATAAGGTAGAGGATCCCTGTACACATTGAATTCAAGAATTTGAAGAAAAAAACATTTAAAAAATAATAATCCTATTTTTGGGTGGAATTTTATGATCCAAGCATACAGTGTTCAAATTGTTGGTTTGACCGGCACCTTATTGCCTTTGCTAGGCACATTAACACAATGCTTTAGTAAAATTGGTTTACCAGCTTTAACATCATGATGTGTATGTACATTGTATGTTACCCTTGGCTGGTTCCCTGCAAACATTTTCTGAGCACTATTTTCCAGTTAAGTAATGAAATTGGACCCCTTGTTGAATAGTAAATGTGTCATTACTTTGGATGATCAGGAGCTGTCACTCATGCCCACGACCTTTGTTTGTAATCCCTGGTGGTGAGGGTCACTCCTGCTGTCAATCACACTGCCCTAATTACATTGTGCTTACTTGCATTGTGATGCATACAGTGCTGGATTACCTCTAAGATCATGCACTCTTTTAGTCTTGGGTAAACTGGGTTTTTAAGGCCTTCCCAGAATGAACATACATTGTACCAAGATGAATGAAATATTTAACAGCGTGAGAAATACATATTATAAATTATCACACAAGTTAGTGCGATTGGAATACGGGAGAATATGGCGCTTCTGCATCCCATGGGACGCAGACGCGCTGTATTTTCCCGTGTTCCACTTGCATGAGTGTGGTAATGAGTTTATATTCCAGTCAACTGGCAGATAATACAGCTTTGAGCGTTATTTGATGAAGAGTAAAACGTGCAACACGCAATTTTTAGAACGTCATTTTTCACTCTCTGTACATACGAAGCATGACGCATGATACTCAAAATACACAGAGTGCAATATAGACTACTGGGAGTATGATGGTTTATTATCACACTCCTTGTTGAGCAATCTGATTGGAAGAATTAGCGCGTACTGGAAGATTATTATTGCTCAAATTGAGATTTGCGTGGCACATAGTGCAGGTGTTTGATTACAATGTGCACTCGCATTCTCATGCAGCAGAGCACCATTTAGTGCGGTCTGCTGCAGTGCTGAGATTTCATGAACAGTAAGCCTTTTTTGATAAGTTTTATTCTTAAAATACAGAGACAAACTCAGCGCTAGCTTTTGGTGCTTTTCAGTGCCTCAATTCAGCTAATAGACTGCACGTTTTTTAATATTTTGAAAAAAAAGGAAAAAAGTTCCCGGTTATACCGAATACCGCGGTATTTTGGCGACGGTATTGACCAAAAATTGAATAGCGCCCAAGCTTATTTTTTGGAAAGGTTATCCCTGAAATGGGACTACATGCACATTTAATGTAATCCCAGAATTGCAATCACAGGGCTAACTTACATGTAGTTTTATTATTATTTTTTAGAGATGTTGTGAACTCCCATCTGAACAAACCCTTGCAGCTCAGAACTTTTACTGGAACAGAAATAATTTAACAAGACCTATGTATTTGCTGAAAGAGGTTTTGAATTGAAAAGATTAAAAATGTGACAGATATTCATTTTTCCCCCAGCCCCCACCCCCGTTAAAAAAATGTTTAAAAGAATGTTAAGAAATTGCTAGACTTCAGGACAATTTTGAGGATGGCAGTTAAAACACCCTTGGACCAGAAATTTTCAGTCGTGAAAGTTTTTTGTCTTTGCTTTTTTAAGTTATTACTTGGCTTCCCCCCCCCCCAAAAAAAAAAAAAAAAATCAACAAAATAAAATAAAATAAAAATTAAATAAATAAATAAAAAAATCAATAGCATTTTCACAAATTTTGTAAAATGTTATTTAAACAAAAGTCAATCAAGTGAGACATATTTAAACAAAAGTCAATCAAGTGAGACAACATTTGGTTTAAATCAAGCTATTTCTAAAAGTCACCCACGAGTTAACTTAACGGATTGAGTGTAAGTACAGCAGAGCAGTCTCGTTAATTCCTTCCACATCCCAAGAGTTTGAAACATGTGGCTTTCAAAAAATCTACATTTAAAATTTATGTAATTACCAATCAAATTGCTCAGGTCTGTATCCTGAAGAGAAACCCCCCATGAGCTGTATTGTAAACATTGTGCTCAGTCAGACGGAACAGGCCTCCGACGCATTGATCGAGGGGGAAAAGAAAAGTACATTGTACATTCACACGCCACATTTTAATCATACGAACTGTCAGGAACGATTGTGAGTTAATTCATCAAGCATGGCCCTACTGGACTGAATGACTGTGTAGTCTATCAGAGCGTTAAAGGGACACTCAGAAGAACGTAACAATTTCAGTCAGGAGCAATGTTGACTTTAATTGATGCAGCCACTCCCCATGATGTGCCACAGGTTTTAAACAAAAAATCTAAATAATAAAAATCAAAATCTACTCAATATTACCTCTTTGAGAATTATTTCTTTTCTCATAAATGTAAGTTTCAAAAATATAATTGAAACGAAATGTCACTGTTTGAGACCATTGGGAATGTACTGGAAAGTTGTGTCACTTTGTACACATAGAAGATTTAAGTCTTATTGGCAGTCACAAACAGAAGATTCAAACACAAATGTTTTAAAATATTCAATCTTTGTAAATAATACTTTTATACATATTTTTGTTATAAGAAAATAAAGATGTAATAATATGTTGGTATGAATTCTTGGTTATTAAAAACTAACATAATGCAACCCTTTTGATACGCATATAAATTACCCAGGTTATTTCTCAATATTGTGGTTAAAGTTGAGACCCACAATCCCTTGGTCTAAGACCTGTGTGTTCAAGATCAATGCATGTGAGGTCTCAAACATGGGTCTTCAGGCCTGTAAACCCAAACATCAAAGGCTCAAGACCCAAACATCAAAGGCTAAGACCTTGAAGGGTGTTGAAACTGAAACAAAGACCAACAAAGACATGTAGAGTTTCATGGAGGCCTTTGCCCCGATGCCCCTTCCAATGTTCCAATAAACTGTAGAATAAATGTACAGAATGCTTCCAAAAACCATTGATGCACACTTACTTTTATTGGAATACATGTAAATTTCCAGTCAAAAACAATTTTGCACCATGAATTTGTGAATGTCTTCCTGTTAAACAGATGATTATAAATAAGTCTTCCAAAACTATGGATGTATCAAAGAGAATCCCTTTAAGTTATTTAACCATAGAGTTGCAGGGTATAATGTATTAGGTAGGCACATACACACCATGCCTTGTCATATTAAATCAAACATTGAATGCCACATATCATCAGGCTTCAATTACTGTAGTGAATACAAAACCAGGCAGGTAGTAAGCAGCATTCATCATTAAACTTGGACTCTGCAGCTGAGATTTTTGCCGCATGGTTTTTTTTTCTTTTCTCCAAGGCAAAGTACAGGATTGGTAATTAAAGGGGGAACAAAATAGAAATGGAAGCCTGATGCCTAGTTGTAACTTTGTACGGGCTAGGCAGTTTTTTTCTTACATGTACATGTAATAAAGGGCACCTCAATGAGGAAAACTTAAAATTTTTACTTGAGCATTTTTATGGGCACCAAGGCAAAGACAAGGGGGCATAGGACAATTGCCTCCATTGCCTCAGTGAAGTATCAGGCATGAAATATGACACATTCTCAATGGGATTTTAAAGTTTATACTAGTACATGTACATTGTACCAGTCCTCCAGAGAAATATTTTTTGCTGAATTTCAGTTTAAAAACCAACACATACCCCATAAGTTTTCACTTCTTATTTTAATTGCTGCAAATGAAAAAACCTGGCTGATATACACATAATTCCTTACAAAATTGAACTCCTTTTTCAGTGTTTTCATTAAAAATCACCAAACCAAATAACATGAAGATGAAATTCTCCCAGGTTGTTTATGGTTTACAAAATAATTTTAGAACAAGAGGGTGAATTAAATACTTCTCAAAATAAATGATTTACCTTCTCTTTAAATCGAATACAACATTTTTACACTTTAAAGGCAAATTTGGCTCATGCCCCTAGTCATTGCCTTGGTGCCTTTCGAAATGTTCCAACACAAATTTTTACTTTGCTCATAGAGGTGCCTTTTACTGAGGAAAAATTGACTTCTGGACACAAGAACTAAGCTTGGGCATTTTTTCTTTCTTTCTTCTTTATTGCTGAGTAGTCATGCAGGCCTCACGCTTAAGGTTCAAAGGGGCACGGCCAATTGGCCTTAAACTTCTAGAAAATGCTTATGGCACCAAGGCCAACTTAAAGGGCACAAAGGCCAATTTCAAATTACAGAGCGCTTGCGAGCTGTCAAAAGCATAGCTATAAAAAACAGTTGAAAAAAATGCTTTTACGACGACTGCGCTTATGGTCAAAACATTGTGTTTTCATATCATTTTGACTTCATGCAATCACCCCGCAAAAAAATAAAATAAAAATCTTACATTATATTGTAAAATAATCTTTTTGTCCATCCAGGGTATCCTAAATGTTATTATTTTAGCAAAATAAAGGCTTCACGTTGCATAGTTTTTCGTAAACAAGCTACAATTTCCGATGAACTGTGTTTGCCGACCATGCTTTTGACTGCTTTCATGTCCACACACCAGCCACGCAAAGCTGTGTACCAGTGATGTCCCGAGCATGCGCAGATCCGTCTAGTCTTAAGTGAAGGCGTTTTGTCTAAACGCACTGGTATATTTTAGCAACAAAGGGCTTATTCTGTCATTATATCTCATTGTTCTGAAAGCGCCTTCTAGCGTTCAATGGTTCCTGCATTTAATGTACATACAAATGTAGCACACAAAGTAGTAACAACGACTAGCAGCCTGTAAGTTATTGGAAAGGAATGTGGCTGCTGGTATGCTGCACAAATGTGTATTGTGCGTTTTGTACATCATGATCGCAATGTGGTCTTTGTTTCGCGACACTTTCAAGTGAAGTTTTTTATGGTTAAACTCACCGTAAGAATGTAAACGTGTAACCAAATGATCGGCCGAATAACCATATCTCCCGAAGGGCATGCCTGCTAACCTGGCCGTAAAAAAGGTATTTTCTATGAGGGCTTTGCGGCCACTTGCAAGGGCGTCACATCAATTGCCGCCCGTGGCCACCGTTAAGGTCGAGGCCTGGTCATGGTATCTGTTCAATACTGAACAATACTGAGAGCTGTTTTAGAAATTATACCGTAAGCAGTGTGCTCTGTTTGCAGTTTCAGTACCGAGATACAAATAAAAACATGACAATAAAAAACATGTGATGCAGCCTCTACAGAAAAAAAAAAAAAAATCAAAAACAAACAAACAAAAATATGGTTGTACCAGATCCAGATCTGTACCCGAATAGAATACTTTAAGACTATCTGTAAAATATGGAGTTCAAAAGTTGTTGTAGATTGAACTGCTATTTTTTTACATGCAAATGACAGATAAAATAGGGTGACCAAAATTCCTCTCTGGCAAACAGTTTGATATGAATTAAGTTGTCCAAATGCTTATTCTGTCTTCTCTATGCGCAACATTTTTTGATGATAAAAACATGACCTGGTCTTGAATGATGTCCATTGAGGAAAGCAATAAAACACACTGCAAAAACAGTTCACACAAATTCCAGGGCAATGTAAGTTTATTTGTGATGAGTTTTCAATAAAGGAATCTAAATTGCAAAAAAGAAAATGCTCTTTGTTGACGCAAATGCGACAGCGTGGAAAACAGGAATTGTAAAACCATTAACGTTGTTTAAATATGTCTTCAAATAATTTGTTTTGGAAACTTGAAAAACTCTTGAGCTTTTATGTGACAAATTAACAGCCTTTGATGTTTTAAAACTTATTACTTGAGTTCAGGAGTGTGGATTTGGAATTTGGGTTGATGGTGAAGATAGCAACGTGAGCTTCTCTTCAAATAATTTATTTTGGGTGCTCAAAACTTCTCTGACTTTTGGGTAAACAAAATTAATATCATGGTTGATTTACAAATTATGTTATCTGGGTTCTGGATGAAAGGATTGGGGAAGGAGGAGAATGAAATTACACACTGTAAATTTTGTGTTAGTTTGTAAATTTTGGATGCTCAGAATTTCTTCTGCTTTAGGGGTGAAAACAATTGATAGGCTGGTTTTGATTTGTGATACAAACTTGTAATGGACTTAGGAGGATTGGGGTAGGGAGGGGGAAGAAATTTAATGAACCCTGGGCGGATTCACAATAATTTAATAATTTTACAATTAGTTAAGATTGATCTTAAGTGCAAATCAATCTTAATTGCTAAGCAAAGTGTGATGTCACAAATACTGACAACTCATCTTATGATGAATTTTAGTGCTTTGTGAAATCACTCCCAGACTTGTTGCTTAAGTGAAAGGCTGACAAGAAAACTTGCCCATTGTCATGATGCTGCGTACTGCGAAAAACCTGCCCTAGCTCATACATGTAGCATTACACAGTTACAGTCATTGTCACACACCTGGGACCCTTTTTACAGGCAACTGTGCTGTATAATGTACATTAATAAATACCTCGGAGAGTTTGTGCATTCTGATTGGTCGAAGACTGGTCACGTGGGGGTGTATTAACATGTGATATAAAGACCGGCTGTGTATTATCACATAAATGGCCCCTGAACAAGCACAATGTTGTGTAAAAGGTACATTTGCACCGTGCTTGTTGTGCGGAAACTATCAAAACTGTTTTCTTTGCGCGTATTGTTTTTGGTCAGATGGTGCCGCGTGTACGCGCGTAAGCGCATACCCCGTGTATGCATACGCGCAGACAATGTATCATAATTTAAGGTAGCTGGTACGCGCGTGAAACCACGCAAAAGTTGAACAGCCTAAGAATGGCCCTTGAACATGAGTAGAACATTTCCTAAGTTAGCGGTGAAAGAAAATCACAAATTCTGATGATTATTACCCTTTTTCTTCGTTAAAGGTATTTATTAATGGCAATAACAGTGTGGGGATCCGGTCTTCACTGCGTGGTAATGACCTTGGTTGGTGGCTGGCCGCTGTTAATGGACCTCGCCTTCGGCTCGGTCCATTAACAGCGGCCAGCCACCACCCCGGTCATTACCACGCAGTGAAGACCGGCTCCCCACACTGTTATTCCCTAATTATAAATTTTTTTCACAGTATATTAGACGAAAATTATGTGGAAATCGACTTGTAAATGTATTTTTTTGTTGGATTATGCTTGGAACTGGTTTTGTGTACATTGCCCTACTGTGTCTTGGCCACTAAAGTGCACCATAATGACAACATTTTGTGATAAGCAGTTCTGTGACATTGGGTCCCTATCTCACCATGTTCAAATTTAAATCATGGGTGTTGAACAGTAAACCTAGCATTGCCCATGCATTTAGGACTCTGTTTACACCTTGCCAAAGTAAACACTACACCTTTAAAGGGATAGTGTACAGGGATTACTGATTCACATCTTTCTACCAGTCTCTCTTTGAATATTGATTTGAATTGATGACAAACAAGATCAGGATTTTCCCCATGCACAAGCTAGCATATCAGGCCAAGGTGACAAGTCGAAATACAAGCGAATATGCGGGAATTACAGCCGATATGCAAACATTATTTATATATTTATTATAAAAAAAAAGAAAAAAGTTTAAAGGTCAGGTTCATAACAAGTCGTAACATTAAGCCATTTTAAATGTTGCAGATTGCACAGTAGAGCTTTTCAAACCAAGCATAAACATAAAATAAAAACATTCCGAGGACCTGGTTTCAATTGGTGGCTTCAGCCACACTGCCCAACAGATTTGAAAAATTCTAGGGATAACCCTGAAGATGCTGCACAATGACAATGACCTGGGCCCAATGTCAATCTGCAGAATTCCTGCCTGCAATGCCCTGTAATGCACAGAGTTCCATGGGCCACATGAAACTTGGCCCTGCTGTATACATAGATTATAGACTTAAATTCTGTACCATGGTTTGTTTCATTCCTTAAACTGCACTCGTACATGTTGAATAAAAGTACTCCTAAAAAAAACCCAACTCAAACCTTATGCCTTTAAACTTACAAGATTAATCTGAACTTGGCCCCATGCCCAGCAATCCCACATTCCTTCCTGTATACCTCAAGACAGCTTGACATGTGATTGACAGCTCAGGCCAGGGAACTGTAGGTCAAAGGTAATGTTTGTTCAGCACTGCCATGGCTCCATTCTTCCCTACCAAGTCATTGGGGTTGTTAAACCACTGCCGAGAGATTTGTTGTTTCCACAGTCGGGGCTTAGCTGGAAAAGAAAACTTCCCCACCACTGGGGTTAAGGTTTTCTTTCTATCCATGTCTCCCCAATACAACTTGGTTGTTACTTCACCCAGCCTCCCATGCTTTCTCTACACTTCCCGTTCTTTTATTGTGCAGAGCCCTGTGAATTCTTTAAAGACTCACTCTTGCGTGAAGTTATTTCTCTTGACAGTTTGGAATCTGTGAGTGTTTCATACTGAATCTACTGTTGTATCGTACAGTCTAGGATTTCAGTCATTTTTTCATCGGAGCTGTTTTCTTTGAAACTCCGGAATTATTTCATCTGTGTGAATTTTCCAAACTTACTTGTACTATGTAGTCGTTATTCTTAATTTGAGATCTTGATCGATTTAGCTTTGCCTAGTTTTTTTTACTATTCTCATTGAGTTTTGAGTGATGACAAGCCCATACAAGTCCATGTATTTAAAATCTTGAATGATCTGAATTTTCCCATTTTCAATGAACAGGGTTACTTGTAGATAATGTACAGTTTTGAGTTTCAAGTTTTGAGTTTCTACTTTTAGTTTTAGTATTTTGTTTAGCAGGGTTGCACACCACAGGCCAGAAATGGCCACTAAGCTACATAATGCAAGTTTCTGAATCTGAAAAGGAAAATCAATTGTTTCATATACATCAACCATCTTTTATTGTCATGTGCCCTGTGAGCTACATGTATAACAAAGATAAACACTGATTCTTATAACACCAAACATGTGTTTGACTCTTCTGCCCTCCCAGCCTCGGTTTGCTTACACTGATTTGGATGGGGAGAAAAAACAATCCGGTGGCACCTTGATAAAGGTGATGCTGGCTGCCGCTAAAAATAAATGCACTGACAACATAAGCAGGAGTCCATTCATGATCTTAAATTATTGTACCGTGTGAACCCATAGACGAGGAACAAGACCTATTATCTGGAGAACTTAACAATCAATTCCTTTCAGAAAGTATGACTAAGCCCGCTGCATACTTCTCACCAGTCAATATTAATTTTGATTTTGATTTACCTGTTCTCTTTTCAACCACCCCAAGAAACCCCAAGAGGAAAAAGAAAATAAATAAATAAGGGCCAGTATTTGTGTTAAGGGCCATCCCACCTCCCCATTGTCAGACTCTTTATATGGCACTAAAAACATTAGACAATTTTGGATTGCCCCTGACCTGTACATGTACCTCTGTTATTTTGTTCTGTTTTTGTTATTTTGAAAAAAGTAATATAAGTACATTGCTCCTCTACGATTAGACAAAAGATTTCTTTTCTTCTGATACGTTCTGTTAGATTGCCATAGTGCATCACGGTGAAAAAGTCCATGGTATTTATTCAGAATGAAAAGTAAAGCTGTTGGCTGTCGTAAAAATGAATTGTTACACCTGATGGAACTTACACTTTTTAGAGGTGTACTGTACTGTGTATAACCTGAACAATGTCTGTAGGGTGTTAAAAATGCTCTCATGCGAGTGATCATCCGGCAGATTTGCATATGACCTGTACGCAATTCAGCAGAGCGTTATTTTATGCTTGATTGGAAAGTACATGTAGTGCATTTAGGGGCAACAATAAAAGATTCACACTGCACTGTCTCAAGTGCATTTCATATTGATTGTACATGTAGGCCTATATATAATACATGGCAATACAGTGTATCTAACCCCAATTTCACACTACCAATTCAAGTCCAAAGAAATAAAACCACAGGACATTCCTTGGGAATTCTAACCCCACTCCCACTGACAAAGAAGACTTGCTGCTATTTTCTTCCCCCTTCCCCAGGGTTACATGTACATGTATCTCGGTTAACCCTACTCCAAAGCAGGAACCTTAGCTATTCTCTGGGAAACAACTGTTACCCAGGAGTTTGCCAGGGTTAGTAATTCAAGTGTGACAAGGCCGACCAAACATTTCATGGAACATTTTCCAGAAACGTCAGTTGCAATGTTAACAGTACGAAAGAGGCTTTATGGTTGACGATGTTCAGTCAAAGACTAAGGTTCCCCTTTTCCATGTGGTACTTGGTCTACAATTCAACCATGGAGGGCCATTGGTGAATCTTAGACCAAGGAACCAATTTTTTTGATGAATACAAGGTGGTATGTTTTTGAACTGTGAAATACACTTTTTGACCCCCCAAAATTGTATTTGCCTAAACAACAAAAAAGGATTGAAGAAATGTATCTAAGCGTAGAAATGACATGAGAGTTGTGTTATCATTCAATTTCTCAACTGTACCATCCATCTACCATGTAATCATAAAAAAAAAAAACATGTACCCCCAAACCACTTAAGATACCCCCCACAAGCACCGTAACTTACCCTTCAATGTCTCCCTTAATATCACTCGACTAACCCCCCTCAGGGTGGGTCTCGGTGGAGAAATTTGTCCCTAAAACCCCACTTTAAAAACCTGATCCATATTCTCCTAGACATTCCGGAGACGGTGCATTCCCGAATCAATATTCCGACCTGAAATATGTTGCGAGATCCCCCTTAGGCCAACCGGTTATATGAGAGACCAGGTACCACTTGAAACGGGAGCAAAAAGACCCATCAGTGTCCTGGAAAGGATCGGGTGATACTCCCCAACCAACCGCAACGCTAATAATCCGTACAAATTTCCCCCACAATATTACATTTTATCACACACACACACGTACACACGTACGCACGCACTCTCTTTTTTTTCTTCTTCTCACGGTTGCTGAAGCTTCCACACTGACTTGTTGGCTGTGTATTCCGGCATCCAATTGGGGCTTGTTTTCAGAGACTCCTGGCTACAATATGAGACTGGGTTGTTTTTTAATCAATAGCACATTTTATCACACGTTGGTTATTTTTGGAAGTTGAGAAGGCCTGCATTATTGTCTGCTTGTAGCTCACTATGCTGTGTGAAACATTGTTCCTCGAAAAGATAAAATAAAGCAATGAGTTTGGTTCAAAATGTCTTTGTTTGTTGTAGGGTCTCACTTGTTGTCTGCTTCTGGTCTTTAGGGAGGGAAAAGTACATAATTTTTTTTTTTTTTTTTTTTCTTATATATAAATTGGTTCCAGCCACTTGTTTTCAGTAAACAACACACCTTGCCTTGAAAGTTGAATCAAATTTGGCGGTAATATTTTCATTAAAAAACGGTTCATGTTCTGTCTTGATTTTATGCTTACATGTACTTTGATTACAGCAATTGAAATAACCAAAGGTGATTTATGGTGTCTTCAAATCACTCTTTCTTGGCTTGAACAGTACATATCAGGCGAAAAAGTTTCTCTTGAGGATTGGTACTCAGTGAGCTTTCAGATTGAAACTAATCTTTTTTTTAAATTACCAGTCATTAGGTGTTCGGACTCAAGTCCAAAGACCTCTTGTTTTTGTACGTTTTTTTTAATTTTTTTTTTTTACTTCTCCTTCTTCTTATGCCTGTCGAGTTTCTGCTAACAAAGGCATACTTTCTAAGCTTGTATGAACTTGAAACTTCACACATAGTTAGATATTCATTAGGACATGAAACCGTTTGAGTGACGTCATGATGACGTCATCGGGTGTCGAATTACATTAAATCAAACTTTATTATTTCAAAAAATCATAACTTTTGATCTAGATGAGGGATTTTTACAATCTATACATCATCGGAAAAGGTCATCCAAAACTGCGTAAACGCCTTGCAGACATGACCCCAATTTGACCTTGTCTTCCGGTTCAAACCGGAAGTTGAATACTTCAAAAGTTCATATTTTTAGAAGTATTTATCACATGATCACAAATCTTACATCAGATTGTAGACAATTTATCCTTAAACTTTTGCATTGAGTCGACACCATTTTGACCTTTACTTCCGGTTCAAACCAAACGTTTAACGTATGTGCATTCCAGCGTGACCGACATTGCTATAGAAAATCCAATGCCATTATACATGTACACTAGCTTGTGTGTGCGTGGCTGTGTGCCATCGATGCCCCATTGCTATTCACATTAACCACACGTCGTTCTTAGTCTCTTCTCAAGGTGCATACTCCACGCTTTGTTAGTCTTTAATACAGGGCTTATTTAAACTTTTAAAAATCAACAAAAAATCAACCGTTTGAGATATGAACATCATTCTTTCGACAAATGTCAAGGTTAGGGAGGGTCTTTCTTTATGACATACTAGGTGACCTCTGTGACATGTACTTCCGGTCAAACCGGAAGTAGCTCTTTATTTAGAAGTGCTAAGAGCTAGGAACATGATTCTTTCACCACATACCAAGGTTTGGTAAGGTCCTTCTCTGTTGCATATTGCGTGACCTGTACTTCCAGTCAAACCGGAAGTAGCTCCTCATTTAAAAATGGTAAGAGCTAGTAACATGAAGGTCCTTCTCTGCTGCAAATTAAATATATTTCATAGCACAATTTCACGTTTTATGTTCATATTTTTAGATACTTAAGTTGATACATTAATAACGGCTTTAACTACCATATTCCGAACACCTTGTTTTTGTGATGTCACAAAAACTTATGTCTAGTTTACTTTGTGTCTATAAACTAAGACAAGATTGTTGTCATTTTGTAAGATTTAATTCTGAACCCAACTGATTGTCACATTATTCTTTTAAAGCCTTGTTGTTCACATGATGTTTACATGCTGTTTACATGTTGTTTATGTGTTGTTTACATGTTGTTTAGCACTGTGTTAAAGTGCTCTTCCAATGTAAGTCAAGATTTCCACAATTCCAATCTTCATCGCAAATCTTCACACTGTTTTGACACTTACTAGTTTTGTTTTGAGGTTTTGATTTATGCATGTACATCTTCTTTTTATTTATGACAGGCTCTTATTCTGGACGGACTGGGGTGAAGTCCCGAAAATTGAACGAGCGGGAATGGACGGCTCGGAAATTTACAGAATGGTTATCATCGATACAAATATCTTTTGGCCAAACGGCTTAACGTTAGACTATGAAGAGTCCAAGCTTTACTGGGCTGACGCTAAAAACAGTTATATTCACAAATGTGACTTTGACGGAGCCAACAGGGTCCCAGTCTTACAGGGGTCTTTACCCCACCCCTTTGCTCTGACGTTGTTTGAGGATTTGTTATTCTGGACGGATTGGGAGACACATTCAATACACTCTTGTAATAAATTAGACGGAGAGGATCTGAGGGTCGTCCACGAGAATATTTTCTCGCCGATGGATATGCATAGTTTCTCACCTCTGAGACAACGAGAAGGTAAGACGGTTGCAACTTCCAGGGCTTAAAGTTCAAGAACATCTCCACTAGACTACAGTTCTTTGTACATGTAGTTCAAAAATATTACTGGACCATGTATATTTTTACAGGACCAAAATTGTTGTCTTGAAATATTTCCTGATCTTCTAAAGAACAGAAGATTGTATCAAAGAAATTTTGGGGCTAGTGGATCTGATCAGAACTTAGAAAGGGTTTTTATTCTGTAAAACTTGAAATGTACTTAAATACATTGACCTATAAATAAAATGCAGCCTTACAGTTAAAGATGGTGCTAGGCAAACCTGTGGAAATGACCTGTTGACACATAACACCAAGACAAAAACTTCTGTTATACAACATACAATATACATGTACATGTTCGCTTTAGTATCATTGATGCACCTCAATATTTAATTTGTCCATTATCACACATGTGTTTCAGGGCAATTTGCCTAAAAATAAAAATGAAAAAGAGAACTTTGAAATTATCTGACAGAAAAATCTACATGTACATATTTGTTATCTAAATCATTTTTCTGTCAACCTCCCTCCCCCAAACCCCTTATAGTTTCAAGGCCGTGTGATGTCAACAATGGAGGATGTTCCCATCTTTGTCTGATGGCACCAGACCCTCCCCACTTCACCTGCGCCTGTCCTACAGGTGTTCGTTTACTGACTGATGGGGTAACCTGCGCAGATGGTAAGTTTTGTCATATCATCTTCTAATATGCAGGCCTGTGATTTGTAAGGTTTTTTCCAGGATTGTTCATGTCCCTGTAAATAAAACTTTCCAGTCTTGCAGTGGCCAGGGCCCACTTCCATAGAGATTGCTAAAAGCGCAAAAAGTACCTAAGCACAAAACAATTTTACTTAACAAAATAAGGTAACTAGACAAAATAAAAAAGCATGCCACATGCTAAGCTTGGGTGGATTTTGCTTTTGTGATCCATGGTATACCCAGGTCCTTTCTCTATGTATAGTGTCGGCCATCATTGCCAAATTACCACAGTATTCGATATTACCAGAAATTTTCCAGATGGGGTAAAACATAAAGTACAAAAAACAAAACCTGCAGTCTAATGAGGCACTACAATCAAAGTTATGTAACAACAGAGGCTAGCTCTGAGCTTGTCTTTCTATTTTAATTCATACATGTAGGACAAATAATATACTTTTTTTCAAAAACAAAACTGATGTAAAAAAGCATGCTACAACTCAAGCATGACATTTTTACCCCAAAGAATCACATCATATCAAGTTATTGTACATGTAGCTGAATTGCAGATTTGTTCTCTTCATTAATTTATTTACAATTTTGGACATGAAATGAGCACCTGATAAAGTGAATGCTGTGCACTTTCCTCATTTTTGTTGCAGTTACAAAGTTGTACCTTGTGACTTTCTTGATCTTTAGTGAGGAAAATTCTGTTCTTCTAATTTTAACGCTAACAAGACAGCCGACTATGCTTATACCTGGGAACACATTCGTTGACCCTATGGGAGATTTTACTGTTGTTGGTTGATGATTTCCATATAAATAAAGACGTGAAAAAGAGGAAATTGTTGAACTCTGAGTTAGAGTAATTTTATTGAACTCTTCTTAACTCAGTGTCCATGGCTGTACTGTACGCATTTAGTGTGTGCATGGATGCAGTAAGCTGCTCTACTTGTGGTAGTGTGTGGTTTTGCAATAAATGTAATGTAACACCTCTATGCAAATGATTATGCAAATGATTATGCAAATGGAGCACCCATGTCAACAAGAGAGTGCACTAACATGTACAGTTATTAACAAAACAAACAGTTCAATTAATGGTTCACCACAACCCCGATGCGACCTTAGTCATAGTTCAGAGGTGGCTCATTGGTCCAATCATTTCACTAATGAATGATAGCTTCAAGTAGTTTAACAGACATGTTTTGGCAATGTTGTCTGTGAACTTTTTCGGAACGTTCAATTTTATGTTTAGTGGCATGTGTTTACATGTAGGGCCTGCTGCTTAATCACTCTCAGATAATGGAATATAAAGTTAATATTTTAAAAGCGGACACATTGAGGTGAACTTCCAAACGATGTCCCAGCAAAGTCTTAGAGACTGTCAGGGTTCCTCAGGGTATCTTTACTGCCAAATTATTCTGTGAATGTGAAGGTTTTTTTAGAGCGGATATTATATTAGTCTGGAACTCCAAGTGGGCATTGAAAATTGAAAGAATGGAGGAGCCTAAACAACTATTGATGAAAATCATAATATTAAACAAATGCAATTTGACAAGTATGTTGAATTGGTCAGTAGATTCAGCCAGTTTAGATTGTGTAGGTACATGTTAGTCATTCCAGAGCTTCACAGCAAAAGCTTGAAAAGAGCGAGAACCATGATGTAGCGGCGATCATTGAGAGAGACAGGAGAAATTTGTTCTTAGAATGTAGGTTTCTAACTGGTATTTAACTAGAGTTGTCCAGATTGTTCACTTTTACAACAGCTACTGCAGGGTGTCTTAATTAACCCTATCAGGACCGGGGGGGGGGGGGGGCACAATGTGCCCCCCCTACCAAACTTTTTCCTGTAACTTTTAAACGTTACATTCGATCGCCACTAAATTTTCTGACTTTACTTGGAAATTATCTAGGGTCATTTTGTCAAAATACGATTGTTATTGGAGGTCAGTGGTTGCCATGGCAACCGTTTGTTTGAACCCATATTACTCGTTTTTTGTGATTTTTTGTGATTTTGGGGCATTTTTTAGCAAAATGCTATGTTTGTAAGTATTTTTAGTGGCCAACAGTGATACCGAAATGTCACATGATAGTTTGAGATGCATTGTGGGAATTCAAAATGGCCGCCATTTTGGCGGCCATCTTGGATTTTGTATTTTTAGCTGTTTTTTAGGGGTTCGAACTTTGCAAAATTTTGTATCTATGGAATATTTTCAACATTATAATTTTGAACTTTTGAGGTCTAGAAATACTATAGAGTTGTAAGTTAGGCCTCATAAATGCACACTCGGACCCTAAAAGGACTGTTTACATCGATTTTTAAGTGGAAAAATGTAAAAATGTGATTTTTTCCCAAAAATTACATAAAACAGCTTGTTTAGCGCCCTCAACGGTAACTCTGGTAAAGAAAAAGGTGTTTATGTTCTTGAGGATGTCAAGAAAGACAAATTTGCAAAGTTTTACAGAATTCTGGCAAAAAATATGGAAATTATGGGAAAAATACGATTTTTGACCAAAAATGGGCAAAAAAACTACAAAAATTACTTTTAATGCAATTTTTTTGAATTTTTTTTTGCACCATCATGTAGAACTCGGTGAAATACACATTTGTGGCAAGTTTCATAAAAATCGGCCCAAGACTTTGGAAATTATGGAGGGGGGGCACAATGAGCCCCCCCCCCCCCCCCCCCGGTCCCCGTAAGTCCAAAAAAAGCCCGGTCCTGATAGGGTTAAGGATAGGGTGCCAAAAAGACACCTCATGCACCCTTGTTGGAAGCACTATTCCAAGCTCATTCTTCCATAGAGCTGGGTTTGTTGCTCTATGCTTCAACACTTGGTGTTTATGAAATGCAGAGACTGCTGTACTGTGCACTGCATTCTAACAGCCTTCATAAATCATTAACAGGGATTGAGTAAGGCCACACATTTTTAAAATTATGTTTCCAGGGGTATAAGGTACTACATTTGTCACAATTTTATTCCCTATTTTATAAAAGACAAACATAAACAAACAAAGAAATAAACAAAATGTTTGTTTCCTTTGTCCTGAGAAACAATTTCTGAATTTTTGTTGAGTTGAATGTACATTGTACAGGTAATAAAATTATTTGGTTGAATGTGCTCTGATCTACAGACCTCTTAATCATCTTTGCAACTGCAACTGTAAATTGATAAGAATGTTGAGGAATCAATCAACTACATAATTCAGTTATTCACAGTTTTCTTGACTACATCAAAATCCTGGTAGGTTTGTTTTCATAAAATGCTAACAGCAAACAATTTACATGTACTCAGGAAAACCAATGGATCACCATCCCTTAAAAAGCTGTTGTTTGTTTGTCTACAGTAGTACTGTAGGAACTGTAGAAAAATAAACCCAGCCACAACCCAACTGAACCCCCATAGATTTTTCCCCTTCTTTTTACCCATAATGGCCAAAGTCATGCAGCACAGTTGACCCCTGACCTTATGTAAAGAATGGCTAAGTTCATTGTCTGGCCCTGACTGTAATAGAGGCCTATAAATGACATGGTTTGTGAGTGGATAACAGGGGCTTCTCTAATAGATGTCAATCTGTCAGCATACTGCACAATGTGTTAATATGGCTGATATATGAGGTAGTTTGAGTATGCTGGAGAATAGTGTGGGAAACAGTGTTAAAGGGGTGATATAGTGTTAGTTTTCAAAAGGGTAAAGTCACGCTAATTGTAAGCCGATACTAAAATAAAAATTCTAATAAGTGCAAGCCGATATTAAAATAATTCTAATAGAGTAAGTATGTTTAAATTTGTTTAAAATAATTTTTTTTATTTAAGATCAAGTTCACAAAAATCATTAAACAAAACTATTTAAAATGCTCCAGATTGCACAGTAAGAGCTTAAAAAAATAATTTTTCTAAAATTTCAATTTAGCGTGCTTTGGCCAAACTTTTACAATTTGGGTCAAGAATGCCCCACGGTTGTGAAAAATCCAGGGGAAAACCCTATTTTTTTATTTGTTTCAATAACCATTCAACCATTGGTTGAAACTCTATCCAACTTAGTGGTCAGGTTTCATTGAAAATCAGGAAAAACAACTTAAATGTTTTGTGCTTTATTTTTCAGCAGTTAGTATTTTTTCTGTATGATCTCTTTATGCCTTGAGACTTTTTCGGAAGATGTGAGCCAGGCCCAATTACATAGAGCTGCTGAAGCACAAAAAGTAGCTAAGCACAATAAAGTTATGTGTACCAGAATAAGGTTACCAGCCAAAATGTTTCATCCTAGAGCAAGTATGGTCTCATGTACCAATTATGGCTGGGATTATGCTCTCTTTTTTGCTTGGCAGAAAAGTTTTAGGCAATATTCTTCTTCTTAAGCAGCTCAATGAAATTGGGCACTGGTCATTAAGTGAAGAATTAAGAATGTCTTTTTTACAATTGTTTAAGGCAGTTGTGTTGACGTAGTGGTTTCTTTCCTTGCCTTCCACCTCTAGGACCCTAGTTCGATTCCCGCCTAGGGCACTACATGTATGTGGATTGGGTTTTTCAGTCCCTATCTGATTGCTTCTCGTGTGAACATACCCATAGTGATTAAGTTTGCTTTCTGAGAATCCTTGGCTTCACAACCAGAATGAATAAATAAACAAACAAAGCTAAGTATTTACATTTGTGGTGATGTAAAGAGCCCAACCCACCTTTAGTGCAAGGCCAGGCATACCAATCTGTCAGAATACCAACATTCAGGTACAATAAAATATAGTGTTTTATGGATTCAACACAGCTCCTGAACACCTTTGGTGTTGTGTTTAAGTTGGCCTTCAACAGCTTTTTTATCATTTCCAGTAATTTTTTACCATCCCCTTTAAATATGAGTACATTCAAGTGGATTGTACAGTGGAATGCAAAATGATGAAGCTCGTTTCAGATTTGGCCTGAAGTCTTTTGAACCTGTGCTAAAATGACAGGCTCCCCATAATGAGAGGGAAGAAAGAAGAAAAAAAGAGGGGAGAAGACATTGAACTCCGTGGTGGAAACTCTTGACTGATCTAGGCCACATCCTCACACATCTGTGAGCCATTTACCATCCCACACCCCTGGAGACAAATATCAAATGAAATGATATATTAGTCCCTTAGGGGAAGGGGGGAGGCTGTCTGAGGAGATGGACTGTAAAGGATGTCAACACTCTCCGTAATTACACAGCTATTTTGAAGGGATTAGCATTGGATTGATACACAACTTGCATTCCCAGAAAATACTGAAACCTGTACACAATTACATAAAGCACTTACAATTTTTTTTTCTTTTTACATATAGATCAGTAAGGAAGAAAACATACATCATTTTGTAATAAATTTTAGGAACAAATTTATTTCCATCTTCTGTTTAAAAAACAAAACACCCTGCGAAAATGTCACCAAATTTGGATCTGTTGTTTTAGGGGAGACAACAACAAAACAGTATTGTGTTGTTATGGATTTTGTGGACCGCCATAAAAATGGTTTATTTCAATTGCGGCAATCAAAATGAGCAACATTTTTAAGGGACCTACATGTACATGTACAATGTACATACATGGACAAGACTGGAGAAAGCCAGATATTTCATTTGGCAATGTTGGGAGAATTTTATCCCCCACAGAAAAAAAAGTAGTTCACCCCTTTAGAATAGGTCTGGTACTTCATTCTTGAAAAGGGCAAGGCAGTTTTCCTGAGTAATAAGTAAAGGGCACTTCCGTGAGGGACTTTCTACTGATGTGTTTCAAGGGGCACTACGGCAATGACCATCGATGCCTCCATGAAAGTATCAGGTCTGCGATTTGTAAGACAAAGATAAAGCCACAGACCTGGAGGCAATGGCAAGGGAGGGGTATGGAGGCAATCACCACTGTTGCCTACATGAAATTATCTGGTCTGCAATTTGTAAGACCAGAGACCAGAGTACATGACCAGGGATTGATTTCACAAAGCACTAAGATTGTTTTTGAGAGTAGTTGTCAGTATTACCATAGTGATTTATATTGTGACATCACAATTTGCATAGCAATTAAGATTGATTCACAGTTAAGATCAATCTTTAGCTCTTTGTAAAATCGAGCCCAGGCCTGGTAATTCACTCTAGTAAGGACAAGGCAGTTCTTCCTCAGTAAAGGGCACCTCTATGATTGAAATCAAGATTTGTACTTAGTCATTTCAAGAGGGCACCAAGGCGGATCATTGGCATGAAGGTAATTTCTTCTGTCGTGTACATGAAGTACAGTACCTACAATCCTGGTCATATCTCCTTGGGCCACCCCCGCTCCCCCGTTCAATGTTGGCTCCCATTGCACCGTATGCGCTCCAGTCGGAATAAACAACATTGAAAGGGGGAGAGGGGGGACGGCGAATCAAAGGTGGTTTGAGTGTAAAACTAATGCCACATGGCCCAAGCATTTTGACCAAGATTGTAGCTTGTTAATGTACTTTTAGTGTGTATACATGTACCCTTTAATACATGAACCAGTTCGTGCGATGTGTCTTTCCTCACTACCAATTATTGATATAACTTGACCACATGGCCTGCAATGCATGAATGCATCCTCCTGAAGGCAGAGTGCCTGTGGAACTCATTGACTGTAAGTTATAAGGAGATGATCCCTTCTAATAGTGTGTAGTACTTTCTCCTGGGATCATTTTTAAGTTTTGTATCTTATCAGTGAGAATATTTGTCGGTGTGATCACATATTTCTTGATGGCAGTATCTAGGGTATAAACATGGATGGTTCTCCCCATGCACCAGCTAGTGTATTGGGCTGATTTGCCCAAATTGAGGACAGATTAAAAAAAAAATTAGGGTGAAACAGTTTTAATATCAAATTCATAAAATCATAAAATAAAACCATTTAAAATGCTCAGAATTACAAAGTAAAGTGTTTAAAATCACTTATAAACATCAAGTTCAAATCAATACTTAACATGTTAATTTTAACTTAGGATTCATTTTAACTCCCATCTGTAATTGTGTGGTAGGGTGATGGTGCAATTTCCTCATTTTTTAAATGTTTAATTTTTTATTTTTTCTTGTGCCCTTTCTGCAAAAATCTTGACATTGTTAGTTTTTTTAAATTTTTGATATAGTTTTGTATATTGTAAGGGACCCAAATTGTCAGCTGTGGTAGATGGGTCACCCTCGTTAAATATGGTTTAAATAACAAGTTTAAAATAAATTGGTCTGAGGAACTGGTTTCAATCCAACATGCTTCGGCCAAAAATGGCCCCCAGTTTTGAAAAATCCTTGGGAGAACCCTGATCCGTAATGGAAATTGGAATAATGGATATATAGTAAAACACATACAAATTGCCATTTGGACAACAGGACGTTTACGCTGTGAATTAGTCAGAATTGTGCGTGATTTCTCATCATCTGTTTTAATGGATTAATGCAATTACAGAGGTGTGGAAGTACAAAATCTGCCCGGGTGTACATTTTAACTTTATACAACACATTATGCTCAGTTAATCTAAGAGTTTTAAATCAGCCCAATTTTCAGACTATGTATTGGCAGGGTCATTTAAATTGGCCCTAGTTATAACACATTTGTATTGGTTAGTGCACACCAAGTGACTGACGTAAATACACTGAACATGTACATCTATGGGAAATATACCTACATGTATTACCACCAAGGAGGTTGTAGGGGCTTCCCTGGCTTGCAAGCTGTATCCCCACCTTTGGACCTTTGAGTTTTTAAAGTACACACATCCTTAAAAAAATATTTTAATATAAAAATACCTTCACTCTTAAAACTTATAAAGATTCTTATCATCCATCTTAAAGGTGCTCAAGACATCCTCATCCTTGCCCGACGGAGAGACATCCGGAAGATCTCCCTAGACACGCCTGACTACACAGACATTGTAGTTCCGCTAGACGACATCCAGCATGCCGTTGCCATTGACTACGACCCCATCGATGAGTTTGTTTACTGGACCGATGATGATGTTAAGGCGATACAACGAGCCAAATTGGATGGATCAGGTGAGAGGAGTGGAGATGTACCCAAACAAATTGTTGTCTCTCTGTAAAACAGTCAACAAAAATTGCCTTATCATACATACACTCATTTTCATAAACTGAACAAGCATCGTAGCTTACTATTACAGGGTTGTCCCCTAAGCCTAAGCTAGTGTATCAGGCAAATAGGCACGGATTGCGGGCAGATATACTAACAAAATTTTTGTATATATATATTTTTTTATATGTATGAACATTTTTTTCAGATCAAAGTCACAAAAATCATAAAATAAAACCATTTAAAATGCTCCATATTGCACAGGAGCACCTCAACATCAAGTAAAAAACATTCTAAAGACCTCGTTTCAATTCAGCGGTTTCCAGAAGGCCCAACGATTTTGAATATTCCGGCAGAGATGCAACTTTTCCCATTTTTTTCGGATATCGGATTTTTAAAATGTTTTAACCCCAGGTTCTGATTTTTTTTTCTGACCCCCCAAAAAGTCATTTCCCCCCCCCCCCCATTTATATCCTGGAATATGTGATTAAATCGAAAAAAGGTAAGAAAATAATTCTCCCTTTTTTATTCCTAAAACAGCGAGTGAGTACATAATAACGTCTGATATTGATCACCCGGATGGTATCGCCATAGACTGGATTGCCAGGAATCTCTACTGGACAGCAACGGGGACAGACAGGATTGAAGTGTCTAGACTCAACGGTACATCAAGGAAAGTTATAATCTCCGAAGATCTGGATGAACCTCGAGCGATAGCCATCGATCCAATATCAGGGTAAGAAACAAAAAATGTTGCTGCTTCAATGAGAATCTTTGTTCTCTTGGCTTTGTAGAGTCAGGATTTCTTTG